>SJYA01001948.1:790060-912548 GCA_006410615.1 Neotragus moschatus | reverse complement strand
GGGGGGGCGGGGAGGGAGAGGAGACAGGCAGGGAGGGGCCCTCACTGTATTTCTTTCCCAGAAATCAGCTAGAGGGACGTAAAACCTCAATTTCTCAGAACTTCTAATGACATCGGATGTCAGAGCAACCCAAACCTTTGGCTCTAGACTGGTAAACTGAAGCCTAGAAAAAGTTAACAGAGCCCGAAATCACAGGGCTAACTACTGACAGAGACTGGATCTAAAGAGTTAGGTCTCCTAACTCTTTACATTAAACCATAGTGCCTCTTGAAAACACCTTTTCCTCTGCACTTACAAGAGGAAAATAAACCAGAGCTGCAGCTACCCTTCCTCGAGCATGGAGTCTGTTCCACAAACCTGTGTTCATCCTCATGGCAACCATGGAGGCCGGTGCGATCACCGCCCTGTTGCAGTTGAGTAGCCTGAGTTCAGTGAGGTTAAATCATGTCCCCAGGTTCACTCAGCCGGCTCAAGGCTGAGCTCGGTTTAGGTACTAGCTTTGCCTCACTCTGAAGTTCGCACTCTATCACATGTGACCTAGCCCTTAGTTAACCATCCGAGCTGGGTTTCGTTTTAAGAAAACCAACAACGTTCAGGGCCTGTCCATGAGACAAGTCCTCGAGCCAATCCCCTTCTTTGAAGTCAGACAGACTTTCGTTTGAGAAGTGACTATCATTTTACAGCTATGTGTCATCAGGCAAGTTGTTTAGCCTTTCAGACTCTCGGTTTATTCTTCCACAAAAATAAGAATAACAACCCTGCTCTCGAGGGTTGTGGTGAGGATTAAAGTACTTAGCCCAGGACCTGACACCGGACCCCGTGGAAGTGGAATGCTACCATCGGCATGCACACGAGGACTCAGGCTTCTGCTCAGCATGAGAGGCTGAGGCACCACTCAGATCTCGCCACCAAAGGAAGCCACGCAGCCTCTTGCACTGACTTTGGAAAGAACATGCGTTTCAGTGAGCTTTTCAACCAGGGCTCAAATGGAAAGGGTTTCCTGCTTGACTCCAAATTAACTGAGAGACCCCATTACTTGGAAGTCCCCAGTATCCCAGATCATCAATTTCTTCTAGGAAAAAGGCCCAGAGAAGAGTTTAAAGATCAACTTTCTGCTTTTTGTAAGAAAATGGATCCGGAAGCTGATTCACTGGAGCCCCTTTTCCAGTACTAAACCCTGTTCCATGGCCACTATGCTTATAGCTTCATTTACAGGAGGCCCCAAGAGGGCTGGAGGCAGCAGACAGCAGAATATGCAAGCTAAATACTTGGGCTTTGGGGCCACGGAAGTTTACTTGGGTTAAATCTGCATTTCACCTACTGAACACAAGACTTTGGGCAAAATGCTTAGCCTCCATCTGGCTCGATTTCCTCAGCAATAAATCAGGGATAAGAATCTACCTCAGTGAGTGAAGAGGAATAACAGAACTTAGCAGGGGACCCAGAGCCTACCGAAGACCAGATAAATGAGGGCTATTGATTGTTCTTAACACTGAGAACAAGCAAGTTCAGTAATGACTTCGATCATTCTCTTAATAATGACCCCAGAAGAATCCCTGATGTCCCGAATCCTTTGTATTCCTACTGTGTTGCCCCGAGACCAAGCTTAAGAGCAGCATGTGATTCCCAACAAACTGGCTCTCTGCCCAAGGGCCACTCTCCCCACTTCCAGACCCCTCTACTCTACCCACTAATCCTGTCATGGAGGGGGACATCTCAGCTGATAGCATGACAATGCTCTCTCACCCCTCCTCTTTCTCTCATTAAAGATCTTCAAAATGCATGGCACGGGTAACGGGAAGATGACACACAATTTTTATAAAAGGCGAACAACAGAACTAACAAAAGATGGGTGCCATCTTGTTTTTATAAAGGCACTGGGTAGACATATTTGATTTGGGAGTCAATTGAAATTCTGTTTCTTTCTTACCCTTTTTTGCTTTTCTTGTAAAGCTTTGCTATCTTCTCCACGGGCAGCCCATATTTCTCAGAAATCTGCAACCAGTAACAAAAAGGCAGATGAGTGTGGAAGGGGAACTGAGCAGAAGCGAGAGAGAAAGTTCCAACATCACTGTCCTGGAGATGTTCCTGGGTGCCAGTGGCCTTCACACACGAGTCAAGCTTTCCAGAAAGACTCATTTGCAAGGCTCTCCCTTTGGACACACCATAAACCAATCAGCAAAAGATTCAGTCCCATGAGAATCTGATCTATGATAAAGGTGTCATTTCAGTTCAGTCAGAAAAAGATGGACAATAGCCATAATGTTGGATTAAATAGGTAGAAAAAAATTAACAAATTACACTGGATCCTTTCTCTACTCCTTCCATCAGAATAAACATCATCAAAGATTTATATGTGAAAGAAGAAACCATGAATCAATTCTTTGTATGGATATTATCTTTAGATAAGATCTTTCCAAGCAAGTACGAAACCTAAAGAAAAAAGGCCAAAATGTTGATAAAACAACATAATATTTAAAATACCAGTACAGCAAAAACTACCTTTTAAGAAACTGAAGACAGACAATACACTGGGAAACATTTCTATGGGCAACAGAAATGACAGATGTGGAACTAACTTCCTTCAGTTAGAAGGAACATCTAGGAATACAAATATAATTAGGCTAGGGCTTCCCTGGTGGCTCAGTGGTGAGAAGTCTGCTTAGCAACACAGGAGACACAGGTTTCACCTCTGATCTGGGAAGATTCCATATGCCACAGAGCAACTAAGCCTGTGAGCTACAACTATTGAGCCTGTGCTGTAGGGTCCAGGAACCACAAGTACTGAGGCCATGAGCTGCAACCACTGAAGCTTGAGTGCCCTAGAGCCTGGGCCCCAACACAAAAGAAGTCACCGCAGTGAGAAGCCGGTGCACTGCAAGGAGAGCAGGCTCCCGTGTCAGCGCGACTGGAGAAAAGCCCATGCAGCAGGGAAGACCGAGCACAGTCCAAAATATATAAATGAAAGACTAATGTGCTCACTTTAGGGCTTCCCAGGTGGAACTAGCGGCAAAAAACCTGCCTGTCAATGCAGGAGACACAAGAGACTCGGGTTCGATGCCTGGGTCGGGAAGATCCCCTGCAAGAGAGTTTGGCAACCCACTCCAGTATTCTCGTCTGGAGAATCCCATGGACAGAGGAGCCTGGCGGCTGTAGCCCATGGGGTCCCGAAGAGTCAGACACGACTGAGCAACTGAGCATACAACACACGAGCTCACTTTGGCAGCACCTCCTCGAAAATTGTGGAGAAGGAAGTGGCAACTGATTCCAGTATTCTTGCCTGGAGAATCCCATGGAGAGAGGAGCCTGGCCGGCTACCATCTGTGGGGTTGCAAGAGTTGGACATGACTTAGCAACAAAATCAGCACCACACTAAAACTGATACAGAAAAGAAGAGCCTGGCCCCTGCACAAGGATGACATGCAGGCTCCTGAGTCAGTCCATATCCTTTAATACAAATGAATTCATCTGCAAGACAGAGACAGGCTCCAAGACCCAGAAAACCAACTGATGGTTACCAGGGGAAGAAGGAGGGGAGAGGGAGGGATAAATCAGGAGTCTGGGATTAACAAACATGTACTGTTGTATATAAAATAAACAATAGGACAGACTGTATAGCACAGGAAACTATATTCAATACATCTTATAACAACTTACAGTGGAAAACAATCTGAAAATATGTATATCTGAACCACTTTGCCGTACACCTAAAATGAACACGATATCGTAAATCAATCACGCTTCAATTAAAAAAAAAGACAGTTCAGTGAAAAAAGGGGAAAGAAGTAATTTCAGATAAATGCAATAGGACAATACACAAATGAAACAATGTACCACCGTGCTAATAACTTAAAAATGCAAATTAAAGCAACCAGAAGATACTATCTTTATCAGGGCAACAAAAACTGAAAGCTTGATAATACAGTGACAGCCAGAGGATAAGAAACAGCAACTCTCTTAGTCCATAAACAGGAGAGAAGCAAGCTCGACCTTTCTGGAGGGAAGTTTGGCAGAAGTTATTGAAATTTAAAAGGCATATATCTCTTGACCCAAATAGTCCACATCTAGTAATCAGGTCTACAGAAATACAGTCAGATGTATGTAAGTACATACATCCTGAAAGTATCACTGTTCATAACACAGAAAACAACCATTAAGCACACTTTGATATTTGCTCAGTTAAAAACCATGAAGTCATATAATCATTCAAAGAAATGCACAATGCCTATATGAAAAAAAAAAAGTCCTTAACATATTCAGTTCAGTTCAGTTCAGTTGCTCAGTCATGTCCGACTCTTTGCGACCCCATGGAAACATATTAAGTGAAAAAACACAAATAGAAAAACAGTGTATATTGTGTGATCCTGCTTGTATATTTAAAAAAAATACATGTGTAAGTAAATGGGCTTCCTGGGTGGCGCTAGTGGTAAGGAACCCACCTGCCAATGCAGGAAACATAAGAGACACGGGTTTGATCCCTGGATCAGGAAGATCCCCTGGAGGAGGGCATGACAATCCACTCCACTATTCTTGCCTGGAGAGTCCCATGGACAGAGAAACCTGAAGGGCTTACAGTCCATAGGGCTGCACAGAGTCGGACATGACTGAAGTGACTTAGCATGCATGCACACATGTAAGTAAATAGAAAACATCTGAAAGACCCATCAATCTATTAACAGTGGCTACCCTGGAAAAATGGACAAAAACAAGGAGATTATTTTTCTCTTCACTTTGCATAATTCCATACTGTTTACTTTTACAGTGACTGTGACTTATTTTCATAAATATAAAGCAGTGTAACAGTAGTTTGGAAATGCATTCCGGAGAGACTTACTCGAAATACTTTCTCTCTCCNCAATCTATTAACAGTGGCTACCCTGGAAAAATGGACAAAAACAAGGAGATTATTTTTCTCTTCACTTTGCATAATTCCATACTGTTTACTTTTACAGTGACTGTGACTTATTTTCATAAATATAAAGCAGTGTAACAGTAGTTTGGAAATGCATTCCGGAGAGACTTACTCGAAATACTTTCTCTCTCCCAAATCCAATCCACCCACTTCTTGAGTCCACTGGCTGGTGCGGTGCACAAACAGCTGGCGCTGTGCACAAATGGCTGGCGCTGGTGAGGTTTGGGACTCTGACTACCTGGTGGTCTAGCAGGGCCTGGGGAAAGAGCCCAAATAGCTCCGGGGCAAAGGTGGGATAGCTTTGTCTCCTGCGAAGAGCTTATTCTCCAGAGAATCATAGATTCCCACCTGTCCATCCCTCATACATAGGAAGACACCCTCCCTCCACCTCTCCCCCAAGCCCCAAAGGAGCAGAACAGCTGGGCTGAGGGCTGAGACAGCAAAGGGAGACTGGGAAACAAACAGCCTGCCTGTGGCCCCCCACCGCTCCATCACTGACGGGACTGCCCCATGGCCACACTGGAGCCCAAATGAGCCCAGCACATAAAAGAACTTGGCCTGTGGGGTGGCAAAGAACATGTACAGAACTTGTGTGGAAAGTATCCATGTGAACAGAACATAAAAGAGCACTTAGGAAGACTGCTGTATAGCACACACACATGTGTGCAAAATCCCGATCTGAAAATATGACTGAACTAAAAGATCTGCAGGTTGAGTAAATGAGTTGAAGGCTAGGTGGTTGATCCAGCAAACCAGTCGAGTTAGGAAAGGCCAATTAGGAAAACCATTTCAAGTGCAAAGCAAAAACACATAGCATAGGCAGAAACCAGGAAGGGAATAAAAGGAGAGTGGGAGGGAGGGAGACTTGAAGAATAGAGGCAACCATATCAGATGTCAGGGACATGGCTCAGATGGTGAAGAATCCGCCTGCAACACTGGAAACCCAGGCTCGATCCCTGGAGAGGGGAATAGCTACCCACTCCAGTATTCTTGCCTGGAGATCCACGAACAGAGGAGCGTGGCAGGCTACAGTCCATGGGGTTGCAAGGAGTCAGACACAACTGGAAAACTAACGCTTTCAAACTTTCAAAGTCCCAGGCAGAGAAAAAGGAGCAAATGGAGATGAGAAAACAATTAAATAATAGAAGACCACATTTTAGACAGGAGAGGTATCCTGAACCTTAGAAGGGATCAGTGAGAAAAGAGCCATCCATCTGGCCATTCTGAAAAGTGCCAGATCTCCAAAGGTAAGAATAAAAACAATACATCCTGGAACCTCCCAGACAGAAAGTACAAGTTATTAACATTAATACTAATACTGAAAAAAGAAAAGAAAAAGAATGAACCTGGCTTCAGTCTTCTCATCTGCAAAACTGGAAACCACTACAGATGACTGAAAAAAGGGATGTCACCCCACGCATTCCATACACTCAGCTCTCCCTCAATACTCAGGTTAAACAGTGGAGTTTAACAAATGCCTTTCATTCAAAAAATCCCATTTGAAGAAAATACTCATAAAAGATCTCTAGCTGAACAGAACACACAAAAGAATGAAAACTTCAGCAAAGCAAAGGGGGAAGAAACAACCAGTATTATATCATTAAATAAAAAAATATATATATATATACACATACACACACTGAGAGAGACATATTCTACATATCTATATACGTTATATATGGCTAAATAACTATAGTTCTCTATGCTGTTGCTGCTGCTGCTGCTAAGTTGCTTCAGTCGTGTCTGACTCCGTGCAGCCCCACAGATGGCAGCCCACCAGGCTCCCCGTCCCTGGGATTCTCCAGGCAAGAACACTGGACTGGGTTGCCATTTCCTTCTCCAATGCATGAAAGTGAAAAGTGAAAGTGAAGTCGCTCAGTCGTGTTCGA
Organism: Neotragus moschatus; assembly: GCA_006410615.1. Classification (NCBI taxonomy): domain Eukaryota; kingdom Metazoa; phylum Chordata; class Mammalia; order Artiodactyla; family Bovidae; genus Neotragus; species Neotragus moschatus. Next base: position 905,747 of record SJYA01001948.1, on the reverse strand, counting down.
CTCTTTGCAACCCCATGGACTGCAGCCTACCAGGCTCCTCCGCCCATGGGATTTTCCAGGCAAGAGTACTGGAGTGGGATGCCATTGCCTTCTCTGGTAAATGGCCTGCTGCATAGTTCTCTATACATAACTCTTTATATACATATATATATAGTTCATATATGCTGCTAAGTCACTTTAGTCGTGTCCGACTCTGTGCGACCCCATAGACAGCAGCCCACCAGGCTTCCCCGTCCCTGGGATTCTCCAGGCAAGAACACTGGAGTGGGTTGCCATTTCATTCTCCAATGCATGAAAGTGAAAAGTGAAAGTCAAGTCACTCAGTCGTGTCTGATTCTTCACGACCCCATGGACTGCAGTCTACCAGGCTCCTCCGCCCATGGGATTTTCCAGGCAAGAGTATTAGAGTGGGGTGTAGCTATAGAATTATAGATATGTATATAATATATTCTGGAGACAGAAACGGCAACCCACCCCAGTATTCTTGCCTGGAGAATTCTACGGATGGAGGAGCCTGGTGGGCTGTGGTCCAGGGGGTTGCAAAGAGTCTGACATGACTGAGCGACTAACACACACATATATCTATGAGCGACTCTTTGTGACCCCATGGACTGTAGCCTACCAGGCTCCTCCGTCCGTGGGATTCTCCAGGCAAGAGTACTGGATTGGGTTGCCATTTCCTTCTCCAGGAGATCTTCCCCACCCAGGGATCGAACCCTGGTCTTTCACGTTGCAGGCAGATGCTTTACCATCTGAGCCACCAGGGAAGCTCATATATGTGTATATATATAGATAGATATACCTATATACACATAGGTAAATGGACTGGGGAGGTGAAATAAGTGTTAAATAAGGGTTCTTGAAGTGAAAAGAACACAATGGGAGGAAAAATCTAATCGTGTCCTAGAGAGAAAGCAATAAACTACTTTAGGAACATCCAGAAGCCTGGCGTGTGTGGGGGCAGTGTGTGGTAAACATTTCAGCGGACTCGTCCTAATGAGCGGAGGAGGGAGAAAGGGGGAGACAAAGGCTCTAGAAGGCTCCTCTCACCCAGTGGGTCGGGGAGCTAGAGAGCAGGGGTGCAGAAGACAGTTGAAAATTTATTTTCAAATCACAGCACAATAAGGAGAAGAGATGGAAACAATTTAGGAAAAGTAAAGAATAATTTCCAAGAAAAGGTGGAAAACATTGATTTAATCCAGCTGCAAAACTAAACAGAAAGTAGAAGCCATAAAGTGAAATAAATAAACAAAAAGCTTTTCGTTGTGAGTTGCTTGACCTGCTAGCGTTGGGTTTTGACCTTTGGTTGGTGTCATTTGGAACGTTTTTAAAAAATGAAATGGATAAATAAAGGAAAAGGTGTTCTATTTTCTCTTCAACGTCAGCAAGTTCGCATCTTTTCTGAAAGAGAAGTGAATCTGATTCTTGGATCTTCCCTTTTCAGGGATTTAACTCCCAGTTTCCAAAGCATGAATGCATATACTCAGCTCACAAATCAGTTGATAACAGTGAGGAAATTTGCACAAATCTGCATTACTCCAGTTCTGATTTGGGTCTGCCTGGAACAGCAGCAGCAGCCTGCATTACTAAGTGCTCAGCATATGGGCATGGGGGGCTCTGCATCTATTAACTCACTCAGTCCTTGAATCACTGCAACAAAACAGGTGCTTTTATGAGACCTGTTTCTCAGGCGAGGAAACTCAAGCTTACAGTCATTAAGTAACTTGCCTAGGGTGCCTCAGCTGAGAAGTGACAGAGACAAGATTTAAAAGGGTAACAGTCTGGCAGTCTGGTTTTGGATTCTAAACTTACGGAGAAAAGAGGCATATGTTGGGACTGTTTGGAGCAGGGCTCCAAGAAGAGACTGGCAAACTGGGCTCAGGCATCAGGCTGCCAAGGGCAGCAGTCTCCAGGAGGGCAAAGCCCTGGCCTCCATGCAAGCATCAAAGGCAAAGGCAACTGGATAAAATGCCACCTTCACACCACATCCGCTGCCTCCACACCAGGCAAGGAAGTGTGCTTTGCCAAACCCAGAAGCCTGGAAAGAAGTGAGACCATGCCGGATAGCATGTGGAGGAAGCTGGCCATCTGTCGGGAGGTTACGGAAAGGAATCGTTCTGCCCAGAAGCTGGGTGATCTCACCGCAGCCTCTCCCTTCCCTGTGCGTGGAAAGCGTGTGCTCTGCGGCAGTTCTCAGAGCAAGGCATTAGGAGTGCTTAGTTTTTTCTCTGTTTTTCAAGTCGTCTGAACTGCCCAAATGTGTCTATCATTTTTAAAAGCCCGTGGTGAATATTTTTAAGGATCCCTAAGACTTCCTTGGCAGGCTTCCCAGGTGGCGCTAGTGGTAAAGAAACCACCTGCCAATGCAAGAGACTCAGGAGACGCAGGTTCCTGACAGATGCAGGAGACACAATCCCTGGGTTGGGAAGATCCCCCAGAGGAGGGCATGGCAACCCACTCCAGTATTTTTGCCTAGAGAATGCCGTGGACAGAGGAACCTGGCAGACTACAGCTCCTGGGGTCGCAGACACGACTAAGCGCGCGCGCGCGCGCACACACACACACACACACACACACACACACACACACAAGATTTCCTTAGCACCCAGGAGGATGCTAGGTCTTGGACATATCTCATCAATGTGTTACTGGCTATCTGGTGGTCTGGAACATTTAGACTTTCACTCAGGGCAGAGTTCTGTTTTCCCAGAAACCTCTGGCCTGTGAGAGGCGGAACAAATTCCCATTGGTTTTCACCAATGCAGGACTCTGTCTGCCTTGTCTAGAGGCATCTAACGCAGCTGCCAGTTCTGGAAGCTGGTGGCTTTTCTGTGCATTTATAAAGTGTTGCGGGTGGGCTCTAGGCTGCACTTTTTAAAACCCGGTGACTCTTGCTTGCAGATACTTCCTAGGTGACTGCATTTGATCTGTCAATAGAATCAGGGGGACAGGCTTGTATCTCCATGCATGCAGGAGGCAGCGGCACAGAAGTGGGTGCTCCCAGGTTCATGAACCCTCCTTTCCTTGTGCACCCTAGCCAGCTTCACCATGGAAGAACACCCTTATTTTTAGCCCCTTTGGTGAGAGGGACTCTGTCTGCCTCCCCACCCCATCTGCTATACACAAACACTCACCTATCGAGTACTCTATGTGCTGCTTTAAACAACTCTCTATGAACCCACTTAATCCTCGCAGCAACTCGACATCTCGTCTTATCATTATCTTCATAATAATAGGCCATATTATCATTACTCTGACTTCAGAAGTGATGAATCGGGTGTAGAGAGAGGCTGAGAAAGTTGCCCACTGCCCTGAAGTGTCAGAGCCAGGACTGAACCCTGACTGTGTGGTTCAAAGCAGTACACACACACTTCTTGCCTGATGGCTCACTATTGCCCAGGCTTCTTTCCTTTAGTTGATGTGAGCTGTGGCTTGGAATGTCTGTTCTTCTTGTAATAACTTTTCTTGTGTGGACGTCTCCCTAAGCGGACTTAAGTTGCTCAAGGGCTTAAGTTGGCTCTGCCACTCTGTGGAGCTATCAAACCTCTCAGGACACCCACATCTGTAAAGGATGGTGATGACATCTGACCTCCCAGGTTTACAGGGATATTCTGAGGATCAAACGAGAACAGTCCACGTGGCATATGTGCCACACCCATAGCACTCCGCACGGCGGCATGCTCGGTTCAGTCAATCAAGCATTATTCTTATGCTTAAAGACCAGGGACACACAGAAGACAGCAGGAGACAAAGTCCCTGTTCTCAAGAATCACATTCCACTGGGGAGGAGAGAAACAAACAAACAGAGTTAGTCACAGTGCGGGTGGAAGTGAAGGTGATATCGAACCCCACTGGGATCCAGCGAGACCACAGCTATCAAACACTTGCAGCACTGAACAGATGGCACAGACAGAAAAGAAGACACCAAGGAAAAAGGTGTGATGGATCAGTTTAGAATTGGTCTAGATCAGTGGTTCTCACAACTGGTTGATCTAAGAATTCCCTGAAGAACTGCTAAAAATATAGTTTCCTGCAACTCCATCCCCACCCCACCTCCAATTCAGCAGAACTGGAATCTGGGTTGAGGTCTAGGTTTGTGCACTTGAAATAGCTAAGTCAGTTTCAGTAATATGATCTCAAAGGCCAGGTTAAGGGTATGAAGGGCTTCCCAGGTGGCGCTAGTGGTAAAGAATCCCCTTGCCAATGCAAGAGACATAAGAGACTCAGGTTTGATCTCAGGGTGGAGAAGATCCCCTGGAGGAGGACCTGGCAACCCCCTATTCTTGCCTGAAGGATCTCTACCCAAAGGGCTTCTCTAGCTCAAATCAATCTTCCCGTGATTTTAGGGTCATTTAAAAAATCTTGGTTCTTCTGAAGGGGCAGAGCTCACACTTTTTGTTCTGTTCATTTCTGGTTGTGCTTTCCCTTTACAGGGGCAGATTCAGTAACGACAAACTCCATTCGAGTGGCAAATCCTGAGAATAGAAGAGATTACCAAGCCGGGCATACACGTGTTTTCCTAGAGGGTGGTCCTCCATGCCCGGCTCTGTATTGCCTAACAATGCCAACCACAGCGGGGGCACTGTGCATTGGAAACATTCTTTTGCTTTTTTAAAAAAAATTTCAGGTAAACAAATCATTCTTTTTACATGTCATACAATTCCCCACTTAAATTATTTCAAGTGTGTTCTGCAAACGTCAGGACTATGTAGTTTCAGAACAATTCATCAGCCCAGAAGGAAACTCACAAAATAGTCTTTCCTCACTGACCTTTCATCAAACTCCTGGCAACAACAAATCTGCTTTCTGTCTCTATGGATTTGTTTATTCTTGATATTTCCTAAAAATTGAATCATACAATGTGATCTTTTGTGTCTGGCTAGCAATTCCACTCCTCATATATATCCCCCAAAATTGAAAAAAAAAACAAGTATTCAAAAAAAAAAACTTGTACCGGATGCTTATGGCAGCACTATTCACAATAGCTAAAAGGTGGAGGTGAAAATCCAAATGCCCATCAACTGGCGAATGGGAAAATGAAATGTGGTATATTCATACAATGGAATATTACTCAGCCATTAAAAAGAATGAAGTACTGGTTTATAGTACAACATTCAGTTCAGTTCAGTTCAGTGGCTCAGTCGTATCCGACTTTTGCGACCCCATGAATCGCAGCACGCCAGGCCTCCCTGTCCATCACCAAATCCGGAGTTCACTCAGACTCACATCCATCAAGTCGGTGATGCCATCCAGCCATCTCATCCTCAGTCGTCCCCTTCTCCTCCTGACCCCAATCCCTCCCAGCATCAGAATCTTTTCCAGTGAGTTAACTCTTCGCATGAGGTGGCCAAAGTACTGGAGTTTCAGCTTTAGCATCAGTCCTTCCAAAGAAATCCCAGGGCCGATCTCCTTCAGAATGGACTGGTTGGATCTCCTTGCAGTCCAAGGGACTCTCAACAGTCTTCTCCAACACCACAGTTCAAAAGCATCAATTCTTCGGTGTTCAGCCTTCTTCACCGTCCAACTCTCACATCCATACATGACCACAGGAAAAACCATAGCCTTGACTAGACAGACCTTTGTTGGCAAAGTAATGTCTCTGCTTTTCAATATGCTCTCTAGGTTGGTTATAACTTTCCATCCAAGGAGTAATCGTCTTTTAATTTCATGGCTGCAATCACCATCTGCAGTGATTTTGGAGCCCCCCAAAAATAAAATCTGACACTGTTTCCACTGTTTCCCCATCTATTTCCCATGAAGTGATGGGACCAGATGCCATGATCTTCATTTTCTGAATGCTGAGCTTTAAGCCAAATTTTTCACTCTCCTCTTTCACTTTCACCAAGAGGCTATTTAGTTCCTCTTCACTTTCTGCCATAAGGGTGGTGTTATCTGCATATCTGAGGTTATTGATACTTCTCCCAGCCCAGCGTTTCTCATGATGTACTCTGTATATAAGTTAAATAAGCAGCGTGACAATGTACAGCCTTAACGTATTCCTTTTCCTATTTGGAACCAGTCTGTTGTTCCATGTCCAGTTCTAACTGTTGCTTCCTAACCTGCATACAGATTTCTCAAGAGGCAGGTCAGATGGTCTGGTATTCCCATCTCTTCCAGAATTTTCCACAGTTTATTGTGATCCACACAGTCAAAGGCTTTGGCATAGTCAATAAAGCAGAAATAGATGCTTTTCCGGAACTCTCTCACTTTTTCCACGATCCAGCGGATGTTGGCAATTTGGTCTCTGGTTCCTCTGCCTTTTCTAAAACCAGCTTGAACATCTGGAAGTTCACGGTTCACGTATTGCTGAAGCCTGGCTTGGGGAATTTTGAGCATTAATTTACTAGCGTGAGATGAGTGCAACTGTGCGGTAGTTTGAGCATTCTTTGCATTGCCTTTCTTTGGGACTGGAATGAAAACTGATCTCGATGAACCTTAAAAACATGCTAAGTGAAATAAGCCATCCACAAAAGACAACACACTGCATGATTCCACCACAGGCACTGTTTTATATATACATTTTGATACATTACTCCATAGCCCAAAATGCTGTTTCAATGTAGCAGTTTTCCAGACTAACAAAAGCTCTGGACTGGCCCTTAGCAACCCTATTGTCTCCATCACTACGTGCTATGCTGTGCTTAGTTGCTCAGTCGTGTCCGACTCTTGTGACCCCATAGACCATAGCCTGCCAGGCTCCTCTGTCCATGGGCTTCTGTAGGCAAGAATACTGGAGTGGGTTGCCATTTCCTTCTCCACTCCATCACTATAAAAAAATCTATATCTTCTGCAACATAAATGTACAGGGGAGTCAGAAATCGTAGTCAAGGTAGAGTCATATTCACATAGATAACACATAAATAAAATATAAAATATCTTCCTGAGTCCCCAGTTAGTTAACGCTAGCTTAAATTGGGGATGAGAAGGGAGGGAAGAACTTCAGAATCTTACTTAAATATTGTTTCTTTAACCAAAAGAAGTCATACTTTATTTTGGATTACTCTATCACAGCTGGTGAGACACTTCCTAATTATTTTTGTTCCGTACATATTTGGAAGTTGCATGCTAAGTCGCTTCAGTTGTGTCCGACTCTTTGAGACCCTATGCACTGTAGCCCACCAGGCTCCTCTGTCCATGGGATTCTCTAGGCAAGAATACTGGAGTGGGTTGCCATGCCCTCCTCCAGGGGATCTTCCCAGTCCCAGGATTGAACCCCCATCTTTTATGTCTCCTGCATTGGCAGGTAGGTTCTTTATCACTGGTGCCACCTGGGAAGCCCATATTTGGAAATTAAACACATCTAATTCGGTTTCTTGCAAAGAGACTGATAGAAACCCACAATTTAACCTTTCTCTATGGCATCTTTACTCTGATTAGGCTTAAACTGACAGAGAATTGGCCATTTTTTAATTTCCTTCTCCTTAAGGATAGAAATCAGTGTCTCCATAAATTTCCACTTTCCCTTTTTCTTTTATAAAGCTCATTCCAGAGCCAAGCTCGAAGGCTGCCTTTTAATAAATGGATTCCAGCCCATGGGAGACTGCATGCTGGTTTCTTGGGGGCTGAAGGGGGCTCATGCTCACCGCTTCCATCAGGCCCTTCACGGTGGGGGATTTCAACATCAAGGCATCAAACACGTCGTCTGTCTCCTTCCTCACGTACAGAAGCACTGCAAGAGAGGGGCAGGAAGCTGTGACCACGGAGCCCGCGCGGCTGCCCCGGAGACTGCTCCCCTCACACAGGGGCCAGGGCTGCCATCGTGCGACCCCTGACCCAGGTGACCAGGCACTGCAGCTAGGGGCTGTTACTGAGGATTCAACGAAAGAAGCCGATAGCAGGGTGGAAGACATTGTCACATCCCACCCATCACATCTGAATTCCTTTAAGGTGGGCACACGATCTCTTTATGACCCATCTTTCTGTGACCTCTATCTGCTATTTATTTGATCATTCAACAAATATTACTGGATATCCATCTGGGCCCAAAGCCCCAGGTGGTGTGACAGGAGCTGGGGTTGCAGTAATGAGTTAAGACATAGCCTGCCCTTCAGAAGTCCATAGTCCACTTAGAGAGGTGGGCATTCCTCAAATGAGCAGACAGGGTGTCAGAGTTATGAAGGAAAAAAAACACAAGCAGGGGTTTGTAAGGCCTGAGCTTTTTCAAGGGTTGGGGAGGGAGGGCTCCCAGAAGGCTACTCTGAAGGAGAGATCTGAGTTGTGAGGGTGTAGACGCATCAGTGCAGGCCACGGGGGTGAGGAGGGTGGACGGAGAGGACAAGGAGGCGACCCCCAGGTGGACAGACCAACAGGCCTGCAGGGAGACAGGGCAAGTCAGAGGCAAGCTGAGGGAGGAGCTGAGAACCTCATCTGGCTTGGAGCCCGGTTCACCCTGCCGGGGGCCCTGGTCATCCAACCCCTCCAAGCTGAGGACGATACCCGCCTTGTGGGGCTGCTGAGAGGGCTGAATGAAACAGCAGCCGTGGGCACCAGGCGCGCAGGCAGCACCCCCAATTCCTCCATCCCTGGGGTCATTAAGAAGCAGCTGGCTCCCTCACAAAGGCACGTGTGACGTTTTCTGCTCATTTCTCTATAACCTAACATACTGAATCCAGCAATGCACAGAATACAAGAGATGGCAGAGACCCCAGGGGTCCTCAGGGAGGCAAAGACGCACTGCTACTGCTTACCCACCCTTACAGCAACTGCACCAGGCTTAGCTCCCGGGAAGAACTAGGAAGCGCTATTCAGATGCGACTCTCCAGGCCCACTGAACTGCCTGCCCTTTCTTTCCCTCCTCCTGGTGATGACCTGGCTCCTGCTTCTACGTTCAGCGGGAAGGAAGGGGCTGAGGCTGAAGCCCCATGCACCTGGCCGCGACAGGAAGAATGCACAGGTCAGGAGCCCTGTTGAGCCCGGATCCTGACCGCCGTCAGATCCCACAGAGCCGCGGTCACCACCAGCCTGAAAGAATGAAGCTGGAGCTGGGATATCTAATCCAAACTCCCACCCCTTCTTCTCCTCCTGCCCAGTCCCCAGGGACATCATTAAAGTTGCTGCTTTGTGACGGCGGCGTCTGTGGGTGCACACAGGCTCTGCCCGCATTTTCCTTCTGCAGCCAGAGGTTCAGTTTCTGTATGATGCCCAGAAAGAAAAAAACAAAACCTTAAGCATTGCAGTTTCTTCTCTTCACCAAGTATGAAAATAAAACACCAAGGAAATAGATTGGAGAACAGTATCTCCAATATTGGATAGCCCCATTTCAGCTACAATGATCTAGTGACCTAATGGCACTGTATGAGGACTCAGCATTAGCAGCACAGCGAGAAATAGTTAGACCACAGGGCCTCAATTACTACTAGATGGGGGAAATTAAAGTAAAAAAGAACAAAACAGAACAATACAAAGATCCCCACCGGTGCCTCTTACAGATGAACGTTCTGTAACTTCTTCCCATGGACCCCCAACAGAAAAACGTAATCTCCAGCACCCTAAGGAAACCCCAAACCATGTTCTATTAAAGTGAGGTCCACTTCCACTGGATCTGAGATAGCGCAGCTGCCACTCCTGCTGCAGGAGTCCCTGGAAAGGGTTAAAGGGGGCGTGGCGGCAGGTTGAGCGGCTGCAAACTGTGCCACCATCTCCTGCTGGGCTTGTTGACAGCCACACTGGCAGCGCTGGGCTTACAGCTCACCCCCACAGCTGGCCCAGAGAGACAGCTCTCATTAACTGTGTGTCTGCGCATAATAATCACCCCGCTAATGATAGCAATAACCATTAACACACATCCAAGACCCCCTACAGACAAAGGCAGCCAGCCACAGGGGGCCAGCCCCTGGTGACTCCCAGGGAGCCACTCTGAGAAGTGGCCACAAAGACAAAGCAGCAGACAGTGGCATTGGTGATAATTATGCTCACTCCCTCTCCTGGAGAACTTCTAACAAACAGTGGGCACCATCACTGATCCTGGCTCCTTGTGCTCATCAAAGCCCAGCTCAGAGTAGGAGTCCTGGTGGAGGGGCTCAGGAACTCCACAGTCCTTTCCCGAAGACAAGCCACTCCTGCTGCTGCTGCTGCTGCTGCTGCTAAGTCGCTTCAGTCGTGTCCGACTCTGTGCGACACCATGACTGCAGCCTCCCAGGCTCCTCCATTCCTGGGATTTTCTCTACTGCTGGAAGGTTGCAGCGCCCTCATGTGTCCCTACGATTGAGATGTTTCAAAGGCCATAACCGTGTCTCATCACAGCCCAATACAAATTCTGGTGGCAATTTTTGTGCTAACTTCGCCACCTTAAAATAATCTGAAAAACACAAACTTTAGACCCATCACACTCACTAACCATGGATCTAAGCTGCAATCACTTTGGCCTGTGTGATTCTTGATTTCCATACAACACTGCCCTCCTTATAAAGGATGAGATATAAAAGGCATGCAGGAACAGAGCTCAAAACGGACTCGAATATTTGGTGGTGAGCCTGGGAAATCTGAAAACCCTTTAAAGGTTTAAATATTACTACTGCAATCAACACTACTCAGATATTTATGCTCTTTGAATTCTGAAATGCTCATGACTCAATCATGATTATTATGCCTTAACTAGATCCAGGCCTAAAAATAAAACTAATAATAGTGAAGATGGAGTGCTTACTATGCACTGGGCACTTGAGTTTAGTGCTTTACATACATTAACTCATCAGTCCTCACTCTGTGATGTAGGCATCCTTGTGGCCTCCATTTTACAAGTGAGGCCTCCAGTGCACAGAGGACCTTCCCAAGGTCATTCAGTGTGACAAGGCTGAGGGACGCTGCAAAAGGGATGCTCTTACAATGATACAAACCCATCTTAACAAACAGGGGAAAAAATCCTCAATAACAAAAACCTCAAGCCTGTGCAGATGGTGGACGTATAGCAACCTGCCTCCTTAACAGTCCAGTGCTGCATAAGCCGGAAGTCCTGGAAGCTCATGGTGTTGGCTACAGCAGAGTGTAGGGGTACGCCCCTCTTCACCCCTTCCTCTTACTCCCAGGAAGGACAGTGGGCCAGCAAAGCACTGAGATGCTGAACAAGACACCAACATGCCCATGCTTCCTTTCTTACCCTCTTGGTGAAGTGGAATAATATCCTTGACCAAGAAAAAATGAGTTAAGTTGTGATGTCACAGAAAATAGGTTCATTTACTTGTACCATGCGATCGTTGGCATCTATTGAACAAGTCTCAGCTCTTGGTGCTCATGAGAGGCTATTGTCAAACACAGCGCGGGTTTCTTTTTAACTTTCTGTCTCACTGCTGGATGAGTCAGTATATTCATTACATTGCCCTCAAGGTAAAGGAAAGAACCAGCTCCCAGAGAGAATAAATGTTTGCTTAGGGTGTTTAAAGAGGCAAGGTTGAAAGCAAAGGAGGATACTGTGGACTTCCTGTGTTAATAAGAGCATCTCCAGGCCAGCATGGAACCACAGGGCCTGGACGGAATGTGAGCTCTCTGGGTGAACCGTCCCCTACTCTTCCTCATGAGAGCAAGGCCAAGGAGGGCAGGGCCCCAGGGGGAGTGGTACCTCGCTTCATCCCTTCTTCTTTCATCTGCTTAGAGGGTGCTGGACCAAACTCCTCTTCCATGGGCCTGAACATCCGTTTCACAAGGACACTGCTGCTAGAAAAGATGAGAAAGTGTTCATTCATTAAAGTATGCGGGGTGCCAACAAACATTTTTTCCCGTTGTGTATACCATCCCTCGTCACAACTGGATCCATACACCAACCTCCCACCTTCGGGTCGCAGGTCCCGAGTGAGCATGTTGGACAGAACACACACCCCAATGTCTTTACCACGTGGCCCCGAGACATTCTCCTTGTCCTACATACGGATCCGCCAGGGGAGATCCCTGGGTTTCACCCATTCTGTCCTGCACCTCACCCCCTTCCTGCTCAAATGTCTAGGGCTAGGGAGGCGATGTGAGCCCTGTGTCTGTACGGCCTCCAAGTTACCCAGCCCCTCCCATCTAGCTAGCGTCTGGGTGTCCTGCACCCTCTCGCCAGCCCTGAGGGCACAGCATGACCTCTGTCTGGAAAGGGCACAGGCCTCCCTTGTGCGTGCGTGCTAAGTCGCTTCAGTCGTGTCCGACTATTTGTGACCCCACCAGGCTCCCCGTCCATGGGATTCTCCAGGCAAGAATACCGGAGTGGGTTGCCATATCCTCCTCCAGGGGATTTTCCCAACCCAGGGATCGAACCCATATCTCTTATGTCTCCTACAATGGCAGGCAGGCTCTTTACTTCTGGCACCACCTGGGAAGGCCCCAGGCCTGCCTCCGTGGGTCTCAGTTACGAGGTTGCCCTCAGACCCTGCTGTTCCACAGCTCGATCAGCTTGCAACAGAGGAGACTTCAGTGGTGGAGGGTTCCTAGATCCAGCCCTCCCTTCCTCCAGGAGAGGGTTTCAGCCCCCCTTCCTGAGAGCCCACAGGTCCCCAGTCAGCAAGTTCTGGTAGATCTACATTTCCTCCCAAAGGCTCTGTCCATTGCGGGCCTTCTAAGGAAGGGAGAGCTGTTCAGGAGAAAGGAACCGGGAAGAACAGTAGTTGTCGCTGCTGAGAGCTCCAGCCGGCACATGTGTCCCCCCAGACTCAGGCTGAAACCCGAGCCCCCAGGAGAAGGGCATTCAGAGGCAGTTAGACCCTGTGGGTGGAGCCCTCCCCCCTCATGATGGGAGCATCTTTTAAGGAGTGGATGCCCTCTCTCTGCCCTGTGAGGACACAGCAAGAGGATGGTGGTCTGCAGGCCAGAAGAGGGTGCTCACCAGACGGCAGCCACACTGGCATTCTGATCTCTTCCAGTCTCTCCTTCTAGAGACTTCCAGCCTCTCAAACTGTGAGACGGACGCTCTGCTATCTGAGCCACCTAGTTTATGGTGTCTTGTTACAGCAACCCAAACTGACCAAAACACTGAGCCCACGGTCCTGTGTGGTGTGTTACTGTCCTTTAAGCCCTCAAGAGAGCGGGTGCAGATTTTCAGAAAACTTTCATCTCTCTGGGGATTCCTGGACCCAGGCACGTGAAGCAATCATAGATGGGCAGCTCAGCGGTACTGTCAAGACATGAACTCTGGGTACAGACCACCGTGGTTTAAACCCCTGCTTTGCATACTCACAGACAGAAGACAAGCTTATGGCCACCAAAGGGGAAAGGGGGGGGCAATAAATTAGGAGTTTAGGGTTAAAATCTAAAATAGATAACCAACAGGGACCTACTGTATAGCACAGGGAACTCTACTCAATATCTTGTAATAACCTACAATGGAAAAGATTCTGAAAAATTATATATATAACTGAATCCCTCTGCTGGACACTTAAAGCTAACACAACACAATAAATCAACCATATTTCAATAAAAATTAAAAAAAAAAAAAAACCCCGTGCTTTGCAATCTACTAGCTATGGAAGCATGGACAAGTCCTTCAGCTGCCCTGAGACTCAGCCTGCTTGTCTGTAAAAGGAGGCTGTTGAGAGAAGTAAAAGGAGGCTGTTGAGAGAAGTAAACGAATTCAACATATGGGAAGCACTCACAGAGTTGCCTGACACATTGTAAGAACACTGACGTGTTATTAGAGACGTGTCATGATGATCATGAAAATGGACGAGGGAGAGGTCTGAGGAAGAGAGATACGGGAAAGAGTACAGAGGGCAGACGATTTGAAAGAGCTCAAAGTTCCCATTCATATAGCAAATAGTCCAAACTACCTCTCTGGTCCAGATTAAGGGCTAAGGTTGGAAAACCTTCCTGCATTGCCGATTGACACTGTATCAATCCCAAGCTTCCGAGATATTCATACTATAAAACTCTGTTCCAAAACCAAACCTCCACCGGCATCACTGTCTTTAAGAAGGTTTTATTTCATCAATTCTCAAGGCGAGTTAATGGTGGGATCCGGTGGTAGAAAGAGCACACGGGATAAGACTGTCCAAACAGCATTTCTATCAGTTCTAATGGTTTACATTATTAAACCAACAAGGCTTTAATTGACCATCTCATACTCTAGATCTGTGACTGTGAAACTCGTTCAGTCGTGTCTGACTCGTTTGCAATCCCACGTAGCCCGCCAGGCTCCTNGTAGAAAGAGCACACGGGATAAGACTGTCCAAACAGCATTTCTATCAGTTCTAATGGTTTACATTATTAAACCAACAAGGCTTTAATTGACCATCTCATACTCTAGATCTGTGACTGTGAAACTCGTTCAGTCGTGTCTGACTCGTTTGCAATCCCACGTAGCCCGCCAGGCTCCTCTGTCCATGGAATTCTCCAGGCAAGAATAGAGTGGGTAGCCTATACCTTCTTCAGGGGATCTTCCCAGTCCAGGGATCAAGCTGGATTCTCCTGCATTGCGGGCGGATTCTTTACCAACTGAGCTACCAGGGAAGCCAACGAGATCACACTCTAGATCAGGGGTCCCCAAACTCCGGAATCGAATGCCTGATGATCTGATGTGGAGCCGATATAATAACAATAGAAACAAAGTACACAACAGGTCGAATGCACTTGAAACGTCCTGAAACCCATCCCCCTCCTCCAAGGTGCACAGAAAATCATCTGCCATAAAACCAGTCCCTGGGGCCAAAAAGGTTGGGGATTGCTGCTCTAGATGGTTGCAAAATTATACTTACCAGCCCTTAAGAAGACCACGTTTTATAAAGCACTTTTCATCTCCTTGGTAAACTAAGTCTCTTGAGCACTCTGTGAGCCAGCAGGGTGAGAACTAATCTTACCCCTATTCAGTGATGACCAAACTAAGGCACAGCTGTCGTGTCCTATGCTGGGCAATGCAGCTAAACAGTGAATCAGGCTGTTAAGAGAACCCAGCTCTGAGGGACAACCTCATGATAAAGTACCCAATAAAACTGAGATGACGCTGAGTGAGAGTATGGGAAATGATATGAAGAGTCAGTGTTCTGTTTTATCCCATGGTAATCAAACCGTGGAAAGAGCTAGACGAAAAACTCAAGGTCAAGTCCCAGTGGAAGGTGGGAATAGGTTTATAGAGCTCTATTCCCCTCTATTTCCCCCTCACTTTTCTTTAAAATCATAAAAGTGGGTCATATTATTCTGTCATGTCTTGAATCTGGCCTGCCCATGACCTTGGGAGCAGAAGATTAAAAATTCATTGNCACGGGATGTTCACACACTGTCCCAGAGCACAGAAGAGTGTGTTCCTCTGTCACCCGGGGCTCAGGCAGGCTCCCTCACCGACTCCCTACATTCTGACTCCAAAGCCACAGGGAAAGCCTGAGGCTCTTCAAGGACAGCAGGACCTAACTTTGCTGATGCCCCAGGGGACGCTGATTGGGCTGCTTTGCAAACTGCTGAAACCAGCAAATGGGAAAGACTACACTTTCCTCCTGCTCAGCCATAGGCTAGGAGTCCCGTTCAGGACACAGAGGGGGCACGTGAGGCCAGAGACAGTCATGAGCCATCACATTGGGTCAGTTTTCCTCTTAAGATTCACTTACAGCTTTGCGTATTTTAGAGAAATCTTGCCAAGAGAACAGATCAGGCTGTCAGCTTTGACACAGGGCTGAAGCCAGAATCACAACAGTAAACAATGAGAGCAATTTAACTCAACCATCCCCTTTCCTAAAAGTGTGACTACCTAGCTTCAAAACATACCATGTATTTACAAAGACTGTAAATACACAAATCACCATGTTCTTGGGAATTAAAAAATAAAATTAGGGGCTGGCACTCATGTCTTAATAAATCATAATATTCCTCCTTTCATCTTTGTATCTTTTTCCTATTAGACAAGTAAGACGAGAATGCTAAATTTTAATGTAATGCACTCTAAGAAAAAGAGCTAGGGGGTATTCTGCTACCCCCTGGCGTCAAAAACACCAACTAAAAAGTTCTGGCTGTATAACTGTCTTGACTCATACACAAAATGAAATGGCCCAGGGACAAAATATTCTCAAGAAAAAGAAATAATGATTTCTGCTCCTAGACTAAGGTCATTCCAATAAGTACCTGAACGCTAGAACGGAAGAAAAACTTGAATGTGTCAGTTTGTACCTATTTCTCAACAGGAAGACAATTCTGGCTAAAGCTAGGAAAGTAATTTTTTTTTCCACAATTTTAATTTATCACATAAAATAGACAATGTTAAGACATTACAAAAAGAAAAAATTATCCATCTCTTAAGCTTACTCACCAAGTATTACAATTTTTCTGGTAACATCTTGCAAAAAACCCAAATGAACTTTTAGACCAACCCAGTATTTGGAATCACAGTATAGACACAAATGAATAGTCTACCTTTTCTCCACTAAACGTTATCATAACTAGTTCCTATGTGCTACCTAGTTTTCCTAATTATAATTTTAGTGGCTGCATAACATATCATTAACGTGAGCTACCATAAAGGAGCTAATTACTGGATGTTTATGTATTATAATATTATCTCTATAATTTCACTTGTAACTAGAACTAGAAGATAGGAATTATCTTTTAAAAGATGTAATGCACTTGTCTACAGTCTCATTTTTCTTTTGGTTTAAAATAATTTACCTATTCAACAGTAACTGTCAATTTACTACGAAAAAGTTTTTAACAGAGTTTATTTAATCAAAGAATTTTCCNAACTAGAACTAGAAGATAGGAATTATCTTTTAAAAGATGTAATGCACTTGTCTACAGTCTCATTTTTCTTTTGGTTTAAAATAATTTACCTATTCAACAGTAACTGTCAATTTACTACGAAAAAGTTTTTAACAGAGTTTATTTAATCAAAGAATTTTCCTCTTAAGCAACTTTACAAAGGGTGCAGTTCAATTTCCCACCAGTAGATGGAGCCCTATTGCATCATGCGGATCCCACAGAACAAAACTCACAAAACTTGCCTTACAGGTTATCAGCCTTCTTACTTTCTTCCTCTTTCATTGCTTTGTCAACACTTCACTATTATCAGCTCACTCTCACCTTCCCCTTAGTAAGTTGGTTTCCTCTCCTGAGACATTCCTTTCTATAAAGTTACATTTTCTGTAGGAAATGGCTGACTTTTGGTCGAACGCATGGGTTTTATTTTTCAGGTCAATAGTGCCTGAAGCGATGGTCTCTTAAGGCTCTACCTGCCGAGTGGATGGATGGCAGGTGGATGGGAGCGGGTCAGCCATACCTGTCCCGTTCTCTGCAGGTTCGCGAAGTGAACGTCCGGTATGAAGAGGACGGGCTGGGAGTGCAGATCGGGCATCGTCTTGAAGTAGGTGATGTCGCTCTTCTTCTGTAACGGTATCGCCGCCAACTTCCCATCAGAGGCTGGACAGGACCACAAAACCCATTAAGTGCAAGGGTCGTGGATGACTTAAGATCTCTCACTTGTAAGCCCTTGTCTTGGCTAAAGTTCGCAATGGTCTCCTATGAAACTTCCCAAATGCCATATATGTGAACACACTTTAAAAGCCTCCCCTCTCCCATCACCAGACCAGCAGAAAGAGTGTGGACTTGGAGTGAACACTCCTGAAGGGGCGCTCTCTTGTCGCTCTCTGCACCCTAGATTTCTTGTCTGGAGAAGGAGGATGTTGGTCCCTGGAGTATTAGAACCTCCGTCCTAGCTCTAATGTAAACACATGATTCCATTTGCTTTTCACGGGATGGTTCACCCCATCGCCACGGCTAGCCATAACTTGTGCTGTGCTTAGTTGCTGAGTTGTGTTTGACTCTTTGCAACCACATGGACTGAAGCCTGCCAGGCTCCTCTGTCCATGGGGATTCTCCAAGCAAGAGTACTGGAGTGGGTTGCTATGCCCTCTTCTAGAACTTCCCAACCCAGAGGTTGAACCCAGGTCTCCCTCATTGCAGGCGGATTCATTACTGTCTGAGCCACCAGGGAAGCCCCAGCCATAACCTGGATGTGCATATTCGACCTGCAGCCCACTTCTTTCCGCCATTCCTTGGTGGCCCTGGCCCGGCTGAAGCCCACCCCTCTTCTCAGCCACACTCACAGTTGTTGCACTGGGTCTGGGAGGCCTGGCCTTTCCCCTTCTTCCTGTTCTGCTTCCTCTCTTCATCTCGGATTTTTCTTTCTGCTCCCTGACAGGGAAAAAAAAATGGACACAATGCCAGGCACGTTACTGGAGTGTGCAAAACAACCGTGCGCACACAAGTCACAAGGATAAGAAATTAAACGTGGGGAGGGGAGGCCGGCAGCTGCGGCTCCATCCTCCAGCGAGGTCGATCCGCGCCTTAGTCTACTGAACTCTTGGGGGAGGGAAGGATCCCACTCCTCCCAAAGTCTCCCCATTTTTGGTATCTTGCCTATTTAAACAACTCCAATTTTGAATTGCTACAGAAAGGCCAGACTCAGTTCCCTATCCCAGTGAAGCCGGTTAGGAAATTTTAGTGATATTTATTTAAAAGAAAATGTCGTAGGATGAAGCATTGGCCTGTTATCTTTCCTAATCATGGAGTGGGCATGAAAGTTGAGTGTGAATTTCCTGTAAAACTTTTCCTTTGCTCCTTGGTATGGAACTCTAAAAAATTATTACAGAAGGGGAAATGAGGTAAGGCTGAAGCAAACTACACAGGGTGTAAGATTTTGTATATACAAGTATGATCTGCGGTTTTGTATTAATATGTTCATATACTCTTGGAAATGGCACTCAATTTGCCTTTTTGCTCCTCTGTTCCTTGTAATCTGACTTTTTCGTTGGCATCTCTTGCCAACTCCATCCAAATCAACCAGCTGGCCATCACCCACATCTCTTGCCCTCTTAGTCTTCCACGATTCTTTGCTCATCCCCTTCTCTTTTTGGTCACCCTTCGATGTCAGCTTTGCTGACTCATTTTCCTCTTCTCACGCCCCAAATACAGACATTTCAACAAAGTTCCCTTCTCCTTTCCCTCTCTCCACTCTTGTGGCAGAGAATTCCATCTACACCCATATTTCCAAAGTGCTCTGGACAGGTGACACCCAGATAGACTCTCCCAGCCTAAACTCCCCCCCTACATTTCAAATCCATATTGACTATTTCTGCCCTTTGTGGCAGCACATTTAAAAAAATAGCTAAGTATGGACTGGTCAGAAACCTCTACGCCTAGATAATCCCCAAGTTATCACACACAAGAGATAGATCTGAGAATATACAATTTTATCCTTCTGCAAAATGCACACAGATCAATTTAAAAGGAAGGGACAAGTTGGTGGAAATACTTGCTATATAAATCTCATGTGCTGTGCTGGGCTGGGCTTCGTCACTCAGTCGTGTCTGACCTCTTGTGATCCCATGGACTGTAGCCCGCCAGGTGCCTCTGTCCTTGGGGATTCTCCAGGCCAGAATACTGGAGTGGGTTGCCGTGCCCTTCTCCAGGGGATCTTCCCAACCCAGGGATCGAACCCAGGTCTCCCACATTGCAGGTGGATTCTTTACTGCCTGAGTAACCAGGGAAGCCCATAAAATCTCATATAAAGTGTAAAATCAATAACATATAAATAATGATTCAAATTTAAAAAGAAAACAGCAACTAACATGCCAGTTAAAAAGTGGACAAGAGTCATGAAGGCAATTCACAGAAAGGGACACGCTAATGGTTTAGAAGTAAAACATTAAAATAGAGATTTTGCTTATCAAACTGGCTTTAAAAAAAAAAACAAAAACAACATATTCCCAATTCTGGCCGAAAGTAAGGCCATGAAACAATGGAGACATGTGGCCAATGGAGGCATCCAGCGTAAAGGACACAGCTTTAGAGCTAATTCTTGATGAACAAGTGATGACAGCTAATCAGATGCGGCACTTTCCTGGTGCCAGGAGAGTTCTAAGAACTTTACGTTGGTAAGATTTGGATGCTTATAATAGTTTAAACAGATATTATAAATATGCATTTTTATGTCAAAAAGCTTCTTACTCCAAAAAGAGACTAGTCATTTATAGTGCTCTATTTTTAAATTTTAAATTGTCACTGATGTTTATAAACCATAGAAATTCATAGAAAGGAGATAAAATATAAAAATATTTCCTTGGCAAGTCTTTTCAAGATATACTAAAAGTTTTATAGATATTTTTGTCTAGATAAGGTATAATACTTTCAGAAAAAAAATTAAGTGCTAAATGCACAAACGTGACTTTGTTCAAATGGGTGTGAAATCTAAGCAAAAGGCCCTTATTATTCATTTGTGGTTGTGTCCATGTAAGACTTTTTTCTCTGTATTTGAAGTTCTGTACAATATAGTACTGCATGTAAGTCAAAATATAGAAATTTATCTACATAAATTATAACTCACTGAAGACACATCCCAAAGTTTGTCGAGCAATTTTATTTTAAAATTAATCTTTTGTCTTGTACAATTTATGTGAAGAAAAGTTCCGAAATTACCGTTCCAAGATTTATATATGTTAATGTCAATTTTTAAGAAATAAAGTCACCTGCTTATTATTTTACAGGTATTCTTTGATACGCCAAATCTAAAGGATTAACATAAAACACAGAGTCGTTCTCCATAGAGCCTAATCTGGGTACCACATCTATATAAGAAACTTCCTGCCCAGAAGGCCCAGATATCAGCACTCCAAAACAATTCTGATAGTATCCAAACTTAGGAGGGCCACCATCCTCATATTTAAAATAATGCTTTGATTCACAGTGACCCAGGGCAGCTTTGATGCATTCAATTATGATGAAGAACGCATCCTTGAATATGACCTTCCAAGAATTCCTTTCCTTTTTTTGATTATTTGTGACCCAAAGCTTCTGGAAAATATTTTCACTCTCATTAAAATGTAAAAAAGTCTGGTTCTTTCAGAAGGGCATAATTTGCTACAAATACCAAATTTATCATTTGAAAATAATTTCTCCCACTTAGGTGTTCATTATGAAGTGTTAAATTTGGAGAAAAGAAAAAAAGATGCCAGAGGATTTCCTGATTATATTATGATCACCTTTGCCGCTTCTTGAGAGGTGATGGCTATCTTTATATTTGTATTTGCTACTTAAATTGTTTCTCTTAAATTTGTCTCAGTAATGTGCCCTTCACCTATTTAAAGTTGGCCAAGATACCAAGAAGGTATTTTGGAAGAATATCTTTAGTTTTTTTTATAATTGCCAAGATAATTCTAAGCAAGAATTAATCAAGAGGGGGAAAATTCTTACAAGACGGTGACTTTATTTTCAAGTTTTGAAAAATATATAGTTGCTTTTTGCAGTAATATGATTCTTATTTTTCATGAAAGATAACTGAATTAAATACAGATACAAAGATATCTGCTTCCCAGGTGGCATAGTAGTAAAGAATCCATCTGCCAACATAGGAAACACAAGAGACACAGGTTCAAACCCTGGGCTGGGAAGATCTCCTAGAGTAGGAAACGGCAAGTCACTCTAGTATTCTTGCCTGGAAAATTCCACTGGCAGAGAAGCCTGTCTGGCTACAGTTCATGGGATCACAAAGAGCTGGACACGACTGAGTGACTGAGCCCATAAAAATACAGACAAAAGTATTGATAAAGATATAGCCATATAGCAGATCCTGAATTTTTAATTCATAGACATATGTATTTCAATAAAATAAATGTTAATATCAAAAAAAGGAGAGAAGTCCTTTATTTTCATCTGCAGTCTTACAGGTGCATTAATTAGAAATCAACCTGGGGAACTATAAATAGTACAAAATTCCATCTGTTTAAAACTCTAAACTGTGGGAAATTTACAGTGTTAAAATGGAATAGCTCTTAATTCTTTTGCTTTAGAGGATGATTCAAATTAATCTTTTGCATTTACACACCCATTTGAAAGTGCAAGAATTAAAATGTCCCAGGAGTGAATTTTGCCTGTATTTTGAAATCATGGCTACAAATATAATGACAAATCATAGCAAAAGATTTTACATCTAGCTTATCGGACTAATTTAGAGCAGTTATGATTAATATACTCTGCTTATCCCATGAAATTCCTTCCCTATGAGTTTCCTGATCCTCATCATCATGTTAACTAAAAAACGACCCACTAGAGACTCTTTACATCACTAGCTCCTTGCAGTCCCTCTCATTCTGGGCCACAGTGAACAACAATATGGCACTCTCTGTTTATTTTCAATTTTCTGCTTTTTTTTTGACTTTTAGTGTTTATCACATCAACGCTCGAAACAAATAATCATACGAGCCTCCCTTAAGCCTTCTCCTTCATACTTTCAATTCCAGCTGTGACANAGGAGTGAATTTTGCCTGTATTTTGAAATCATGGCTACAAATATAATGACAAATCATAGCAAAAGATTTTGCATCTAGCTTATCGGACTAATTTAGAGCAGTTATGATTAATATACTCTGCTTATCCCATGAGATTCCTTCCCTACGAGTTTCCTGATCCTCATCATCATGTTAACTAAAAAACAACCCACTAGAGACTCTTTACATCACTAGCTCCTTGGAGTCCCTCTCATTCTGGGCCACAGTGAACACCAATATGGCACTCTCTGTTTATTTTGCATTTTCTGCTTTATTTTGACTTTTAGTGTTTATCACATCAACACTCGAAACAAATAATCATACGAGCCTCCCTTAAGCCTTCTCCTTCATACTTTCAATTCCAGCTGTGACATAAAGGTAAACAGATTGCCCAGGGCCTCCATGCCACCCTCCCTTCCTTTTCTCCTTGCTCCTAATCTTCCTCCTTCCTTCCAAGAAGGAGATTCAGGAAGGGGGATTCTACTATTCCCCTTGAAACTTCTGGAGTAAAAGAAGGGAATTCAAATCATTTAACTGTTCTCCCATGCGGACTTTAAAAATTCCACCTTGTACACCATTTGAAAATGCTTTCTTAACGTTTAACATGCTGAATTAAAGATATAAGGAATATGGGTTTGGAATCGGACATGGATTTCCATGCAGCTACTCGGCTTTTTCACCACAGAACTCTGGCGAGTCACCTGTGCTCACTGGCAATTTTCTCATCTACGTAACAACTGTGTCTGCCGGCCTAACTGTGCTTCCTTTATACCATGGAAGCTGCCTAGCTGGGCCTGAGAGGGCTGTGCTGCTCGGACGATTAGCACCAATTGAAATCATTGCAACCTGAAACGCTATCGAGATTTTAGAGACACTTCCCATTATGCCACATGTCCCTAAACCCAGTGCAGTTCGAGTTAATTTGCTTCCTTCTCTCGTCTCATGACCATCTCTGCCTTCTGTTCAGAGATGCCCACTTCTTCCTCCCCTCCAACTCTGCTAAACGACAGCTCAGACATTTGAATGGCCCTGTAGCTCTTTGACCTACATCTGACTGCAGTACCCTTAAGAGTGCTGGCAGTTCTGAATTGGCCACTGACCTCTTTTTCCCCTTTCTCTCTTCTCCCCAGGATCTAACTGAACTCCTACTCTTTTACATCCAGCCAACTCCCTGGCAGCTCAGTAGTAAAGAGTCTGCCTGCAATGCAGGAGACTTGGGTTGGATCCCTGGGTTGGGAAGATGCCCTAGAGAAGGAAATGACAGCCCACCCTAGTATTCTTGCCTGGGAAATCCCATGAACAGAGGAGCCTGGCAGGGTACAGTCCATGGGGTCAGAAAGGAATTGGACATGACTTAGAAACTAAAATAACAGCAACAGTAGTTGCCAGCTTATTCTACTCAGTTTATTTCAGTTTATGCCAGTTTATTTCATATTTTCTCCCCACACTACCCAATTGCTAAATAATTACGTCTTGATTATTGTCAGAACATATCATATTGCCATTCCTGTCTCTCCCATCATTTTAGCATTAGATCCAAGATACAAACACATGGAATGCTCACGGTCAGTCCTTTTATCAATGTCTTGACAGTCATATTGGTGTCTAAACAGAGTTTTTTTTTTACTAGATTCCTTGAGCAGAAATATTCCCTGGATTTTTGCCCATTGGGTTGTTTATTCACTGGTGGTTTTGTTTCCTTATTTTGTTTCGCATTTGCCTGTTTTCTTTATACTTGAAAATTGGCTTGGCTGGATGTAAAATCCTTGGCTAACACTTTCTTCACTTGGTTACTTTAAATATCACTGTCTTCTGACAAGGCGTTGCTGTTGAAAAGCTTGATAATAAAGGTTTCCTTATAAATGATTCATTGTCTACCATATATAAAGTAGATGGCTAATAGGGATCTAACACAGGGAACTCAGCTCAACGCTCTGTGGTGGCCTATATGGGAGGAAAGTCTGGAAAAGAGTAGATACATGCGTGTGTGTGGCTGACTCACTTTGCTGTGCACCTGGAACCAAGACAACACTATAAACCAACTATATTCCAATAAAAATTAATGAAAAAAATTAATGACCATTGTCTACTTTATTTTTCTTAGAAAAAGAATATGTTTAAAGCCCAATTGGCTATCCTCAATCAACTTTACCAAGCGCCTGGTAGCTTCATTTAAAAATGTGTTCTTTTAAAGTTTTCCTGATTTATCCTTTTTTAGCTTTTCTTCTCTTCCATTGTTTATGTTTTCTCCCACAAAGATACATATTATATGTCTTTGTATCTTCTTTCCCTCTCTTCTATATCTATTATTTTCTCTTAATTGTTTCCTCGTTTCAAGTTTTTAAAATTTTGCCATTTTATACCTGTATTTTTCCTAAGGAATTATCTTTTACATTTATTTACTCCCGTGTTACTTGTAGTAGTCTTTACCTCTGAAACATTTTAATCTTCCATTTCTAAATTCTTTCCTGAATTCTACTATATCTCTTTTCAAGTCATTCTGTTCTCCAAACATCTGTCTGAGTTTTTCAAATTATGGTTTATGTTGTTCTTCATAATTTTCATGATTTTGTTAATTTCATATTTTAAAATTTTGTTAATTCTAAGCCCATCTGGAACAGTAGGCTATAGATACAAGGACATATAATATGTATCACCTGTTTGGGGGGCATGTCTTTCTGGCATGCATCCATGGTCCACAAGAAGTTAGTCTAACCTTAGTTATATTTTTCATGCCACACTGTATGGGATTCGACACTTTTCTTTTCTGTTGGTCATTTCTAAGTGAAATGAGTAAGCTAGCTTGATGGCTCTCATGCGCTTACTTTAGTTGTGTTCACAAAGTGAGAACAGAAAATCGTCCTGGATTTCCTGAGACCTGACTACTCTGTGTTCTTTCCCCTCTTCCTTTTTAATTGGAACTTCTCGTTCCTTTGAACCTTTGTTTTGTTTTTGTCTAACTCAACTTGGATTCTACTCCCAGCAGCCTTTTCTCAGAGCAGGACTTTTATCCTAGAAGGGAACTTCAATTTATAACTTTCCCAAGTTAATAGAGCCCCAAACACTCAAATGTTTTGTCCCCTTGCACCCACCCACCAGTAAACTCAAGTCTGCACAAGCCATCCCCTTTTACCCCAGTCTCACCAGATGTCCTCCAACCACCCGCTTCACTCTGCTGTTTGGACCACTTGGTAGTGTCCAGTTCTTTGGTCATGAAGTGGGTCCATTATTTTCCCTCAGGATGCTGACATCATACATGTTCTGAAACTGTTGATGCTTGGTCCCATTCACATTTGGGATTTGTAAGGGTTTCTCATCACATAATCATGGGCTTTTAATCTTTGCTATTCTAATTGATCTATCTCAAACAGGGGGATTCAAGAAGATTCAAAAACTACATGTCCTCCTGAAGCATGTTTGCTAATGAACATATTTAAAAGGTGCTGTGTTCATTCCAAAAGGTTCTAGATGAGACCCCATCATCTAGTAGACCAGTTATATCTATGTGAATCAGAATCATAGCACAGTACAATGTCTGTCATTAAACTAGTGGTAGAATGATTGACTGAAAAAAAAAATACAGGTGATGGCTCCCTAGATAGCTCATAAGAACTGAAAATGAAAGATTACCACTCCCACTGTGATTGGAAAGTGATTATTTGGACACCACTAGACAAGAAAATGTGACAAGGGGGAAATGTCACCAAAAGTAATATCTAATAACAAAAATACCTTTATGATAAACTGTCATCTTTACTCACTTTGTCGCAGAAGACCTTGATCTGGCAATAAGCTCTATGAATGGGTTTATTGCTACGATTATTGTAACTGTATGTATCAATCTGAATCATCAAAGGAAGTCCTTTCACTCCTTTCTGGGAGGAGAAATCTGTACTCAGGCAATTCACGGTGATGAAAATCTGAGGGAGGAAGGAAGAAAGGAGAAAGTTCACAAGTCACCATAAAAAAGATCTATTAAAAAAATGCATAAGCCTTAGACTTAAAATTAGAATATTAAACAAACCTAAAAGGACAACTAAAGAATATGTGGATATTCTCACATAAAACTTATTGAACACATGAAACTGATTTATTATAATTTCTAGTTATATACTTATAAAATTTTTGCTTTTATATTTAAACTTGAAACAGACAATTTAAATTTATCTTTATATCAGCAATGCCTTATTTTCCAAACATGCATAAGTTAGTTGGGTGAAACACTATCTCCTCAACATATTAAAACTGTAACTTTTAATAATTACATCGATTTCTATGATATCTGACCTCTGACCTGTGGGGTTAAAAAAAAAAAAGCTACACAACATCTTCCTTTGCATCTTATTGCATCAAAACATAATTATTTGCTTACACATCTACTTTTCTTATTTTC
Organism: Neotragus moschatus; assembly: GCA_006410615.1. Classification (NCBI taxonomy): domain Eukaryota; kingdom Metazoa; phylum Chordata; class Mammalia; order Artiodactyla; family Bovidae; genus Neotragus; species Neotragus moschatus. Next base: position 879,152 of record SJYA01001948.1, on the reverse strand, counting down.
ATGAGAGTATGAGATTTGAGACAATTTGTGTGTGTGTGTGTGTGTTACTGGTACTTAATGTAGTGCCTAGCAGAGAATAAGCATTCAATAAACATCTGATGAATGAGGTCAATGAATTTATCTAGAAAGCCCACTAGACTGAGTGTCCAAAGCCCCAGGTTTTAGTCCCAGCTCTAACATTAACCAGATCTCAGTCAAGCCATTTCTAGTCTTTGGTTTTCAATTTTCCCATTAAATCATTCTTAAACCCTCCCCAAAGCATAGACTATAAACGCTAAGATGCTTTCAACTTAGTGAAGAAGGAAAAGAGCTGGCAAAGCAAGACACAGAACAGGCGGAGGGACGGGTAGTAAAGACATCAGCTTTCTCATCTCACAACATGAGGTGTCAAGAGAGACGAGCAAAACGGTAAGAATCTGAAAACATGGAGCTGCCCAGCAGAACTAAAAATAATAATCTCATTATAAAACACTGGGAGGAACAGAAGGAAGAATACAAATGACTAAGTTTACCCTCCTTTTTCTATGGTATATAGATATCAATATATACCACTCTATTTATCAAGGCCTGGAGAATCCCAGGGACGGGGGAGCCTGTTGGGCTGCCGTCTATGGCGTCGCAGAGTCAGACACGACTGAAGTGACTTAGCAGCAGCAGCAGCAGGGATATAAGGGGGCTTTCCAGGTGGTGTGCTAGTGGTAAAGAACTCGCCTGCCAAAGCAGGAGACGTAAGAGACTCTGGTTTGACTCCTGGGTCAGAAAGATCCCCTGGAGGAGGGCATAGCAACCCACTCCAGTACTCTTGCCTAGAGAATCCCATGGATGGGGGAGCCAGGTGGCTACAGTCCTTCGGGTCGCAAAGAGCCAGTCATGACTGAGCAACGGCACGCATGCAGGGATATAAGGACAGCATCTGGTGACTACATGAATGGAAGAGGCAGTCTCTGGGGAAAAACAGGCACAATAGATTACATCCTTGATACTATGTTCCGTTAATACTAGGTATTATTTGTATTCAACAGAAAACTTTAAATTCACTGTTTTAAAACTGTACAGTTATGCATTCTGAAAACCATTTCATCAGATGTATTATCTGACTCTTGTTTTATTTGGTCCCTTTAAAATCTTTATTCACCTTCAAACCCTTGGCCTAAAGCCTTTCATATCATAGCAACACCCCCAGAAAACAGCCTGCAGAAAGCAAAGAGCCACTTCCAGGAGCTGCATTTTTAAAGCCATTCAAATTTTTGATGTAATTCATTTCAGGCCATATCCCTGGTCGGCCTTTTATAATTCATACAACCAAATCTCTCATTTTTAGTGCTATACCTATGTAAAGATTGCCTTTTTCTGAGCCCCTTGCCGGCAATAGAGACACATTAGCAAGGCAGCACATCACATCAACAGCAGCCAAGCCCAGCTGACACATCTGAGTGACATGCTAATTACAACCACTATGGACACCACAACACAGGATCTCACTTCTCTAGCTGCATCCGGAAACAAGTGCCTGAAGATGATCTAACCATAAATATGGGCATTTCACTCATTCATTTCTTTTTCATTCATTCATTCTACAAAGAGCAACACAAGTTCACAGTAGTTCAAACACAACGTTAGACACTGGGGATACAGAGAAAGCAGATCCCAGTCTCAAAGAGCTAATAGTCCAGGGGGAAGACAGATGAGTAATCCAGCAACGATCAATAGAGTGGTCAGGGCTCCCCACAGAGAGATGTGTACAGAGGCCATGAGAACACAGAATACTGAACTTGAAAGACACAAGTGAAATACACAACCCACAGAGATACTGGGCTAAGATCAGGGATTCCATAAACACTTGTTTATTATTTGGGAAGATAAAGAGTAACTAGAGACGCAAACGTCCAGTGATTTAGGAGAGCTAAGTGATGAAGACCACTCAGAAGGAAGATGGTATGCTGGTTTTTCCTACTGAATTTTCAGGGTAAAGGGAGACAGAAGATGTCCTGACTGCAGAGAACATTCACTCACACCACAGATATTTTTAGGTATCTACCATGTCTCTGAGACTGTGCTGGGTACCAGCGCAGGTACAACAACAATGGTCCCTGCAATCACAGAAGTTTGAGGCTAGCTTCCTCCGTGGTTCAGCGGTAAAGAATCTGCCTGCAATGCAGCAGATACAGGTTCGATCCCTGGGTTAGGAAGATCCCCTGGAGGAGGAAATGGCAACCCACCCCAGTATTCTTGCCTGGAAAATCCCCTGGACAGAGGAGCCTGGAGGGCTAAAGTCCATATGGTTACAAAGAGTCGGATACGACTGAGTGACTGAGCACACACACGCATGAAAGATTACAGTAACTTGATTGAACACCAATCTTTAGGTCAGAAAATAAAAGCATACTTTTCTAGGAACACTTGACTTCTTAAATTGTGATTATCATTATTGGCGATGGGGTTTTCCTTGGCCAGAATGTATAAATAAACACAGCTTTATGTCAGCAAATCAATGATCACTCTGGTGAGCTATGCAGTTGTTCCAATTTGGGGATGTGTATTTCATGTAGAAATCTTCCTGTTGGTGGCTATAATCGACAGAGTCCTCAACCAGACTGGTTTTTTTTTTTCCCCTTTCCCTCATAAAGCCTCCTGAGTCCTGCAGGAGCCAGAGAGAAAACTATTCTGTATTTCCCAAGCTAATAGGATTCACAGTTGGCTCACTGATTGATCCATATGCTTGCTCACTGTGGACATATACCCAGACAGGCAGGAAGCAGTATTAATTGTGGCCTTGTCAGCCCAAGGTCTCAGCTAAGAAAGCTTAGCTGATGAAATATGTGTATTCATAAGGGCCACTTGAGTAGGACAGACCTATGGAAATAATAGATGCTTACTGGCAATATTCTGCAATACATGCACTAACTTGTCCTTGGAGGAGCTGTAACAACAAGCCATCCAGTAGGGAAGGTCTTAATGGTGAAATGAGCTACAGCACACTGGACCCTACCAGGAGACAGTTAGACTTAGGTCCTCCTCATGGAGAAAGTTCCTTGTAGAAGATCTGGTGGGCCCTCTTTGATTCATGGCAGCCTGATTCTACAAAAAGTAAACAACACAAGACTCTACCGTCTTTTTCTGCTGTGTTATGTTACCAGAATTATCCTAACAAGTAGGGATTTTATAATAGGGTTGGCACTGCTTCCTTCTTGCCTGGCTGTCTGACCCGCTAGCAAAGCACGGTCTATGTGCCTGATGGTATCAATTGTGGTCTCGCTGTGCTGCACTTAAAACTCAAATGGTTGAACTTTAACTGCAATGGGTGGTAGAACTGGGGAGTGGGGCATGGAAGGACATTAACGAGAATCTAGCATTCATTTGTTTCATCTTGCAAACCCAACCATGTCCCAGCTCTACACTCACCAGGCAAATGTGACAATGAATTTCTTGGAAGTTTATCTATAAAGCACTGTTTGTAAACGTGTATTACAGAAACTTGGGGAAAAGGTACACTTTCCCTCACTAAATGTTAATCCAAATGTCAAGCACAGAAAGTTATTTTTAACTTTAGTAGAAGCCCTAATTATGTAAAGAAATGTTGTGAACAATTAGTCTGTCAACCAAGAGCTGTAAATGTTGTTTTCCTAAAATTCTTACAGCACGTAATTTATTTTTTAGAAAAATTTTAACTGAATCAACTGTATCCAGGCGGATAATAGATACAATGTTAATTTTGTCATTGGTTCAAAGATTGATTCCAACAGAGAGATCATTTGGAAAGGTACCAAGACCTTTTCAGAAATGGAAGCAGTCTCATGACAATTGATAATTTTTAATAAAATTACTTTTTGACACATGAATTACAACTCCCATTTTGTAGTTCCTACACAAGAAAAGTGACTTTATCTGGATTATAATACCTCTCAGTTGTGTATTATGGGTATAGTAAGATTTATTAAAATAAATGCAGAATTAGTGTGCTTTAGAAGTGCTACATTAACTTGATTATTAACTTCCAAGATTTTTCCAAGAGCTCGCCATTAAAATAAATAGGCCAATCTTGATCTACAAAGCAATTTGGGACTTAAAAAATCATAAGGTCTGTGGTTTGATGGAAAGTGTTTATTTTCCTCTTTAAATAATTGTATTTTGTGTTTTCAAGATCCCCTGATTAGAGGCTAAGAAAGCTACTTATTTCCTAAGGTTGAGACTCTAAAGAGCTCTTTTACAAGAAATTGCACACATTAGCCTCCAAATTACAGGGACATGACATACATCAAGAAATCCATATTTCCACTGTAAAACACAAAGAATATATAAATGCCTTTAGTGTACTCTGGCCAGTTTCTCTACTCTGTTTTCTTCTTGGTTCTTAGAATTATTAAAGACCTTATAGATGGTTTTCTTACATCTTAGCATTTTTTTTCGCATTTATATGATTACATTTGGTGCAAATGCAATGCCAAGTTGAAACAGAAAGATACACTAAAAGCAAAGAATATTAACATGTGAAATCTTAGTCTTAGGAAATTCTTTGTCTCCTCTATGCATTTCTTCATCAAATATTTACTGAATATCTTTTCTCTGTGTCTGCCGTTATGCTACGAGGTGGGACATAAGAATGCTGAGACAGACTCCCTGCTCTCAGAGAGCTTGCAATTTTGTTGAGAATCTATGAAACTCCTAGATTTCCTGATGCCTCCATTTATATAACACCTTTAGGAAATGATTACAACCTGAATAAATATTTCTTTATTTTCTCCTACAGATACCATGAGTAGGCGCAGATTTTGGTTTACTCACATATTACCACATCTTCCATATTCCTTTAGTACTCAGTATTCTTCATTTCCAGAATATACCAGGCTTGTTTCCAGTTGCCAGACTTTGCTATGGGCAGTGCCCTCTACCCCCAAAGCTGACCCCATAGATGATCACACTGCCTGTCCTTCTCATTCAGATTTCAATCCAATGTCAACTTTTCAGAAATCCCCACCCTGACCATCTAGAGTTGTCTTCCTTCTCCTTCTCCCGCAACGAGTAGCTCACCTTAGGATGGTGCTCTTTCTTGGTTTCTTCACAGTACTGAACATTATCTGGATTTATCTTGTCTTTTATCTGTTTAGTACTTAATTATCTGTCTNAATCCAATGTCAACTTTTCAGAAATCCCCACCCTGACCATCTAGAGTTGTCTTCCTTCTCCTTCTCCCGCAACGAGTAGCTCACCTTAGGATGGTGCTCTTTCTTGGTTTCTTCACAGTACTGAACATTATCTGGATTTATCTTGTCTTTTATCTGTTTAGTACTTAATTATCTGTCTGCCCCATGCATCTCTAAACCCATAAGAGGAGCGGCCTTGTCTGCCTCAAGCTCCTTCTGTTCCCAATGCCAGGCTTATGGAAGATACTCAACAAATAGTTGTCTAACAAATTAAGAGAAAATTACTTTTCTAAATACACAGTTCCTCTTTATCAGTGTTCTTGCTTTCATAAGCAAAATGTTCTAAGAGCCAAGAATGCTCTGAGTAGCTGAAGCTGTCAAGATAAAATACAGCAGAGTTAGTTGCTCTGACCAGATTTATCCTCAAAAAACTGTTATCTAGCTGTATATCAACAAACCCAAATCAAGCCCCAACTATATAATCAAGTATGAATGTATATATGTACATATCACGTGTGTCCATGTATGACCCACGGATGTTACAGGAGAAACAGAAATTTAAGGGAGGGCATTGCCCTTGAGGGAAAGGGCAGCTACAACATTCTCATTGTGATGGGGTGTAAAAAGGGAACTGAGGTGAATATCTCAGGGTGTACATACTGTGAGAACCTGAAAAAAGAGGAGACAGCGCAACCAGGGAGGATTTCCTACAGGAGTGCTGAGCTAGGAGAGAAGTGGAAGAGAAGTGCATGCTGTTCTCAAAAGAGGAAAGAGGCCAGGCTAGTGGGAGAGGAGGGTTAGTGCTGAGGAGGTTCAGAAGGAGCCTGAGAAAAGGCAGCTGGGGAGGGGAGACACCAACCAAGATGCTTGTATCCCTGTGATCGGGTCACGGACACTTGATGAAGTCAAGTGTGTATCGCTGAGGCCAAGGGCAGACAGACCTGTGGCCACAGTATCCAACATCCAAATTACCGAGAGGACAGAGTGAAGGCTGAGAAAAGACCGGGAGGATCGGAAATCGAGGGTCTGCACCCCTTCCAGAGGCCAGACCTCTGGAGGGAAGGACAGGAAGCTAGGTTGCTGGGGCGAGGGAGCCAGGATGTGAAGATGGGGAGGGAGCACGTGGCTGGGGAGTCTGGCAGAAGCAGGAGGATGGGCAGGAGCATGCGCGCGGGGCCATGCAGAGGCGTTCTCCCAGGATGGCCGGGTGGCCACACAGCAGGGAGGAGGAACAGAAGGCTGCAAGGCTGTGGCAGGAGGCCCTGTGGGAGCTGAGAGCCCTGGACACAGGGATTAAGTGGGATCAGCTCACAGGTGAAGTTCTGTTAAGAAGAAGGAGCTTTCTATGAAGCTGGAGGGCAAAATGAGAGGAAATCACAGCAAGAAAAAAAAAATGTACAAGAGGCTCAAAATTATGTCCCTGATACAAATGCTGACACTGTGGCCTTGGACTAACTATTGAACCTTTCTGGGCCTCATTGGCCTCTTCTTTTAAAGAGGTATAACAATCTCTAGCTTGATACTGTGATACCTCAAGATCACGTTTTTTAAAATTTACTGTTTTTTGAATTAATTTTTATGCACGTATAGCTGCTTTACAAGGCTGTGCTAATTTCTACTGTACACGATCTCAGTCAGATACAGAGACAGGTCTCATTTTTCAACTATAAGACGCCATGAAAATCTTTGGCAACTTCCTATGACCACCACGGTCTCCATCTTCTCAGATTCCTGGTCACCCTGCCAGTCCTACTTTGAGACTCCAAGCTCCTCCTCGCCCCCACAGCACAGTCCACAGAGTACCGCCCCACACATACTACTTCTGCAACTGCAGTCCCCAGTTCAAGCCCTCCTTGCGACCAGACCGCTCCAAGAGCTCCCTGTCCAGACTCTTTCCAGGCATTTGATTCCAAATGGTTCCATAGTGGTTATATTCACATTAACTCGAACAGAGAGATATTTTATGAAGGTGAATTGATCTATAAAGCACACACTTTATCTCTGTGTGACCCTTTCAGAGGGGTGGAGTTGCAGGCTTCGGTGGGGAGAGAGCAAAGGTGAACCCTCTGGGGCAGAACCCTCGTGGCTCTGCAGACGGCCAGTCTCGGCCACTCGGCTCTGTCACCTGAACAGGTCTTGTGAAGCAGCACCTCAGGACAAGGAAGAATCTGGATATTGTGTAACAATGGGCGGGGCTGTTTCACAAATAGTGAGCTCTCAGTGGGAGGAAGAAGCGAAACAGACTGAAAGAGCCACTCACTCCGATTTCTGGTTATCGGTTATGACTTTAAGCCTCTTCTATTCGCGTTGAACACCGGAAAGTTGTTTTGAGTTTGTCATAGCTGAATCTAGCACAAAATTCAAAAGGGTAAACGTGGAATCCACACCCCCATCCCCTGCCAGCACTGCTCCCCAACCAACAGTTTCCTGGGTATCCGTCACAGTTTCTAGTGTATCCTTCTAGAAACCTGCTATGCAAATTGATATCCTTTTCTTTCCAACACAAATGGTAGCATGGTCAACACAGTTCTGCAGCCTGCTTTTTTTTTCACTTGTCAGGACATTCTGGAGAGCCCTTTCTTTTTCTTTAAAAAAAAAAACACACATGAATACGGCGTAACAATTTCTTTAACAGGAGGCTGTTTTTAGCCTCTTCATCTTGTAAACCACGCGGCACTGCAAGCTTTCAACATGAGCATGTATAAATTAGGGACCGTAAGTAAAGGGCCTGTCCCCCCCAGTTTTAACCTGACCTCGGTCTTCACTGAGATTGCTTCCCTCCAGGTAGCATCCTTACAAGCAGAGGTACGCTGTTCAAACGTGTCATGACTCTGCCCTCCCAGGTGGGAGGTCCAAGTATCTGCATTTCTAACCATTTCCCAACTTGCTGCTGCTTTCAGAAGTTCCGGCTGTGAGAAACCACCGCCTGCGTCACCCACTTCGCTGGTCACTTCCTCCTTCTGTCCTGCTCTCCCGTACCCTTCTGTCCTCTCCTTACTGACCACTCCGTCCCTCTCTGGTTCCTCCTCCTCCACGTCCCCATAAATGGGTGGATCTAAAGTTCCCACCTTGAGCCTCTTTCACCCACCCTCCAAGCCTCTCCGTGGCATCTCGCCCGTGTTACAATGTCTCTCGTGCCCCTCCACAGCCACTCTGCCTTTGCTCGGAGCTCCGCCGCCCCAGGTTCCGCTGTGCTGCCCAGTCTCTGCACCTGCAAGCGCCCCGTCCTGCTACCTGGCGCCCCTTCCCGGCCCCCCTCTCAGATGCAGCTCACGCACCACGCCCACCCTTGGGTCTTCCCTGATCCCACACAGCTGGCACCCTCTCCACCTGCTGAAGAGCAGGGTATGTGGTCATAACTGTATTAATATCTTTCAACTTTTCATTTGCAAGCTTTTAAAATAAGACATTGGGCGAACTTTTAAATTAAAAATGTAATAGAAATGCTTTTATAAAAATAAAATGAATTAAAAGATGAAACTTGTTTGCAAAGCAGAAATAGACTCATGGACATAGAAAACAATCTTCTGGTTAACAAAGGGGAAGGAGGAAGGTGTAAATTAGGAGTTTGGGATTAACATATACATGCTACTATATATAAAACAAATAATCAACAGGGACCTATTGTATAATACAGGGAATTACATTCACTATTTTCTAATAATCTACAATGATCATTAGAAAGAATTAGAAAAGAATCTGAAAAGAATCACAACATATACAACTGTATCACCTTGCTATACACCTGAAATTAACACAACATTGTAAATCGACTATACTTCAATTTCAAAAAATGATTTGAAAACATTAAGTTACCAAAAAGTTCCTGGCTCCTAACCATAAACAAGACAAAAAGACAAGCCTCAGAATGGGAGAGAATACTTGCGAACCGGGCTGCTAATCAAGTAGGTGGATACTCATTTGTGCTCAAGAAAATTTTTTTATTTTGTGATAAAAAATAAAAAACCAGGGCCACCGTCCTGTCCAGAACTCTCCTCACCCTTTCATTCTGTTTTCATTGGAGGCTTTGTCGCTTTCTTCCTCATGTTACAGGCATGTACAGAGGTGTCTGAGTTCTCAGCCCCGCCAGGATGGCCTCCCAGAGCAGCAGACACCCTGCTTGGCTTTTTGTCTGTAAATCCCCACTGCCTGGCCCAGCACGTGACACACAGCAGGCAGGTTGCTTCGAGGGGATGCCAGCTCCTTTGCCAGAGACAAGGTAGAAGACGCTATGACCACCTCCTCCCAAGACAAAAAGGCAGTATGGAAAGAAAACGTGCTCCAGACAGACACTCCCAGGGTGGGAGTCTCCGCTCTACCGTGCATTCACTGTGTAAGCTCTTTGGACTTCAATCTCTTCATTGTTTAAATGAAAAATAATAGCCACTTAAAATATGAATATTGCATAAGGCATATAAACAAATGGCAGACTGCCTGGTATATATCAATAAGTAAGCACTGAATAAATATTAACCATGGTGCACACACACACACACACACACATCAGTCTATGAAATCTGTCTGCAGTCTCACTCTCCGCATGCACACAACAGTTCATGCATGTGAGTTACCAGCCCTCAGCAGAACTCAGGCAAAAAACCATGGATACTCCACATTCTAACAAGAGATCAAGCTGTTGATAGCTCTGGTGAGATGGTTTCCAGAGATTATTCGTTCGCAAATGTGACTTAACTCCAGCTTTATAGCTTTTTCTGGCATCCATTACCTTATAAAACTGGAACAAAGGTATGGCTTTGTTGAAGTTCAATAACAAAGACTCCAGCAAATGTTTACCTTTCCCTTTTAAAGCTGCCTTCATCCACACCACGCCCCAGCAAACACATAAAAATGCCATTTGCCCTGCTTTGCAGTGTGTATCTCAGCCCCTCAAGACTCCTCCCGGGAGCCTCTCAATACTTTGTTTACTTTGGAGACCAAGGAAGATGCCTTATAATATTTCTCTTCTTCCATAGGATGACCTGTTGAAACCTGGGCTCTACTTAGGCAAAACGTTAGGACATAAGGGACTTCCCAGGTGGCGCCAGTGTTAAAGAACCCACCTGCCAATGCGAGAGACACAAGAGACATGGTTTCAGTCCCTGGGTTGGGAAGATGCCCTGGAGGAGGATCGCCTGGAGGAGGAAACAGCAACTCACCTCTAGGATTCCTGCCTGGGGAGTTCTGTGAACAGAGGAGCCTGGCAGGTTAGTCCATGGCAGGTCAAAAAGATTCAGACTCAAGTGAACACACATGCACACACATTAAGATGAAACTTTTTCTGAATTACTAATATCCATCAACTCCACTTCACCCTGGACCGTCTGATAGCAGAAAGAGGACTCCCTGGACTGCTGGCGGGAGGTTGGGGTCAGGGAAGCAAGCTAGATCATGAACCCATGGATACTCAGGAGTGTGGTTTCCTTTGACCAGTTCTTTGGGTTCCCTTTTAATCCCCCAAATCAGTATTTACACATCTCCCCTTCTCCCTGGTGTCCAGCACTGGAGTTGGTAGGAAGGGAACACAGTTCATTCAGAAGCATCCCCTTGGAAGACATGATTCATCAAGATTATCGAAACTGTAACTTTCCAAAGCACTTTGCTTGACACACATTGCTGCTGCTGCTGCTGCTGCTAAGTCACTTCAGTCGTGTCCCACTCTGTGCGACCCCATAGACGGCAGCCCACCAGGCTCCCCTGTCCCTGGGATTCTCCAGGCAAGAACACTGGAGTAGGTTACCGTTTCCTTCTCCAGTACATGAAAGTGAAAAGTGAAAGTGAAGTCACTCAGTCGTGTCCAACTCTTAACGACCTCATGGACTGACATACATTGGAGCCCCATAAAAACTGATTAAATTTTTAGACAAAAAAAGAAGTGTTGAGAGAAAGAGAAAAGGAAAAAGGGTGAGGTAAATTGGGGACAATTTTAATAGCTCTTCCATGATTTGGTGCTAAAAGTCTTTCAATAACCTTATTTTCAACAAAGAGAGACTGAATAATTTGCAGGGTTCAAGAAGGTTAGAATCCTCGTATTTCCTCCAGTTTACTGCCTTTACAGAGGCTGTGATCAAAGCACTGGCACTGGCACCATCCTGTCTCTGATGCCACCAACACTGAGATCTGAGGATCTCAACTGAGGGGCTGGTTTCCTTCCCATCAGGAGTAGATGGAGTAGTCCACGCTTGGCTAGCAGACCATTGGTTGTACCTGGAAAAGACAGCACTGGAAAGCAAAGGGCTGACCCACACAGGAAGAAAAGGAAGAAACCTGGACCTCACGTGACAAAAGCAAGTCACCCAATATGAGAGCTTTATTTATGTCTCACAATATGAAGCAGTTCATGACACGGACCACATCCAGTGTTCTTATGTCGAGTAAAGTAATGCTCAAAATTCTCCAAGCCAGGCTTCAGCAATACATGAACCGTGAACTTTCAGATGGTCAAGTTGGTTTTAGAAAAGGCAGAGGAANGGAGAAGGGGACGATAGAGGATGAGATGGTTGAATGGTATCACCGACTCAATGGACATGAGTTTGGGTAAACTCTGGGAGTTGGTGATGGACAGGGAGGCCTGGCATGCTGCAGTTCATAGGGTCGCAAAGAGTCGGACACAACTGAGCGACTGAACTTAACTGAACTGATTCCAGTGAAAAGACCAAAATAGAAACCTGTTCCTCCAAGCACTAAGCAGCATCTTAACATTCAGGTAATTCTCTGTGCTCACATGAGAGAGGCCTTTGTAGCACATTTAGATTGGTTTCATCTTGAAATCACTGTGAACCGAGAAAAGGGCTGTAGACAAAACTAAGGAGCCTGGTTTCAAGAATCTCCTTAGAAATCGAGGAGAAAGGGGAGCCTGTAATTAGGGTTTGTGAGCTCCTGCTCTGGGATGATGTCATCACCGGCCTTCAGTGCCAGGAATTAGAGCTCACTGCTCTTTAATAACTCAATAGGGGCTTGCCTGGGAATTTCTCATCTTGGGAATTAGCGAGCAACAAATCTACTTTGTAGGTACTGGATTGGCTGTGGGCAGAAAGAAACATTGAAATGACCTTGTAAGTGGGAGTCACGTGAAGAAATTAGCCTTGTAGTCCTCCACTAGAATGATAAGGATGGAACTTTAATACTTTGTCAACCCTGTGCCGTTCCCCTTCCTGTCATTTTCCAGCTGAGAAGCTAAAGCTAAGAAGGGGGAAGACACAAAATCGGCTAGTCCTATGCCCGGAGACCTGGTGGCCTGAGCCCCATTTCAGTGTTTTATCTCCTTTATTATCCTGTGCCCTACCCCATCAACTTCCAAACTGTGACTGCAAGGAAGCTCAGAACCTCACCTACCTGGATGCCACCTAAGTCATTCCCAGGGACCGCAGGACACCCGTTCACATTACAAGAGCTTCTGCTGCTGCTAAGTCGCTTCAGTCGTGTCCGACTCTGTGCAACCCCATAGACGGCAGCCCACCAGGCTCCTCCGTCCTTGGGATTCTCCAGGGAAGAATACTGGAGTGGGTTGCCATTTCCTTCTCCAACAAGAGCTTATAGACAGCGGGAAACGACTCTGGCCAGCAGGCGTCACTGTGCAGTGACGCTGTAGCATAACCAGCAGAACCGGTTCTGGGAGGAAAAACTGCAGGAATTCTGCCAGACCCACACTGCCCTTGAGACTGGCAAGGAACAGTGTTAACACCTTCCCTGGCCAAATTTTCTTCCGTAATTAAGTTAAACTAAGTGATTACAGTTTCACGTTCTTTCTTTACTTCTGTTCCCACTAAAGCAGAGGTAAGAACAGAATGTAGGTCAACAACAAGAGACGGGTAGTGTTCTGGAAAAAATCCATAAGTTTTGTCATCAGGTCTTGATGATGCGTCCGTGGGGAGACTACCAAATATGAGACTGTTTTATTCTATTCTTTTAGTAAATGCACCGAAACCAGAAGTGAAAGTGAAAGCCGCTCAGTCGTGTCCGACTCTTGTGAACTCCTGGACTGTGGTCCACCAGGCTCCTCTGTTCACGCGTTTCTCCCAGCAAGAATACTGGAGTGGGTAGCCATTCCCTTCTCCGGGGATCTTTCTGACCCAGGGACTGAACCTCGGTCTCTAGCATTACAGGCACATTCTTGACTATCTGAACCACCAGGGAAGCCAAATGTCCAAATAAAAGCTATCTTGGGAAGACACATGGTTTTCTCAAATGATGCTTACATGTCTCAAAGAACATTCGTAGCATTTCTTCAGATATAGCGTACTTCAAAGCTGGTCTTGTGCAAATATATATATATTTGTATGTGTGTATGTTTATATTTGTATATGTAAATTTATATATGTATATATTTTTATATATGTATGTACATTGTATACATATATTATATATACACGTATACATATATATGTATATTTATATGTGTGTATGTACATGTGTTTGTATATATATGTATTTGTATATGTAAATTTATATAGGCATATATAAATTTATATAGGCATATATATATGCCTATATATAGGCATATATAAATTTATATAGGCATATATATATATGCCTATATATAGGCATATATAAATTTATATAGGCATATATAAATTTGATAAATTATATATACATAATTTTTACCCTTGAAATGGTATTATTCAAATTGTTGGTATATATTTACATTTGGACCCAAGTGATTCTGATTTTTTTTTTTAATACGTTCAAAGATCAAGATTTACTACCACTGTGTGTGTTCCAAAGGAAGGCACTGCAACTCTCTGTATGGGCACCAGCTCAACCTCTGCACGACCTGCTACCAAAGGAACCAGTGGAGGGTGATGGCGTTGCTGACTGCCCCATTCCTCCCTGCGTTAACCCCCCTGTGTCACTACTTTCCCTAACACTGAAAGCCAATAAAGAGGTAAACTGCATATTTGGGTGCTTGAGAGGGTGTGATTCAGGCACGGAAACTCAAATGTCCATGAGCACCAGGCAAGGGAAGTTCCAGGAGGGAGAAAGGCAGAGAAAGCATTCAAGAGAACAGTTGGTGCCTCACAAGAGCCACTCACAGCCTTGCAAACACTCGGGCTAATGTTGCCCGAGTCCAAAAGAATCTGGAAACTTGGATTTAAAAAACAAAAATCTGATTATTAAATGCAGGCAAAATATTTTAAAATTTGGAATAAAAGTACTTAAAGTGCATTAAACCCACGTACACTTATGTTCTGTGGACCATATGAAGGTGGTGGGTCACAAATTTGTGTCCTCTGGCCACACCAAAACAAAAGCAACAGGTGACATTGAATAGGGCCCCGATCCCGAAGTCTCCAGTGGATTTCTGTGTGGCTGTTACCAACAGGAATTCGTAGGCCAAGGCAACTGCTTCTGAGAAGTCCACAATATGAAAATTATAAACAATTCCACTGTGAGAGGGACACCTTTCATGCCTTGCTTTGCTGTTGTTTCATCACCAAGTCAAGTCCAACTCTTTTGGGACCCCATGGACTAAAGCCTGGGAGGCTCCTCTGTCCATGGGATTTCCCAGGCAATAATACTGGAGTGGGTTGCCATTTCCTTCTCCAGGGGATCTTCCAAATGAGGGGTCAAAACCACGTCTCCTGCCTCTCCTGCATTGGCAGGTGGATTCTTTACCACTGAGCCACCTGGGAAGCCCTTTATGTGCCTTGCTTTGTTGAAAACTTTTTCCCAATTGTGTAATTGTGGGGTTATATTTGCAGCCTGCTTATTATAAAATCAATTATATTTTAAAGAAAAACCTTATGTCCTGCAGCCTGAAAAAAAAACATCTTCTCAGCCTACCTAATGAAACGAATTTAACTTTTATGGTTTTTCTTTAAAACTTCTTCCAGTAGTTCAGCAAAATTCTTTGGAACGATTTCTATTACTTATCCAGACTGTACACGATCGCAACTACCAAATAATAGCTACTAAAAATATGTATTAAAGAAACAAGTTGTGCTACAACAAGCAAGTACTGCCATTTGTCAAAGCATATGTGAGAATAAACGTGTCAGCCTGGAACAATACACATGTACAAACACACATATTTAAACAAGACAAGTGAGCCCTGCCTATGGGAAACGAAAGAAGAGTCAACTACACCAAATTAACTATCTCGTTGGTTGACCAGAGAGCCACCATCATTTAAGATGTCCTTTCCGGTTTTGGCATTTTCTTTAAAAGGTTCTATTGACTGGTGACAGTTAATACATTCACATTCCAGCAACTTATTATCAGATTCCATGAAAAGGAAAAAGAGGGGTGCAGTTTCAGCTGGCTCTACCTTGACAAGGTATTCCAAAGGTAGGATCCCATGCCTGCCTCTCATTCCTCACACACTGCTGTCCCCCACCTCCCTTGGAGGCTGAGTTTTCACACATCAAACCCCCCAAGCACATGCTTGGTACAGCAGAGACGATCGGAAAAGTTGTTTTGTTTTTGCTTTATGGGAGGGAACCGAAGCCCAGAGGGGTCAGATGCCTTGCCAAGCATTCCAACTCCGGGCCCTGACACCACGGCACAGGCTGCCTCTCCCTTACCCAGCCCAGCAATTTAGCCTCTGGGAGAAGCAAAGGGTCCTGAGGGGAAGGCCCGGGGCTTGGGTGAGGAACTCCAGGCGGAAGCAGAAGAAAGCCTTGAGGAAGAGCTCTTCCTGCCATTCTGTGCGCTCCCTCAGTTCCCAACGCATTGCAAGGCCTCCCTCCTTCCCTCAGACGCACTGAGCCCCCGGAACGTTCCCTCGGCCGTTCTGGAGCTGTTTCTGCTTGCCCATTTAGGTCACTTTTCTTGGGCCTAACGCCAGTTTCATTTACTTTGTTTTATACCTGAGTGAAATGAGACACTGAGCAACTCATCTTCATCTCTAAATCATGCCCACGAACTCCCGTCCAGTTTCCTTTCTCACCCAGCCTTCCCCTGCTCGCAGACAATGAAGCATTGAAGGTGGTTGTTTACGTTGACCTTTTCATTAATTCGAAGACAAAGTCTTCTAAGCCTGCCTAGATGGTAAGTAACCGAAGCAGAAAACAGCTTAGGGTTCATCTGAAACCTTCCCTTTGGTGAAAAATGAAGCTCGAGAATCAGAAGGTACAGAACCCAGGATGAAGAGTGGGCACAGCCACAAAGTTCAGTTTCCATACACTCAGAGACTCGTGGCTGGAAAGCAAGTCTGAGTATCCGCAAGTCTTGCTTTTTTTACCCAAATCCCTGCAATGGTGGATGTCTATCTTCCGGATGCACCTGGCCAGAGATTTTTACCTTTGCCCTTCTTAAATGTGCTGGCACCAGACAGAAATAAGAAAAGCCTAAGGTCAACAGGAAAGAAGTGGCTCAAGGTCACAGTGGTGGCTTTTTCTCAGGGAGTGAAGTTCAGAGACCTGCAGCCCTGCTATCTCCCTTGACCAGGTGAAGCTTGGAAGGGGCAGGAGTCGGGTGGGGTCGTCCAGCTGCTTACCTGTGCAGACAGAAGCTCTGAACGCCATCCTGCCTCTGAAGGAGGCAGTTGCAGAGGTGTTTGGGGACAAAAGATTTTTAAGCCCGGTCCTGTCAGCCCCAAGTGATAAAATGGAGCTTGAGGGCCTGGAAGAATTGGGAGGGACAAGGGGCCTGGCCCTTTCAGCAGGAGGCCCCAGAGA
Organism: Neotragus moschatus; assembly: GCA_006410615.1. Lineage (NCBI taxonomy): Eukaryota > Metazoa > Chordata > Mammalia > Artiodactyla > Bovidae > Neotragus > Neotragus moschatus. The sequence continues at coordinate 862,396 of SJYA01001948.1, read as the reverse complement.
AACAGGTACACCCCTTTGCCTGTCAAAAGGCGATTGATTTAGCTTCTCAGTAACTGAATGTGTGTGACTTCTAGAGAAATCCAATAGGTTCATTTCCCGTTTTTCTGGCTCAAGTTAACAGATCTTTCTCTACTCACAGAGGCTTTTGTCAAAGAATCCGCTGCAGAGAAAGGCTGTGATACTTAAAATGTATGACCAATGAATCAATGCTACTTTCTCACTCACTTTTGCTTCTTCATTCACATCCCAGGTGAAGGAAACAGCATTATAGGCAATCTCTTCGATGTTGCCAATCGTATTAAAGCTCTCCTTGTAATCAGCTGTGACATGGAAAAAAAAAAAAAAATTAAGAATCAGTGTTACTGGTGACATATATTGAAGTATCATTTTTCAAAGGGGAAATTGCAACTGTGTCTGTTCGGCTGACTATTGCCATGGCAACAGTTAAGGATTTGTGCTTATGGATAATCTTTTACTACTATTTACTCTAGAGGAAGGTGAGCCCATTCCTATATTAAAACAGTAAATCTAGGAGAAGCAGTGTTCCTAAATGATTTGTTCATTAGTTCCATTTTTCACTCGGTTTATAAATTTCTTCCCCGAGTCCCTTGTCACGTACCCACTCCCTCTCCTACTCTCTTTTCTGCCACTTAATTTTGCCAGCTATGCCAGACTATTTCATAGGGGTCGTTTTGTAGGACAGAATAATCTATCAGCCAGGCAGTATCTTCAGGGCTTCAGTAAAGAAATCCAGGAAAGTGCAGAAAAATTTTTTTTCCTTCTTTTTGAATTTAGGTGCAGAGAACTGAGTGAGTCTGATTCAGTTCATTACATCCACCTGTCAACTTAAGGCCCTCTCATTTATTTATGTAATATTTTTCATTCCTTTTTATCTCTGCTGTCCCCCTGCCCCCGCAACAGCTATTGACATGTTTGCTCTATACGCTCATGAAATAAATTGAGTCGATCTGTCTGTGTACATAGCTTTCATTTTCACAAACTATGCCATGCTATGACCAGGGTTGCCAGATTTAGCAAATATTTGGACCATAATCTAGAAAAGTATTTGTTTGTCTGAAATTCAAGTTTAACTCTCTATTTTATCTGACAAGCCTCGCTATGGACCTTTTCAGATGTAACCACTTTACCGGTTGCATGCCTAATCCTGGCTGTGGCTGCACAGAATTCCGTGGTGATCGTCAGCCCCAATTTCCTTATCCCCTCTCCCCAGAGATGGAGCCTTCAGTAGCCTCCAGCTCTCTGGGACCACAGACAACACTGTGATAAAAATCCTCGGTCTTCTGTCTGCACTGTCACTGCCTTAGTTGGTCTCCAGGGGTAGACGTGATATTCTTACTCTTAATCCTCACTACTACTTCCTGAGGCTTTAGCTTATGCTCACCATCTGGATTTTCCCTCTACTCTTGGCCTCCTTGGATATGACAACCTACCTTTACCCCATCTCTTGCGTACAAAATGAACACTGACCACGTCTTGCTTGGCTGGCATTGTGGTAAGGCCCATCTGCTTTTCTTTGAGGTCTGTTTCATTCACAGCTTGATCACCTAATCACGTATGTTCTTTTTATCTAAATTTCTATAATTACTTTCTAAAATGAAAACTCTAATTATATGCTTTCAATAATTTTTTAAGGTTAAAACATACACCATGACCTCCACTATCCTTCAAAATCAGGCCCTGAATACTTCTCTCTGCTCATACTCCAGCCCCACAGTGGGGGTCAGAGCAAGGCACAATGCTGACCGTACTGGAGTCGTTTTTGTTTATAAAACCTTTGTGAATGTTTTTCTAAGTTAGGAGTGAGTTGTGATGACTGACTTTCAGGGTGTATAAAGCACTCATTGTCTGCAATATCTGACAGGTTTCTAGTCAAATGGTCATTTCCTCACTTGTGTCCTAAGTGGCCCTGGGACTCCAGGGTCGGTGGTTTCTTGAGGTTTCAGCAAGTTCTCTACGTGAATGCTGCAAATTTTTGAAGTCTGCTTTCCTAAAATTCATATATCTGATCATTTAAGCCATTTTCTCTTCATTTATCACAAAATCTAAGTTCATGTGATCATTTGCCAAAATTTTACTGACTTTTTCTTATTCATACAACACGCTTTGTGTGAATTAGACTGATAGAAGTAGGACTCCTATTTATCTATCCATGCTGCTGCTGCTGCTGCTGCTGCTGCTAAGTCGCTTCAGTTGTGTACGACTCTGTGCGACCCCATAGACGGCAGCCCACCAGGTCCCCTGTCCCTGGGATTCTCCAGGCAAGAACACTGGAGTGGGTTGCCATTTCCTTCTCCAATGCATGAAAGTGAAAAATGAAAGGGAAGCCGCTCAGCCATGTCTGACTATTCGCGACCCCATGGACTGCAGCCCACCAGGCTCCTCCATCCATGGGAGTTTCCAGGCAAGAGTACTGGAGTGGGGTGCCATGGCCTTCTCCGAATAAAACGAAGTCCATAATACTAATGAGCTCAAAATAATCCATAATATAACAAAGTCAGTTTGATTTTGTGTTTAAAAGAAAAAAATTCTTATTATTACTGGGACCTGGATTGTTGGTTAACTGCAGAAAAACCTACCTCGCTCTCAGAATGACCTTGGATGCATTTCCTGTAAAGGATAATGTTGGTCTAGACCCTGACCAGAATTCTAGTTCCCTTCTTTCTCACCAAATTTCTCCTTTGGGGGCCAATTCAGTGGGTACAAAGTGGTATCTCAATGACATTACAATTGCATTTCTTCCGTCATCTATGAGTTCAAGCATCTCTTCACATCCAGGATAGCCAAGCAGGTGTCTCCTTACATAAACCGCTTATTCATGCCCTTTGTCCATAATTTTATTCATCTTTCCACGAAGGCAAGACTATGGATCTTCACATTTTAAATAAAGCACACACGTTTTAACATAGACGCTTGTGTGAGCACCATAGGAAAGTCACATACCATGAACAAATAAGAAAAATATTGAAAAGCAGGCACAATTTTCTCACCCACTACAAACACATCTGTGTAGCCTTCATTTTTCCTACCCCAGTCTCTGTTTCTCTTTCTCCAAAAGATGTAAATATTTTATACAATATTGTAACAATTATTTTTTAATTTGCTTCTTTCTGCCTGTAATACATCTTCGCATCTTCCCATGTCACTAAATAAAACTGTGGAAAATAGTCTTAATGGCTACATACTATTATATTGGATTAAGATAAAATGCTATAAACTTTATTTGCTCTTATTGATCTTGTAAATGATGTCTAATACTTTGCGACCTTAAATAGCACTTCATCTAATTATCTTCATGGCAAAATAGCCATATATACTTCACTTTTTCATTAATATATCCTCTCAGAAGTGAAATTAATAGGTCAAAGGCAAAATATTTTTGAGGCTTATAATTCATTTTGTCAAATTGCTCCTGGAAAGGTTAAAACAGTTTATATTCACAATAACTGTATGACTTCCTGTTTCCTCAAACTGTCTCTTTCCAAGTTGGTATGCAAAGCAGGTTACATTATTTTATTTGCAGTTCCTTGATTGCTAAAGAATAGAGCAGTCTTCCATTTGGCTTCTGGTTCTTTGTGTTTCTTTATATTCTTTCTCTTTGTTTTTAAAATTTACTCATCTATTCCAACAGTTTATTGTTCTATCTTTTGCTCATTTTTCTCTAAAGGAATTCAAATTTTCCTGACTTAAAGTAAATATTTAAAGTTAAAGAGAAAAAAAAGAAAGCAAAGGAAAACCATTTTATACCCTAAAATTTTACAAGTCTTTATGACTATATTTCAGATGATTCTAAATGCAAACCTGTGTTTTCATCAGGCCAATTTCTTAAATTTTGAAATGAGAAAAGATCACTGAACTTAAACAATTTGAGTTCCCTGATTCTTCATGCTATCTGTTTTAAAAAATAGTCTTACAACTTTGCTTTGAAGTTTTAATAAGCCTTTTAAAAATTATCAATCATAAATTTAAAAAACAAACACTATATCTAGCAATAAAGAGAAATAAATAAAAGTGGTTTGGTTAAGCACTGAGTCTAGATCTCACGAGTTTTTATTTTTTCATGCCTTCTCTACCTGAAAAATTTCTCCCCTAAAAAAATGTTAGCTTAGAAAAGTAAAGAATTTTAAAAACAGATGCAATACAAATACAAATAAAATGCGTTCTGGGTCCCCTAGTTTTGCCCAGGGGATCTGCCAGTTTGTCTCCATCATGTTCCCTTGTTGTTGCTGCTGTGGAGTCACTAAGGCCTGTCCAACTCTTCCACAACCCCATGGCCCACCAGGCATGATGGCCCTCCTCTGTCCACGGGCAGAATGCTGGGTTGCCATTTCCTTCTCCAGGGAACCTTCCCAACCCAGGGATCAAACCTGAGTCTCCTGCATTGCAGGTGAACTCTTTACCACTGAGCTGCCTGAGAATCCAATTTCCCTTACTCAGTCTGCAAATACATTGAATAAATATTTGCTCTGTGTTCCCTATATACCAGGCAGCATCCTTACACTTGAGATCAGCAGAAAAGATGAGGTCCCTGATCTCATGGTGCTTACAGTTCAGAAGGGGACAGAATATAATTAAGTAGATGAATAAATAAATGAACAACACAATTATATTTAATATGCTTCAAAGAAAAGGGGGCGGCCTTCCCTGGTGGCTCAGCTGGTCAAGATTCCATCTGCAATGCGGGAGACCTGGGTTTGATCTCTGGATTGGGGAGATGCCCTGGAGAAGGGAATGGCTACCCACTCCAGTATTCTGAACTGGGGAATTCCATGGACTACAATCCATGGGGTCGCAAAGAGTTGGACACGACTGTGCGACTTTCACTTTCACTTTATGCCAAAAACAAGACTGGCAAGGCTACCTTTTACTAGGTGATTATATTATTTACTCACTTCCTTCATGCCACACATCGATATTTTGTTTGTTTATTTATCACTATCATTTCTCATTAGCTACAGATGTCTATGAAGGCAAGGAACTTGTCATTAATACTGCTGCCTTCTCGGTGTTTGATATTATTCAGATAAGATTCATTGCATAAATTTTTTGAGTTAAAAATGAATAATGGTTCCATGAACAGTCTAACAAAAAACAAAACTAAGACACCAGCGACACACACTCCCGTTTGACCTTATACAGAAAGACCTGTTCTTCTTGACTCCCTTTGTTGTTAGTCTCTAAGCCATTCACCTATAGATGGCAAAACAGCCCTGCTATCACATGGTGACTGTCAAAGTTTTCTACATGACTTATATACACTGATACTGCTTTCTCCACATGTATGTTAGTCCAATAAACAGAACGCTAATACATATGTCTCCTGTTTCTGAAAACTGTCTTAATGTCCTCTGATGAGTGTTGCTGGCTTAAGGGTTCATGATCCTTGGTGTAGGAATAAAACCTCAGCAACCTGTTGTTAGGGGGGGCTTCCCAGGTGGCTCAGTGGTAAAGAATCCACTTGCCAATGCAGGAGACGCAGGTTCAATCCCTGGGTCAGGAAGATCCCCTAGAGAAGGAAATGGCAACCCACTCCGGTATTCTTGCCTGGCAAATCCCACGGAGAGAGCAGCCTGGCGGGCTACAGTCCATGAGGTCACAAAGAGTCAGACGTGACTTCGTGACTCAACCACAACAAACCTATTGTTACTCTTCCTGAATTTATTTCCTCAAGAAAGTTTCCCAAACCTAAGTTTCACAATTGTTGGTAGCTGCAAAAAAAGGGAGTGTCATGAGCTGGTGTCATGCGTTTATATTCCTAGAGCTGCCATAACAAATAACACAGACTTGGAAGTTTAAAACCACAGAAACATATTCTCTCATAGTTCTGGGGCCAGACATTCCAAGTGAAGGTGTTGGCAGGGTTGGTGCCTTCTAAAGGTTCCTAGCTCTCCTGGCTCCTGGTGGTTGCTTGGCAATGCTCGGCATCCCTGGACTTGCAGACCCAGCGTTCTAACCTGCTTCTGTCTGCATGAGGTGTTCTCTTCTGTGTTTCTGTGTCTCTTCCCCCTTTTTCTTCTCTTCTAAGGATTTGTCATTGGATTTAAGGCACACCATATTCCAGGATGATCTCATCTAGAGATACTTAACTTACTATATCTGCAAAGACCTTTTCCCCCAACAAGGTCATATTTACAGGATCTAGTACTTAGGATATGAACATATAATTTTTGAGAGAGTTATCATCAACCCCTGTATCTGCAATTGCCTCCTATGATTGGAAGTCCTATGATCTGAATGCATGGCTTGTTCTTGTATGAGAGCCACTGTAGCTGAAAAGTCATAACACTTTCTTTTAAAGCATTTCATGGTGAACATATAGGCGTGTCTCAGAGATTTTGTGGGGTTTGGCTCCTGAGAGCCTTAATAGAGCAAATACTGAAATAAAGGGAATCATGCCAATATTTTGGTTTCCTAGTGTATATAAAAATTACTTTCACTCTGTAGTCTATTAAGTACACAATAGCATTATATGTAAAAGACTGTACATACCTTAATTCAAAAAACTTTATTGCTAAAAATGCTAACCATCATCTGGCCCTTCGGTGAGTCATAATCTTTTTTTAAAATCTTTTTTGCAGGTGGAATGTCTTGCCTGGAGTTGATGGCTGCTGACTGATTAGACTGGTGGTTGCTGAAGGGTGGGGTAGTTGTGGCAATTTCTTAAAATGAGACAGTTCCTTAAAATGACCCAAACTGATTGACTCTGTTTTTCAAGAATGATTTCTCTGTAGCATACGACGCTGTGCCATTTTACCCACAATAGAATTTCTTCCGGGACTGGAGTCAATCCTCTCAAACCCTCCTGCTGCTTTATCAACTGAGTTTTCATGATAGTCTAAATCTTTGTTATCATTTCAACAGTCTTCACAGCATTGTAACCAGGAGCAGATTCTATCTCAAGAAACCACATACTTTGCTCATCCCTAAGAAGCAACTACACAGTCACGAAAGTTTTATCATGAGATTGCAGCAATTCAGTCACATCTCCAGGCTTCTCTTCACTTCTAGTCCTCTTGCAATTTTCACCACATCTGTAGTTACTTCCTCCACTGAATCTTGAACCCCTCAAAGTATCCCATGAAGACTGGAATCACCATCTTCCCAACTCGTGTTAATGCTGATATTTTGACCTCCTTCCACGAACCACATTCTTAAAGCCATCTAGAATGGTGACTCCTTTCCAGAGGGTCATCAATCTTGTCCAGATTCATCAAAGGAATCACTATCTATGGCAGCTATTGTCTTAAAAATGTATTTATTAAATAATAAGATTGGAAAGTTGAAACTACTCTTTCATGGACTTTTCATACTCTTTCCATGTCTTCCATGGACTACAGAATGGTGGTTGTGTTAGTAGGCCATGAAAGTAACAATAATCTCGTGGTATCTCTCAGTCCTTGCTCTCAGGTGACCAGATGCATCGTCAATGGACAATAATAATATTTTGAAAAGAGTCTTTTTTTCTGAACAGTAGGTTCCAACAGTGGGCTTAAAATATTCAATAAACCATGTCATAAACACACGTGCTGTCATCCAGGCTTCGCTGTTGCATTTATAGCTATGCAGGTCCTAGCTGGCCTTTTCTTTTGATCTACATTGATAATTGGGAGCTTCCCTCATAGCTCAGTTGGTAAAGAATCCGCCTGCAATGCAGGAGACCCCGGTTCAATTTTTGGGTCAGGAAAATCCGCTGGAGAAGGGATAGGCTACCCACTCCAGTATTCTTAGGCTTCCCTTGTGGCTCAGCTGGTAAAGAATCCGCCTGCAAAGCAGGAGACCTGGGTTTGATACCTGGATTGGGAAGATCCCCTGGAGAAGGGAAAGGCTACCTGCTCCAGTATTTTGGCCTGGAGAATTCCATGGACTGTAAAGTCCATGGGGTCGCAAAGAGTCGGACACGACTGAGCCACTTTCACTTCATGTAGCCACCTTCATGAATTATCTTAGTTAGATCTTCTGAGTAACTTGCTGCAGCTTCTACATCAGCACTGGCTGCTTCACCTTGCAATTTTATAAGTTAAGGAGATGACATCTTTTCTTAAACCTCATACACTGACTTCTGCTAGCTTCAAACTCTTATTCCCTAGCTTTCTTGCCTCTCTCAGCTGTCATAGAATGGAAGAGAGTGAGGGCTTTGCTCTGGACTGGGTTTTGGCTTACAGAAATGTTGTGGCTATTTTGATTTTCTACCCAGAGCAGTAAAGCTTTCTCCATGTCAGCAATAGGCTATTTTGTTTTCTTATCGTTTGTGTGCCCACTGGATTAGCACTTTTAATTTCCGCCAAGAACTTTTCTTTTGTATTCACAGCCTGGCTAACTGTTTGGAGCAAGAGAACTAGCTTCTGGCCTCTCCTGGCTTTTGACACGCTTTCCCCACTAAGCTTAGCACGATTTCTAGCTGTTGATTTAACGTGAGAGACGTGATTCTCTTGCTAAATGTCACACAGCACTTGAAAATGTGTGGGTTATTTTCAAATATCTTTGACAGTTTGTTTCTAGCATAATTATCTTTTGATAATTCTAACACAGTGATGGAGAAGGCAATGGCACCCACTCCAGTACTCTTGCCTGGAAAATCCCATGGGTGGAGGAGCCTGGTAGGCTGCAGTCCATGGGGTCGCTAAGAGTTGGACACGACTGAGCGACTTCACTTTCACTTTTCACTTTCATGCATTGGAGAAGGAAATGGCAACCCACTCCAGTGTTCTTGCCTGGAGAATCCCAGGGACGGGGGAGCCTGGTGGGCTGCCGTCTATGGGGTCACACAGAGTCGGACACGACTGAAGCGACTTAGCAGCAGCAGCAGCAGCAGCCACACAGTGATAAGAGAACAGACTCTGTATGCTTTCAATCCCTTTAAACCATGAAATTTTTGCACCCTGTTTTATGTCCCTGGATATGTTCTAGTGTCTCCTAGCTTATAGTCTATGAGAACTTGGGTAGATGTATGTCCTACTATTGTGTGAAAATTGTGTAAGTCAACTATGTTGACTTGGCTCGTGGTGCTTTTCAGGTGTACTATATCCTTCTACTTTTCTGCATATTCATTCTATTAATTTTTGAGAGTTTGATATTGAAACTCCAAATAAAATTTTAATTTACTACTTAAAAATAATTGTAATATATAGTGGAACTACATGTAATTTTGTTCTGTATCTTCTGCAAATGTATTATCATATGTTCAGAATTTAAAAAATACAAAAGAGAATTTTGAAAAAAGAACAAGAAAGTGAAAGAGGTAAGACATGTCTTTTCACTTGAACACTTAGAGACCATTGTTGGGAGTATTAATTGGCCTAATTTCCATATTTTGTCTCCAGGCACAGACGGGCCTGAGGAGAGGGAGAAATGGGGGAACAGCTTGTTGGTGAAGAAATCATAACACACACATTTATCAGTTAAGCTTGCCATCGTATATGGATGTAGTTTGTGATGTCCCAAAACAATTACAATAGCGACGTCAAAGAGCACTGATCACAGACCACCGTATCAAATACAACAATAATGAAGAAGTTTGAAATATGGAGAAAATTACCAAGATGTGACACAGGCAGATGGTGTTGGAAAAATGGTGCCAACAGACTTGTTCCATGCAGGGGTGCCACCAACATCCAATTTTTAAAAAAGCGTTATCTGTAAAGCACCATAAACTGAAGCCCAGTTTTAAAACACTGCATTACATGCTGAATGGACTTTCTTTCCTAAAAAAAAAAATGATGAGGCAACACACAAGCTACTTGTACACGAGTTTGTAAATATCTGGAGAATACAAACATCTACGTGATGAGCATGGAGATATAAGTAGAAATATGGCTTAGATGTTTCCCAAAACTGGCATGATGGAACAAAACTACAAGTGGCTAAAACAGGTTTCTTAAAAAAGAAAAAAGTATGTCAATTGCATCTGAGTTAAGAAGGTATTTCTTATTAATCTTAGTGATTTGCACACAAAAGGATAACCCTAAAGTACACAACCAGCTCAAAGCATCAAAAAGAACAAAACCATGGAAAGAAGAAATGAGAATCTAATGAATTAAGGGTGACGTTGATCTCATGTTAATGTCATGCCGGGTAATAGAGTCAAATTCTCCAGGGTCTGTTCTCAGGTTGGGTGTGTCCTCGAAATGTCAAAGTGAAGCGTATGGGAACGCACAGCCATGAGGATTCTCTAGGGCCTGTTAGGATAGCCTCCAAAGACGAGGACTGATAGTTTCTGGATTCTCATGGTTTAGAGCCTTGTGCAGATCTTCTGTTATAGTGACTCTCCAGTGCTGGGGTGCATCAGAATCACCATGAGGACTTTGGTAAAATGAGATGACTGGGCCAACTCCCAGCGATTTCCATTCAGTAGGTCTGGGATATGGCAACGAAGCTGCCTTTTTAATAAGGTCCCAGGCAGGGCTGATGCTGCTGGTCTGGAGACCAGACTGGGTAGCATGGATCTATGGCAAATTGAAATGACTGAATCCTTTCTGTGCATTCAATGTATTCCACATATAGACTTAGAAAGCACTCCATCTACAGTGATGTCCCACGTCATGATCCATGATGTCCATGAGACAGACTGCCTTCATCCTCAAGTCTCCCCTCTTAGGTAGATGCCAACACCACAAACGGGAGGACCAGGCAGCTACCTACATGGTAAGACCTGGGGACCACCTGCTCCAAGACCTCTACTTATTCTCTGGCCTGGAATCCCATCCTAGGACTCTCTTTGGGGACAAACACTGTCATCTCCTGACATGAAAATGCAAGTGCTCTTGGGACGCGAATACCAGTGAGCTCTGACCGGATGCCAAATCTTCTCCTGACACAACCTCCTCTAATCCTCACCATGGCTCTACGAGATGGGTATCAGCATTCTCTTCTAAAGAGAAGTTAAGCTGCTTGTGCAAAGCAACATGGCTGGTGGCAGAACAACCTGTGATTTGAATCTAGGTCTGTTTAATGCCAAAGGCCATAGTTTTAACCACTACCTGTATTTATCTTGTAAGTTTATCTTGCAAATTAAACAAGAAATGGCCACCAGACATTAACATCTTACAGAGAAAAACCATAGCATAGCCTGTGTGGAAACTAGCTGGTAGAGAAGAGGGGGAGGAACACAAATTTGATGAGGAGGAGAGTCTGGACATTTCTGGACCATTGCAAACGCCTGGACAAACCAGGGCAAAGTTAGGGGTGTTGCAGTGAAGAGGAAACAAAGAACACATCTCCATATCCTGCAGACACTGGGAGGATGGAAAGAAAGCTCACAAATTAGCCCTCTAAGAAAGCAATGGAGGTATAGGTGCTTAGTTGTTCAGTCGTGTCCAACTCTGTGACTGCAAGGACTGTAGCCCGCCAGGCTCTTCTGTCCACAGGGATTCTCTAGGCAAGAATACTGCAGTGGGTTGTCATGCCCTCCTCCAGGGGATCTTCCCAACCCAGGGGTTGAACCCAGGTCTCCCCCATTGCAGGTGGATTCTTTACCATCTGATCCACCAGGGGGGAGATGACAAACTTCACAGTGTTATCAGCAAAAGACTGCTAGACAAGCATGGATATGCAATACTTTCCATATGTTTTTGGCAAGTTATATTCTGTGCTGATATTATAGGTATCCAGTCTATTTTAATTGCTATGGAAAGCAGGCCAGTGAATTCATTTGTTATACGCTTTTTATTTTTTTGCATATAAATACTGGTCTGTTAAAAGGTCTTTATTTTTTCATTTTTAAAAATATTTATTTATTCATTTGACTGCTCTGAGTCTTTAGTTGTAGCAACAGATCCTTTAGCTGTGGCATGCAAACTCATAGTTGTGGAATGTGGGCTCTAGTTCCCTGACCAGGGTTTGAACGTAGGCCCCCTGCTTTGGGAGCAAGGAGTCTTAACCACTGGACCACCAGGGAAGTCCCAGAAGGACTTTAAATTCAGACTTTTGTTGTTTTCTTCAAACTGATTGTATGTATGTGATTCTGGAATGCTGTCAAAGGAACTAGTAATTCCTTTACCTTAATTAAGTTCATGTGCTTGGTAAATTATAACTGCTCCTTATTACTTTTGTATATATTGTTGGAGATTAAAAGAAGTGGTATAATTAATGCAAAAATTGCTTCTCTTTTGAAAGGTGTGGATTCTGCCTGGACTGGTGTAATAATGAAGCCAGAATGCTGAAAATGGCTCAAGGCACTAGTACCAACTCAGGGTGCAATACATCACAGCCCAAGAAGATGCTTCTTTTGAAAAGCCAAGAACCTGTGGTAGCTCACGCATCTTGGGCATTTGGGGTCAGGATGCTACAAGGAGTCCATTTATACGGTGGTGCTCAAAGCACAGAGAGACAAAACACTTTCAGGGGAGATACCTAGACTTGAATTAAATTTCTCCTCCTCTCACCAAAGCCTGAGACTGCCAGTGAAATCTGCACTTGTATTTCCTCAGCCATCAAAGAGAGACAATGTCTAAGAGAAGAGACCTCACTGGTCCTATAGTCGGTGACAGAAACAACGCTGGTCCCCACTTTCCCCCATCCCTTCTGTCCTCAAATATCTGTTTCCCTCTATCTGCAGTGACAAATGGGATCAGTTCAAATTCCGGAAACAGTCGAGGGTCATTCTAAGAGTATTCGCTCTGACTTGAAATAGAAAAATAAATAAACCCTAGTCGAAGTAGGTTTTGAGATTTTTTTTTTTCTGTTTTCAAAACTAAAGAATCAGCTTCTTAAACTCTGAATGACTCACAAGAACTCTGAGTTCATGATTTCCTTTATATATTTTTACCAAGTTGGAGGTGACCCGGGTTTCCTTAAGGGTGTTGACACTTGAGCTGATTTTTAGAGGCACTAAATGTATTCCCACCACTGAGTCCTGAGCAAACAGTTAGGAACAGCCACCAGTTTCTGAGAGCTGAGTGTGTGCTAAATACACATACTTCATGAACACAACCTCAGATAATTCTGATTAGTAGCTTTTTAAAATTATTCCTACTTGGTATAATGGGCAAATGTATCGAGTACCTCCCCTCCTTGGCAGTCACTTAGTTCTGAAAGGGACAAGCTGAGATTGAAACCTAAGTTCTTTAATGTATAACCTTTACAATGAGCACCCTTCCATACATAATCCAGAACAAAGGGGCTGACATTATGAAAATAAAATTTGTGACTCACAGAATTGTGACTGGTATAGAGTGAGTCTTTGGCACTATTAAAGCTGGAGTTACTAATATTGTTATGATGTTTACCCTCCATATATCATTTAAGATGAGCTCTTTCTTGGAGTTTTCCTATTAGGAGAAGCCTAATATTTTATTTGTTTGACTCATCCTTCTATTTCTAGAGAAAGAATTATACAGGTCTGTGAGATAGCTTTTAATTGCACTTAACATAAACTTAGAATAAGATAAGCATTTACATTGTAACCCGTTACTGCATTCCAGATATGCTAGTATTGAGTTGGCAAAAAAGTTCGTTCAGGATTACATCGTCCAGAGAAACCTGAACGAAATTTATGGCCACCCCAATGGTATGGAAAAATCTGAATGAACTTTTTGGCCAACCCAATATTTTTATTCTGTTTGATTTCATTGCTTAAGAATGCTGGTCCTGAAGACCTAAAGCTGTTTCTCTAGAGAAGACATACAGATGGCCAACAGACACATGAAAAGATGCTCAGTGTCACTAATTATTCAAGAAATGCAAATCAAAACTACAAGGAGGTATCACACTAGTCAGAATGGCCATCATTAAAAAGTCTACAAATAACAAATACTGGAGAGGATGTGGTGAAAAGGGACATATGATCCACCAGTCTCACTTCTGGGCATATATCCAGGCAAAACTATAATTCAAAAGGATACATACATACACCCCTTTGTTCAGTGCAGCACTATTTACAACAACCAGAACATGCAAACCACCTAAATAGCCATCAGTGGATGAATGGGTAAAGAAAGTGTGATGTTTATACATACAATGGAATATTACTCAGTCATAAAAAAGAATGAAATAATGCCATTTACAGGTACATGTATGGACCTAGAGACGATGATACTAGTCATGGTAAGTCAGAAAGAGAAAGACAAATCCTATGTGATATCACTTATACATATCCGAAAGAAGACACAAATGAACTTACCTACAAAACAAAAATGGACTCATAGATGTAGAGAACAAACTTATGATTCCCAAGGCAGAGAGGGTTGGGGAAGGGAAGGGCTGGGAGTTTGGGATTAGCATTTGCAAACTAGTATATATAAAATAGATAAACAACAAGGTTTCAATATCCTGGGTAGCCATTCCCTTCTCCAGGGAATCTTCCTGACCCAGGGATCAAACCTAGGTCTCCTGCATTGCAGGCAGATTCTTTACCATCTGAGCCACCAGGAAAGCCCAGCAAACCCTAATGGGAAAACAGGGAAAAAGAATGCTGGTGCTGACCCATAAATTGACTTCAGATTGAAAGTAGGTCATATTCTGTTTACAGGCACACATACACATATGTCCTAGAGAAGGAAATGACAACCCACTCCAGTATTCTTGCCTGAGAAATTCCATGTAGAGGAGCTTGGCAGGTTACAGTCCAAGGGTTTACAAAGAGTCGGACGCAATTGAGTGAGTAATACTTTCACTTTTATGTATATATATATATATATATACACGCCCATACACACATACAACATGACTTCTAGCTCTGAATTTAAATCAACTGGAATGGGCTTAAAATTAAACTCTTCTCATTAGTCTGTTACTCAGTGAGATTTAAATACAATCTACTTATTATGTCTTTTTAAACTGTGTGTCTTTTAAATCTGTGAAAACACAAAAGTGCCTAATACATCCTGACAGTTCACTAAATGAATGAAGACAGGAGTAGTGCTTTGATATATAATTTATTTGTGTATACTGCAGGAACTATTCATGTTTTATTTCAGTTTTCCATTCTTTATTTTGTTACTTAACATGCTAACACTCTTAGAGGAAGGCAGAGGACAAGATGTTATAGACATCTAGGATTAGAAGTTATTGCCCAGAGTGGCTATTCAGCCAAAATCATGTCAGATCTACACACCGGGCTCCCTTCCCCTAGCACAAGTCCCCAAGCTTTCCCGAAGTCAGTTGACATTTCCGGAAAGTGTGACACTTTCCTAGTTAAACCAAGTCTAATCTATGAAAGACAGTGGAACTCTTCCTCAAACGATGGTACTTTATTATTAGCAACAGTCTTTAGAATTGCTTTTCTGTCCTAAGACATTCCAGTCTCTCTCAAAGTCTCATTCTAGTATCTAGTAGCCCTCAATGTCAGAAATGATTTTCCAACACCTATAACTGCCCTTTAGAGTTGAATAGATTCAAACAAAAGAAATGACTTTTTGGTAACCGGGGGTGCAGGACACAGACACACTACAAGAACTGTAACTCTTCACATGGATTACCCTTTGACCAACCAGAAATTACAAACCCAATTCTTTCAGTAGCTCAAGATCCATTCAAAGCAACCTCCACTTTCAACCTTCCCATTAGCCACTGGCTGCCCAGTCACTCATCAAACTGGTCTACAGATAAAGGAAGGTAAGTTTGTTATGTGGACGATGAGGGCAGAGGGTGTTTGTTATATGAGGGATTTTTGCATTAACTGCTACTAGAATTACTCATATTGCTATTGCTGTTTACTTATTTTCAATAATTACTAGAGGATTTACATATTATTTCAAAATGGAAATTCCAATTCTCTTACATATATTTCTTCAAGAAGATAAATGTGTCCTTCAAAGGAGGGACGCAGTTCCTGTTGTTACCATTCTCCTTGGAGATGCTGAATCACAGCATCTGAGGACTGCAGGTGTGCACCCAGAGAAAATCAGCAGCCCCCTTAGAAAAGCTGGCTCCTTGATCTGTGAAGTGGAGATAACACAGTGCTGGCCTCACAGCATAAAAAACTTTCTGTTGTTTCTGTTCTACAGAAAAAACTTTCTCTTGGCAAGTTTTAGATTTTGTAAACAGGGAAGAAAAGCTTTACATTTGCCTAATTCCACACTTGTGGGTACTGCAAAGACAAGGAAGACATGCCTTTGTTCCTGCTGAAAGGCAGGGCGAGAGAGGGGTTTCCAGTCCCTGCTGGAGTGCAGCTGAGAAGACCAGCTCTGTAGTTCTGTTCAGTAATTAGAGTCTCGTGACACTCTCAGATTGTCTTGCCAGGGTTTCTTTTTTTTGTAACTCTTAAGTCAACCAAGTAACACTAAAAAATGTGAGACTATTAGGCCAAGGTGTCACTAAATGCATCTCTAAAGAAAGAAAACAATTAGGCCCCAAGCAAAAAACAGGAAATCAGGGACTTCCCTGGTGGTCCAGCGGTTAATAATCCGCCTTCCCAGCTAGGGGACATGGGTTTGATCCCTGGTCAGGGAACTAAGATCCCACATTCCAGGGGACAATTAAGCCTACAGGTTGCAACTTGAGAAGTCTGCATGCTGCCAGGAAGATCCTGGGTGCTGCAACTAAGACCTGACGCAGCCAAATAAATAAATATTTTTTAAAGACATAAAATCAAATAGAGAGCATAGATTACATGTTTGAGATGACGTCATGGTCAAATATAGCTAAAGATACAGGAAAGGTCCGACCAAGTAGGAGAAAGCAATGTGGCATCCAGTAAATGTGGAAAAGAAAATGGTGGAAGACAGGAAATTAAAGTATTTACAGTATTAAATATGATAGGTCTGTTGGGTAGTTTTAGTTATGCATGTGTGTGTTCATTTTGAAAGCTCATCATGTAAACCACGATCTCTTTATGAGAAAGTTTCAGCCTTTCACTGAAACAGGTTCTCAGAGCATCCATTCAATGGATGCCCTTCAAGCACCCATTCCTACTTTAACCCTCTCTGTAACATTCCTTCTGGTTAACCATTCAGGGTTTTAAAATTGCCAGCAGTGGGCAAGTACTTCTCCTTTGGATGCGAGAGTGGGACTGTGAAGAAGGCTGAGCGCCAAAGAATCGATGCTTTTGAACTGTGGTGTTGGAGAGGACTCTTGAGAGTCCCTTGGACTGTAAGGAGATCCAACCAGTCAATTCTGAAGGAGATCAGCCCTGGGATTTCTTTGGAGGGAATGATGCTAAAGCTGAAGCTCCAGTACTTTGGCCACCTCATGCGAAGAGTTGACTCATTGAAAAAGACTCTGATGCTGGGAGGGATTGGGGGCAGGAGGAGAAAGGGACGACCGAGGATGAGATGGCTGGATGGCATCACTGACTGGATGGACATGAGTCTGAGTGAACTCTGGGAGTTGGTGATGGACAGGGAGGCCTGGCGTGCTGCAGTTCATGGGGTGGCAAAGAATCGGACACTACTGAGCGACTGAACTGAACTGAACTGAGCCGAAACAATAATGCCTACAGCCAGGCAAACATACTTCCCAGGAGCAGTGGAAAAAAAAAAAAATTAGCCCACATTAAAGACCAGATTAATTGCAATTTTTAATTTCCAAACTTTTTCTTGGTAAAGTTTGCCTTAAAACAAATTTCTGTTTGTTTCAGGAAAATAACAATACTTTCCAGTTAAGTTAAAAAGGAGAAGTTCCCCCGGTTTATTAATGTAGGTATTATATTTATATGTTAGCAATTAAGTCTTAGAGTTAACCATGTTTCATGAAAAAGTCTATAGAATAATGCAACAATTTTAAAAATATAAGAAATCAAAGTACCAAATGCACATTTAGCTGGTATCCAGAAAAACACCACCCAAACTGATTCTTTCATCAAAGAAGAGGACAGAGTCTGAATTCCCTGTTAACAAGGCACATGTTCCCTTACCATGGTGTTACCTGCACACACAGAACAACACACGGAGGTTTGCTCATCAGCTAGTCAGCACGAGTTGAGCATCTTTTCTGTGCCAGGCACCGTACCAGGTGCTGCTCATACAAAAGTTACAGAAGAAAATTTTCTCTCCCCTCGAGAAGCTTGGCATTTAGTGGAATGGACAGAATGTAAACTGATAAACCAAGTGAAACCCAGCAATGCTACGGTCTAAGTACAAACTAAAATCTGTGGAGGAAGCAGCTGATGTCTGAAAGATTAGGAAGATCTCACCTAAGTGGGTTGCAGAACAAGGTCTTAGGAGTGAGGTGACTGCCAGGTAAAGGAGGGAGGAAGGGCCATTCTAGGCAAGGAGAGCTCTAGAGGAGAAATGAAGGGGAAGTTGGAAGCAACCTAGGGGTGAAACAGACCTACAGATATGGCAATAAGAAATTTTAATATAAAAAAGGTACACACACCCCAAAGTTTGTTGCAGCGCTGTTTACAATAGTCAGGGCATAGGAGCAACTTAAATGTCCATCAATGGAACAGTGGATAAAATTGTGGCATACATATATACACACATATATGTATACATAGGAGAAGGCAATGGCACCCCACTCCAGTACTCTTGCCTGGAAAATCCCATGGGTGAAGGAGCCTGGTAGGCTGCAGTCCCTGGGGTCACTAAGAGTCAGACACGACTGAGCATACATACATACATACATATAGGCACACACACACACACACACACACACACACACACATATATATAGAATGGAATATTACTCAGCCATTAAAAGGGATGAAATTGTGCCATTTGCAGAGGAATGGATGGACTTAGAGACTGTCACAGAGTGAAGTCAGAAAGAGAAAAATAAATATATAACACATATTTTGGGNATTGAGTGAGTAATACTTTCACTTTTATGTATATATATATATATATATACACGCCCATACACACATACAACATGACTTCTAGCTCTGAATTTAAATCAACTGGAATGGGCTTAAAATTAAACTCTTCTCATTAGTCTGTTACTCAGTGAGATTTAAATACAATCTACTTATTATGTCTTTTTAAACTGTGTGTCTTTTAAATCTGTGAAAACACAAAAGTGCCTAATACATCCTGACAGTTCACTAAATGAATGAAGACAGGAGTAGTGCTTTGATATATAATTTATTTGTGTATACTGCAGGAACTATTCATGTTTTATTTCAGTTTTCCATTCTTTATTTTGTTACTTAACATGCTAACACTCTTAGAGGAAGGCAGAGGACAAGATGTTATAGACATCTAGGATTAGAAGTTATTGCCCAGAGTGGCTATTCAGCCAAAATCATGTCAGATCTACACACCGGGCTCCCTTCCCCTAGCACAAGTCCCCAAGCTTTCCCGAAGTCAGTTGACATTTCCGGAAAGTGTGACACTTTCCTAGTTAAACCAAGTCTAATCTATGAAAGACAGTGGAACTCTTCCTCAAACGATGGTACTTTATTATTAGCAACAGTCTTTAGAATTGCTTTTCTGTCCTAAGACATTCCAGTCTCTCTCAAAGTCTCATTCTAGTATCTAGTAGCCCTCAATGTCAGAAATGATTTTCCAACACCTATAACTGCCCTTTAGAGTTGAATAGATTCAAACAAAAGAAATGACTTTTTGGTAACCGGGGGTGCAGGACACAGACACACTACAAGAACTGTAACTCTTCACATGGATTACCCTTTGACCAACCAGAAATTACAAACCCAATTCTTTCAGTAGCTCAAGATCCATTCAAAGCAACCTCCACTTTCAACCTTCCCATTAGCCACTGGCTGCCCAGTCACTCATCAAACTGGTCTACAGATAAAGGAAGGTAAGTTTGTTATGTGGACGATGAGGGCAGAGGGTGTTTGTTATATGAGGGATTTTTGCATTAACTGCTACTAGAATTACTCATATTGCTATTGCTGTTTACTTATTTTCAATAATTACTAGAGGATTTACATATTATTTCAAAATGGAAATTCCAATTCTCTTACATATATTTCTTCAAGAAGATAAATGTGTCCTTCAAAGGAGGGACGCAGTTCCTGTTGTTACCATTCTCCTTGGAGATGCTGAATCACAGCATCTGAGGACTGCAGGTGTGCACCCAGAGAAAATCAGCAGCCCCCTTAGAAAAGCTGGCTCCTTGATCTGTGAAGTGGAGATAACACAGTGCTGGCCTCACAGCATAAAAAACTTTCTGTTGTTTCTGTTCTACAGAAAAAACTTTCTCTTGGCAAGTTTTAGATTTTGTAAACAGGGAAGAAAAGCTTTACATTTGCCTAATTCCACACTTGTGGGTACTGCAAAGACAAGGAAGACATGCCTTTGTTCCTGCTGAAAGGCAGGGCGAGAGAGGGGTTTCCAGTCCCTGCTGGAGTGCAGCTGAGAAGACCAGCTCTGTAGTTCTGTTCAGTAATTAGAGTCTCGTGACACTCTCAGATTGTCTTGCCAGGGTTTCTTTTTTTTGTAACTCTTAAGTCAACCAAGTAACACTAAAAAATGTGAGACTATTAGGCCAAGGTGTCACTAAATGCATCTCTAAAGAAAGAAAACAATTAGGCCCCAAGCAAAAAACAGGAAATCAGGGACTTCCCTGGTGGTCCAGCGGTTAATAATCCGCCTTCCCAGCTAGGGGACATGGGTTTGATCCCTGGTCAGGGAACTAAGATCCCACATTCCAGGGGACAATTAAGCCTACAGGTTGCAACTTGAGAAGTCTGCATGCTGCCAGGAAGATCCTGGGTGCTGCAACTAAGACCTGACGCAGCCAAATAAATAAATATTTTTTAAAGACATAAAATCAAATAGAGAGCATAGATTACATGTTTGAGATGACGTCATGGTCAAATATAGCTAAAGATACAGGAAAGGTCCGACCAAGTAGGAGAAAGCAATGTGGCATCCAGTAAATGTGGAAAAGAAAATGGTGGAAGACAGGAAATTAAAGTATTTACAGTATTAAATATGATAGGTCTGTTGGGTAGTTTTAGTTATGCATGTGTGTGTTCATTTTGAAAGCTCATCATGTAAACCACGATCTCTTTATGAGAAAGTTTCAGCCTTTCACTGAAACAGGTTCTCAGAGCATCCATTCAATGGATGCCCTTCAAGCACCCATTCCTACTTTAACCCTCTCTGTAACATTCCTTCTGGTTAA
Organism: Neotragus moschatus; assembly: GCA_006410615.1. Lineage (NCBI taxonomy): Eukaryota > Metazoa > Chordata > Mammalia > Artiodactyla > Bovidae > Neotragus > Neotragus moschatus. The sequence goes on along the minus strand of SJYA01001948.1, from coordinate 841,408 downwards.
CCATTCAGGGTTTTAAAATTGCCAGCAGTGGGCAAGTACTTCTCCTTTGGATGCGAGAGTGGGACTGTGAAGAAGGCTGAGCGCCAAAGAATCGATGCTTTTGAACTGTGGTGTTGGAGAGGACTCTTGAGAGTCCCTTGGACTGTAAGGAGATCCAACCAGTCAATTCTGAAGGAGATCAGCCCTGGGATTTCTTTGGAGGGAATGATGCTAAAGCTGAAGCTCCAGTACTTTGGCCACCTCATGCGAAGAGTTGACTCATTGAAAAAGACTCTGATGCTGGGAGGGATTGGGGGCAGGAGGAGAAAGGGACGACCGAGGATGAGATGGCTGGATGGCATCACTGACTGGATGGACATGAGTCTGAGTGAACTCTGGGAGTTGGTGATGGACAGGGAGGCCTGGCGTGCTGCAGTTCATGGGGTGGCAAAGAATCGGACACTACTGAGCGACTGAACTGAACTGAACTGAGCCGAAACAATAATGCCTACAGCCAGGCAAACATACTTCCCAGGAGCAGTGGAAAAAAAAAAAAATTAGCCCACATTAAAGACCAGATTAATTGCAATTTTTAATTTCCAAACTTTTTCTTGGTAAAGTTTGCCTTAAAACAAATTTCTGTTTGTTTCAGGAAAATAACAATACTTTCCAGTTAAGTTAAAAAGGAGAAGTTCCCCCGGTTTATTAATGTAGGTATTATATTTATATGTTAGCAATTAAGTCTTAGAGTTAACCATGTTTCATGAAAAAGTCTATAGAATAATGCAACAATTTTAAAAATATAAGAAATCAAAGTACCAAATGCACATTTAGCTGGTATCCAGAAAAACACCACCCAAACTGATTCTTTCATCAAAGAAGAGGACAGAGTCTGAATTCCCTGTTAACAAGGCACATGTTCCCTTACCATGGTGTTACCTGCACACACAGAACAACACACGGAGGTTTGCTCATCAGCTAGTCAGCACGAGTTGAGCATCTTTTCTGTGCCAGGCACCGTACCAGGTGCTGCTCATACAAAAGTTACAGAAGAAAATTTTCTCTCCCCTCGAGAAGCTTGGCATTTAGTGGAATGGACAGAATGTAAACTGATAAACCAAGTGAAACCCAGCAATGCTACGGTCTAAGTACAAACTAAAATCTGTGGAGGAAGCAGCTGATGTCTGAAAGATTAGGAAGATCTCACCTAAGTGGGTTGCAGAACAAGGTCTTAGGAGTGAGGTGACTGCCAGGTAAAGGAGGGAGGAAGGGCCATTCTAGGCAAGGAGAGCTCTAGAGGAGAAATGAAGGGGAAGTTGGAAGCAACCTAGGGGTGAAACAGACCTACAGATATGGCAATAAGAAATTTTAATATAAAAAAGGTACACACACCCCAAAGTTTGTTGCAGCGCTGTTTACAATAGTCAGGGCATAGGAGCAACTTAAATGTCCATCAATGGAACAGTGGATAAAATTGTGGCATACATATATACACACATATATGTATACATAGGAGAAGGCAATGGCACCCCACTCCAGTACTCTTGCCTGGAAAATCCCATGGGTGAAGGAGCCTGGTAGGCTGCAGTCCCTGGGGTCACTAAGAGTCAGACACGACTGAGCATACATACATACATACATATAGGCACACACACACACACACACACACACACACACACATATATATAGAATGGAATATTACTCAGCCATTAAAAGGGATGAAATTGTGCCATTTGCAGAGGAATGGATGGACTTAGAGACTGTCACAGAGTGAAGTCAGAAAGAGAAAAATAAATATATAACACATATTTTGGGTTTCCCTCGTGGCTCATCTGGTAAAGAATCTGCCTGCAATGTTGGAAACCTGGGTTCAATCCCTGGGTTGGGAAGATCCCCTGGAGGAGGGAAAGGCTACCCACTCCAGTATTCTGGCCTGGAGAATTCCAAAAAAGTGTATAGTCCATGGGGTTGCAAAGAGTTGGACACGACTGAGCGACTTTCGCTTTCATATGTGGAACCTAGAAAAATGGTATGCTGCTGCTAAGTCACTTCAGTTGTGTCCGACTCTGTGCTACCCCACAGACGGCAGCCCACCAGGCTCTCCCGTCCCTGGAATTCTCCAGGCAAGAACACTGGAGTGGGTTGCCATTTCCTTCTCCAATGCATGAAAGTGAAAAGTGAAAGTGAAGTTGCTCAGTCATGTCCGACTCTTCGCGACCCCATGGACTGCAGCCTACCAGGCTCCTCCGTCCATGGGAATTTCCAGGCAAGAGTACTGGAGTGGGGTGCCATTGCCTTCTCCAGAAAAATGGTATAGAGGACCTTATTTGCAAAGCAGGACTAGGGATGCAGATGCAGAGAACAAACGCAGGGTACCAAGGATGGAAGAGAGGCAGTGGGATGGAGCGACACACACACACCACGTGTTTACCACGGGTAACTAACGAGGGTGCGCAGCACGGGGAGCTCCACTCAGTGCTCCCTAGTGACCCAAATGTGAAGGAAATCCGGAAAGGAGGGAGATACGTATACATACAGCCGGTTCGCTTTATGGTGCAGCAGAAACTAACACAGTATTGTAAAGCAACAATACTCCAGTTAAAAAAAAAAAAAAAAAGGAAAGAAATCTTAATAAAAGTCAGATTATGCTGGATTCAGACAGGAGTAAGATGCGAGGTTTGGAAGTGACACAAAGACCCAGCAATAGTTGATTTCCTAGATTTCCCAGAAGGAAATCTGCCTGGATGTGCGGACAGTTGTTGAACTCTGGCTGTGTCTCGGGGGAAGGCTGAGGGAACTCTCCACCACCCTAGGCACACATGCCAAGGTGGAAATGATTCTCCCCAGAGGTGCTGTCCCCAAAAGAATCAGCTCCTAACACTCATACAGAGACACGCATGCAATAAAGAAAAATTCACAGTGGTTCAGTTTTTATTGAAAATGAGTATGTTCTGCCTGAACTAAGATTAAAGAATATTTGCAGTGTATCACCTTTTAAATACAGAGCATTAACAGCCTACCATTTTTATCACAGCCATGTTTTCTAACCAAAGTTGATGATGAAAACAGTTGTCAGGAGCTATGGCTACAGCACTTCTCTGTAAATCAGAGGGTGCCTTGCGCTGCCTGTGACTGTAGCAACAACCAGCACTGATGCTCAAACAGCAGGCGGGGCAGAGCCAGGGCCACACCCTCTCCTCTCATCCCTGCCCCCAGCAGGCAGGGCAGAGCTGGGGCCACACCCTCTCCCCTCATCCCTGCCCCCAGCAGGCGGGGCAGAGCCAGGGCCACACCCTCTCCCCTCATCCCTGCCCCCAACCATGCAGGAAGCAGGGGTCAAGGCTGCTCCACTATCTCAGCTCTGACTCACTCACTGCCCTGACTCTCACCAACCAGCCCTGGGTTGGGTATTATTTATTTATTTTTTAAGTTGAGGGCTCTCAAGGGGTTTGGTTTGGTTCTGAATCAAACTTACTTTTCATATCTATTCAGAAGTGTGGAAAGAGTCTAGGAAATATCAAAAGTCAAAATTCCATTTCCTTGAGTTATTTTTAAAGGAGGGAAGTAGCGCACTTTCCCAGTTGCAGGGAGAGAGCAGGTTTGTTCAGTGCTGGGGGAGGAGAGCTCACCACAGAACGAAACTCAGTGGCAGAGTTGGCTACCCTGGGGAAGAGAGAGGCGAGCTGCAGGGCACCCTATGGTGATCTGGGGTTCCCCCAGCCTTCCCCTCAAGGGAAGGGGCCAGGACCAGGCCAGAGTTCACCAATGACCGCACATCCAGGCCCTGGTCCTGGCGGACTTCCTCCGCTTCCTTCCATCCACGTTTCTTGAAAGAGGAGTCACGTCCTACCCCACATCTTACTCATGCCTGAATCGAGGCCCATTTGGGCCACAGATCCATGCTGACTACTTGGCTACCCGACCTCTTGAAAAGCAGCAGATGCCTCTCCCAGCCTACCAGTCTCTACACCACCCTCCCACTTTTCTGCACAGCTTTGAGTAGCCCAAGCCAGCATTTGACTATAAAAACTGCAAGAAAGCACACTTGTAAGGCACATCCAAAGCCAGGCTCCTCTAGAAAGCTCAAAGGAAAAACTAAAAGTGTAACTTCATTTTATTCGCAATTCCTATTTGAAAGTGGAGTACGACTCCACACAGAAGAGAGCTTCCAGCCCTGGACAGATGAGCCAAGTTGAGTAAGTCACAGTGGTCAACGAAATTCTGTATTCGAGAATCTCCCGAAAGGCTTTTCTTTGACCCTCAAAGAAAACTATCTAGAACTAAACTTGAAAAAATGTTTTGATTCCATCAGAACCTAAGGATTCATGAAAAATTTATCTTAATATAAGATTGCTATCAACAGAACAATTTTAAAATAAAGACATACATTTGTATTAGGGCCCAGATGAAAATCCTATAATAACATGCTAATAAAAAAGACTATAACTGCCTGTCAATTACCATGGAAAACAATGGGCTTAATATTAACAATATAACACATACTAATACAAGGAAAGATTACGTTCTGGGAACGAAAATCAAAGACAGATTGAATAAAGAGCAAATGGTTGGTTTCACAATTAACAGCAAAATAATGTCAATACCGATTACATTGGATGTGACTATCAAGTAATTTTGCCCATTCGGATGTGCTTGGGGAATTAGTCTCATTACGTCACCAGCCATACCAGCCTTTCAGAAAGTGCAACAACCGTGATGCTCATTATTTTGAATAAGCTACATTGTAAAGCAAGCAAGTAATTCTTAATTCTGTTCTGTAGAAAGAAGCTATATTTGAATGAGTCTCAATGTATCTGCTGTAGCTTCTGATTTTTCATTCTATAAATTAATGTTAGTTGTTGAATGTCTTATAATTTTCCTTCCTTGCTTGAAAGGAAACAGAAAAACATTCCTACCCAAGAAAGTGGTTCTGTAATTATTCATGCTTTGAGTAGACTTGCTACGCATTCTGGTTTATTTTGTCATTGGTAGTCCCTTTCAAATATTTTTTAAATGGCTTACATGGGGCAAAACTGGATCTCTCCACTGTGCAAATGAGTCCTGGGGAACTCCCAGCCTGCTTACTGTGTAGACGGTGCCTAAAAGTCATTGTGCCCCTGGCTGGACTCAGTATCAGTCAGCCCCAACTCCCCTGGCACCTGGGGCACCATGCTTGCCGCTACTCCCAACCCCTACCTCGTTGGCAAAGCTGCACTTTCTTTCTGTGATCTTTTTCTTCTCCTTTATCCCTGCAGCCAGTCAGTTCTGAAAGTCTACCAGTTCTAGAATTCATCTCTCATTCCTGAGTTAATTTTGCATCTCTCCTTTACAGCTTACCCCTCCAGGTCTCTCCCCAGCTACAACCAGTCTCTCCCTCAGTTCATCCCACCCGGACCCTGGCCCAGAACCACCTCTCTGAAAGACAGATACCACTGTCCTGCTGAAAATCCTCAGCGGCCGAGCAAAGTCTCCCAAATCAAACCCTGCAACTCAATAAAGAGAAAAGTCGCCTCATCACAGAATTCCATTTGCCTGTATTTCTGCCCAGTCTCCCCCTTGTTCTGGGAGGACCGATGGGCAAATGGAACACTCCCCTGGATGAGTGACATCTTTTATGGGCCCTCACTTATATATTCCTGCATCTCTGAAGCCCACTCTGTTCAACAAGAGAAAAACATGGATTAATGAAAAACAAAATAAGCATGCTACACCTCAATATAAAAAAAGTATAAGTACACACATTTCGGAAATCTCCCCAACAAAACTGCAAAGCAAGGTTCTGTGGGGCCAAGCTAGTGCCCAACCGGCAGAAGACGAGAAACTCTGAGCTCAGTTCCCCTCAGTATCTGGTGTGGTGACGCTCCTCTGCAAAGACCCACCCAACGGTCTGAGAGGGCATTTCCCCAACGTTCCGCCTGCAGCTCTGAGTTGACCACCAGGATACATGTGGTCGGAGTCAACAGCCCTCTCATACCAGGAACTTTCTGGGCTTTGGACTCCAAAACACCCTGCTGGGCTCATTCAGCCTCCATGGGAGACCCAGAGCTTCAAACTGTACCTCATTGAAACAGCTTTACATGGGTCTCCTCTTCAGCTTGAGACCAGCAAATCCCATCTATACTTCCTACCCCTGTCACTCTAATAAAGTGTTAGCCACTCAGTCATGTCCAACTCAGTGACCCCATGGACTGCAGCCCACCAGGCTCCTCTGTTCATGGGATTCTCCAGCCAAGAATACTGGAGTGGGTAACCATTCCCTTCTCCACAGGATCTTTCCAACCCAGGCATCGAACCCAGGTCTCCTGCACCGCAGGCAGATTCTTCACTGTCTGAGCCACCCCACCAGGTTACTCTAAAATTCCCCTTAAGAGAGCAAGCCTCTCCACAGCTCCCACAGCCTTCCAGCTCATTTTCTCAGCCCAGTTTATTCCCAGTTTACTTCTCTCCGCACCCACTGTGTAAGTTGAATCAATGATATTCCCACCATCATGCACGAGTTTCCACCTCTCCCAATTTTGCCAACAGTTTTATCAGATTTTATAAAATCATGTGCCAATATCACTTTGGTTTTACTGTCTTGATTCCTATACCTCTGCATGGGCTGTTTCCTTGGCTGACAGCATCCTCCCTCACCTTTTCAACCTCACACATTCTGGCTATCTTTTCAGCAGGGACTTAGAAACATCTACAGCAAGTATTTCTCCCACTTGCCTCTCACCATGTGAGAATCTCAGCCGGTCATCTTCTTGCCTCCAGTCTGGAGCAGCTTGAAGACGGGGCTCTGCCTTGTTTATTTATCTCCGAATCACCAGTTCCTAACGAAGCGTCAGCTTGCTGAATGAATGTGCATTATTCTGCCTTTCTGCAAGCTGGTGGTAGCTAAGATGGGATCAAAACTGACTCCATGTCCTTTGAGAAAGGGGCTTTCACACTCAGAGATGAGCAAAGGATAGACACCATCAAAGTGGTGATTCCATACAGTAGGCACTGTCTGTGTAGGGACACTCTTTGGGCTGCAGAATGTGAACATATTGATGACCTGGACTAACTGTTGTTATCCAACGAGCTCACAAGAAAGAACTTGTGTAACTTGGAGAACTCTACTTATGTGCTTTGCAGAGGAGCAGAGTGCACTTGGGCTGGGGTTTGTTTGTTTTACTTATATCCAGCAACAGCTAATTGCTAATGTTCCCTTCCCCACCAACATAGTTTATGGCCTAATGTACAAGAACCACACAACTGAACTGGCTTTTAGAAATGTCAGAACTAGCAGCAGCAGAGTCCTGCCACCCAGAGTGCCAAGCGTTCTCAGCATCTGGAAAGGAAGGAGCAGAGGGAAGAGGCAGGACCCCAACGCAAGGTCAATTCATGACAGCTTGCAGTTACTCTGCATGTGATTAGGGGCTGGTGGGGGGCCCAGAGCGATCTAGAGGTCAGGATACAAAGATGAGAGACAGTGGAGTGAAGACGCACAATAATTAAAAACAAAGGGTGCACAGTCCAGCAATCCTGAATTTCCATCTTTACCACTTACCAGGGGTTTGATCCTGGGTAAAATTCTTCACACCTCACCTTCTCAGCTTTTCAGCAATAAAATAAGTTGTTTTCAGGATGAAGGACAAAATGCTTATGTCTGATGTATAGAAAGAGCCTGGTACACGAAAGGCAACAGACACATGGGAGCTGTTACTAAGACACAGTTCGCGCCTTTGAAAGCCAGCTTCCTATCACTGCAGTAAGCGTTTCACCCTCATGTGTGTTCATTCATTCACTTATACATCTATTCATTCCTTCAGGAAATATTTATCAGATGCTCACGGTGACTCAGGCTCTGTGAGAGCCACTGGGCCTGGAGCAGAAAAGAAAACAGACAAGCGTCTGCTCTTATGGGGCTCAGTGTGGCATGAGGGGGACACAAGAAGACACATGTATTCATAACATGTTTGGTGGCGACAGGGCTCTGCAGTGGAGCAGAGTGAAGGGAGCTTGAGAGCAACGAGGGCGTGATGTTTGGGTGAGGTGAGAGGGAAGGTCTCTCTGATACGGTGATGACAAGCAAAGGCCTCCAAGAAGTGAGGGAACAAGTCAGGCAATGTGTGAGTGTCCGCCCAGGGAGGGATGTGACTGGTGTGAGGCAGGAAGGGCCTCACCAGGAACTCCGCTCAGCACTCAGGAAGCTGGCAGCTGAGGTGCCCCTTGGTCTGAGGAGCAGCTTTCTCCCCTGGCCCTCCACTTTCCGTGGATGGTCTTTCCACAGATGGGGACTCCAACAGGGACACTGAGGGTCCCTCTCCCATCAGGCAGCTGGCACACACGGGTTACTCAGAGGAGCAGGAGTGCATGGGCAATGAGGCGGGGCCACAAAGAACAACTGACAGTCTAGTCCAGAGGAGATGATTTATGTAGGGAAAGATGGAGAATGTTCTCTAGGCATGATTATACCGGGGCCCAGAGGAGACAGGATGACCCTCGAGCATGAGTGCTGAGCTCCCCAGAGAGGGAAATGCAAGCCACTCCAGTATGCTTGCCTGGGAAATCCCATGGACAGAGGAGCCTGGTGGGCTACAGTCCACGGCGTTGCGAGGGTCGATTGAGCGCATGAGTTCCGAGGGGATGTTGAAAAAGGAGACACAGAGAGCTGAGAGCTCCACTGGGTGCTGCTTGGAAGGGAAGCAGGGAGACCGAGGGAGGGCTGTCCTGGGCACCCCTGGAAAGGTGAAAGGACCTGAGCATCCAAGCGCAGAGCGGTGCTACACAGAACTTGAACGGTGGAGGCTCCCAGAAGCCCACCCACAGACACCAAGGACCCAGGTTACGAACACTCGTTTTAGCAAAAAAAAAGGGGCCTCATCTCAGTCTCTAATGCCAGCTTCAAAGTCACTACCTACAGGGTTCAGCTGCACTTGCTGACCACAGTGGCTGGGAGAGGCTTGGGGAACTGCAACTTGGGAGACCCAGCTTTAATCTCCAGTTCATAAAGCTAAAGAAAAATAACACATTAAACACTTCTGGATTTTTCCTTTTCTCTTGCAGGCCAGCCACTAGAAGGTTCTCCACCCAAACTAACAAAGGTATAGCATAAACGCACTCTTGGGCCTCCTTCCCCCTCAGCAGGCATTGGCAACCCCCTGGCTGAGCCCAGGTGCAGCCTCACAAACATTCTCAACACAGCCCTGCAGAGTTACCACCGGGGAAGGCTCACAGCACACGGATGGAGTCGCCACAGCAACCTCACCCCCAACCCTTTCTATTGGAAATGGTGTTAACCACCCACTGACAGAGGAACAAGTTGCTTGATTTTTATAAATTCTGGTACAAGAATGAATTAGGAATTTTTTCCATCTTTCCTCATCCTGTCAGGTTGAGGTGAGGGGTAGAGACTGTGGTCAGAAAATTGATTTTTCATTTGAACCTGAGAGGCTAATTCAATGCCTTAATCTCAGAGTCAGCAAATAGCCCAGGTAGCCATGAAGCTGCCGAGTCAAAGTCACAAATCTCAATGATAAATGTGTATGTGTTTGTGTGCACATACACATGTGCAAAGGGTTACATGAGGGAGAAAAAGCAGCCAAGAGGTGATAAAGAAGAGAGAGAAGATCTGAAGTCCTATGAGACCTGAGAGATCATTCTGGGCTAAGAAAAGTAAACCCTGTAACAAGATCAAAGTTGAACCCACAAGTATGCCAGTAAAACGTGTTTATTATTTGCCTTATTTGGACCTAGGCCACATTTCTACTTAATTGCTCCTTTCTTGGGCAATAATTATAAGGCTAACTTTTCAAATAAAATAAAATTGTTCCTCTGCTCTGGGCAGACTGCCTCCAAAGCAAGTTACAGCAAGTATTCCCAAACCCTTCTTCCCAGTTGGTCGATCTTGGGGGTTCAGGGTGTGACCTGGGTGAGGAAGATTGCTTTTATTCCAGCGCTTGCACTAATTCTTGCACTAATTTTGGGAGGAAAGGGAAGGTGGGTCAGTAAGCCTTGGTTTCCTTGTTTATTAAATAAATTCGTTTGACTAGTTGAAAGGAGATGTGTGTGAGTGTATCTGTGGTAGAGATAAGGAGTGGTGTAGCCATTTTGCAAGAAAAACCAGCAAATTAGTTTCCATATGTTCTACAGTGAGTCTCCAACCCTACCTTAGTCCCTCTACCATTGGTCAAAGGGTCCCAGCAAGTGTGAGATAAAAGGTTTGAGAAAGTCCTTTGTTACAATGTGAAAGAAATCAAAGTAAACATCCTTCTAGTGGTTCATTATCAACTCTGGTGTCCAACACAGCAGAAACCGTCCTCACTGGACTTGGCCTGTCCTCACTAGGACTATGCCTCGAGGTCTGGGAAATGTGAAAATAAAGCCTATAAATGAGAAATAATTTCTTATGGAAGCAGGATGTAGATGAACTGTTACAATTATTTAGAAACACATATAATTACTGTGGTCTTATTTCTAGACACTTTAAGATCAATCCCTGACACCCTGTGCTTTCTCTGTGTCTAGAGGTTGATTCCTGCAAAGTGGATGTGCCAGGGAGGTGTGCCCCCCTTTTCAGGCTAATGGGGTCAATGGAAAGCGCTAGGGGAGGCTGGGGGGCAGGGCGTGCCATCTCCTGCCTGCTCTACACTGAGGGGCGTTTCCGGCAGATTCTCTGCGGTTCTCGCTATTCTAAGATGGCTGCTCCCTCTTGGGTCCGTGTTCTCACGATGCTCTAAGACAGCTCTTCCCTCTGCAGTCCCAGTTGTAGCTCTGGATGATCCTGTCCCTGCCTGGGGGCTCTCACAACTCCCACCCCCTCTTCTTTGATCCTTCGGCCCTCCAGCAAACAGCAGCAAGTTCCTGCTGTGGCTCCTCTCTCATGGCCTCATGGGGCCTTCCACCCTCCCAACCTTGGCAATGAATCCTCTCCATGGAACCACTTGGTATGGGCTCTGCTCTCTTGCCTGGACTCTTGAGTCCCACCCAGGGGGCTCCGAATCTCTAAAGAACAAGCATGATGTTTAGGAATATACAGACTCCGGGAAATGCACTGGGCAGATCATTCCTTCTCTACTGCCAAGAACGCTCTCTCGAACTCTGCATTAGTCTGACCATCTAGCACTCTTTGCACCAGAGGTGTGTTTGGATGGAAGGAACACAAAATGGAAAATTAGAGAACTAGAAAGCTCTATCTAGTCCCGTGACCGTCATGAGTACCTTAGAACCAAATCAGCCCAGGTTACTTGTGTTACAGGAAGGAATAAGAGTTCCTCTGGCCTGCCTGCCAGTTATTAGGCTCAAACACGAGAGGGCACGGAAATACGTTTCGGAAACTGGCATGGCCATGGTAAATCTAAATCTATTATTATATGAGACACAGTTGACTTCTATGAGACACAAAACCTTTTGCTCTCAGCTTAGCCCAATCTTGACTTCTCAGCCTTATTTGTATTAAATGTACTGAAATATTGGAAAGGTGCACAGACTAGTGCCGGGCACGTCACAGGAGTGATGTAGGTCTCAGCTGTGATTTCTGGGCTCTTCTTTGCATCAAGGCAACATGGAGGTTTACCAAAGACCATGCAAGAAGGTCAAGGTCAAGGTCAACTTACCAATGTCGAGGACCCTCTGCTTTGCAGTGTGCTGCCGAGAGTGCCAGTACTTCCAGTATTTCAGCTGCTCATCCCGGTTTTTGTCTTCACTGAAGACCACCATCACCACGCTCTGTTGGACAGGGAGAACCACACAGCTTACTTTCCATTCAGCCCCTCCTGCTCCACAGAGTCCAGTTCTGGGAATCCTACCAGAGGTGTGTTGCCTTAATTTCTGTAAATGTGCTTTTCTTGCTTTATAAGCTCAGTTGTAGGGTTTATTTTGTTTCAAAATAGGCCTACTTTTTAGAAAATAAATGGGAAGTGAAAATAGCACAGAGTAAAAAAGAATGCTACCTTATCTTTACCATGACTAACACACAATTGGATTAACCAATTTATCAGCAAATGTATTCGTTTTGTGAGGTGATTGGGAATACCGAAAGATTTTTTTTCTTATATTGAATACAAGGCCATTTTTGAAATGTCATGTCCTTAAACACAGAATTTGGTGCTTTTGTAAAAAAGCAAATATGTGTTTCTGGCCTAATTAAGTGCCTCTGTCTGGATCAGTGATGGTACTCAGAGGAATACTAAAAGATGAGCTCACACTGACGAACAATGATATAAAATAAAGATATATCATAGACCAAAAAATAGAAAGTCAACCATATGATTTCCTTCAATATGTGAATATACTTTTAAATGAGCCCATGAAATTAATTATATCTGTAGAAATAAGAATCCCAAATGACTTCCACTGCTAAGTTACAAACTGTTCTGCTAAACTAAATATATGTTAATTCATTGTCGTTTACGAGATGGAGGAGGTACCCAAAATCACCAAGCAAACAAACCAAAAAAAAAAAAAAACCAACTTACAACCCTTTAATTACAGCATGAGGAATGCTGTATCCAGGAATATACTCCCCATCTCATTCCATATCCAAAATACCTCTTAGACATTTTCTGCTATTTCAAGAGAGTAGTTCATCGACTCTCATTCCTTAATGCCTTGTTGACACATATCTACTTAATTACTTACAGTTACTCAGTCCATGGCAGTGGCTTATGTTAATAAGGGCGGGGATATCGTATAATTCACCACCGTGTCCCTGCTACTGCTAAGTCTGCTAAGTCGCTTCAGTCATGTCCGACTTCATGCGACCCCATGGACGGCAGCCTACCAGGCTCCCTGGTCCCTGGGATTCTCCAGGCAAGAACACTAGAGTGGGCTGCCATTTCCTTCTCCAATGCATGAAAGTGAAAAGTGAAAGTGAAGTCGCTCAGTCATGTCTGACTTTTAGCGACCCCATGGACTGCAGCCTACCAGGCTCCTCCGTCCATGGATTTTCCAGGCAAGAGTAGTGGAGTGGGGTGCCATTGCCTTTTCTGACTGTGTCCCTAGTGCCCGACAAATAAGATACCAAGTGCATGATAATAGCCATAGTGTCAAGATCTGGCTTATTCCCAGTGGTATGTAAACATTTATCGCACAAAAAAAAGCAGAGGTTTGTTAGAAAAGCTGGTTTAGAAATAATGCATCCATATTATTCGAATCCACAAGCAGCATGACTCACAAAGGTGTGCAGGAAAGCTGACGAGAAAGGGACCCACTGGCTGTGCTGGTAGAACCCAGGGCTCGGCCTACCTCCATCCTTCCCCCATTCTCCTTCCTCAGGTCTCTGTATCTCTATGTAAACATTCACTGCACAGCCTCCTGCTGTTTATTTCTCTCTGTCCCAAAATAAAAATAACATTTCGGGTGACATTTCTCTAGTCAGTGACTAAATTAGCATAAGTAATGGCCTATTCTTGGTACGGAAATGTATTTTTTCAGTGGTAAAGAAAAAGGCAGTTTGAAACTGCTATTACCAAGGCTACAGGCTCTAACTTGGGATGTAGCGCGCTGTTCGCAGACATCAGCACTCAGCGATTCTAAGTGCATCCCTTGTTCCTCCAGGCGGCTTGCTCTCCCAGAGTAAGGAGTAAGAGGAGTAAGAAAAACCCACTTGGAGAAGGGCCATCCTGCTCTCCAAAGCTGTTAGATTGAAGACCTTAAGAGAAGGAAGGCTCTTTGTTTTAGGCAAAATGGAACAAAAGGAGATAAAATAAACTACATTATTTTCATGATTTCAATGAAAGAAAACTCTTGGAAAAGTCACTGTACTCCAAACTGCTGCCATGGCCTTCGATTACTAACATCATCTTTTCAGGATGATGATAGTGTTATTACCAGGGTGTATATGAGTTATATACTACCTTGTAATTGGCAAGATTTATTTTAAAAAGAAGAGGTATCCAGTGTCTTCTCACCAGGCATTCATATATGATGGCATAGGGCGCACTAGGGTCAATTTCCAGAGGTGGAACCTATGCCTTTCAGGCCTCCATTCTACTCAGTACTGTACACTTGGGTGTTAAGAGAGCAGGTTAGAAGTCTGATTGTTTGGGACAGAACCTGGCTCCCTCACATTTGAGCTGTGTGACCTTGGACAGTCGCTGCCTTCTGAAAGGCCAAGTTTCTGGAACATTATAGAAGTAATGCCTATGGCATAGGGTTGTTGCTAGTTTCAGAGAGTTACTCGATGTACGGTGTACAACGTACATACACAATAAACACTAGCTGTTCTATTGTGGCTCTGGTTGTTGGGACGATGGGGACGAGGATGGCATCCCTCCACCGCAGGCCTGACCACAGGCTTGGGACATACTAAGCCCCCTGGAGGCACACGGCACACTGGGCACCGTTGCACCTGGCCCTGAGCGCAGCTTCAGGTAGGACATTAGTCCCAGAGCCTCCCTCCCCATCCTTCCCTTCACTCTCAACCGCCCTGCCTCCTGAAGCTCCAATCTGGAACCGGGACAGTCTTGAAGGGAGGAAGGCCTATTGGAACAAAGGAGGAGCAGTTCTTCCTTGCCTTTCTCATGGAAACAATGTCACAAAACCTGGTTGATTCAAGAGCACACCACTGTAATGATTTTACCTAAAGCTAGTAAGAGGCAAGTCAGCCAGCAGGTGCCCAGATATGCTTTTCTCTGCGATGCCATGTGTTACCCTTTGCATGGGAATTTGAGATGGGGTGAATTGGGCCCAGCAGAGCACAGCGTTCTTTTCTCAGTGTACTTAAGAAGCAGCTTAGGAGAAGGCAGTTATGATAAAATAAGAAGGCACGTACACAGCAGCATAAATCATTTTACAACAGGGCAGGAAAGTCCTTCAACCTCTTTTCAGAGCTCTTGTATGTATAATTTTCCTTTTCAGTAGAGAAGCATCACCAGTTCCCGCCCTTCTTGGCAGAGTTGAGAATGCCAGAAGCTGGCGGACTTCCAAGACAGTTTCATTTCCCACAAACAGAACTAACCCTCATGGATGTGAACATTCTTTCAAGTCTCTCCAGATAGGGATCATATCATGCCCACTCCTTGACTTTTCATGCTGTTCATGGGGTTCTCAAGGCAAGAATACTGAAGGGGTTTGCCATTCCCTTCTCCAGCGGATCACATTTTGTCAGAACTCTCCACCATGACCCATGTTGGGTGGCCCTACATGGCATGGCTCATAGTTTCACTGAGTTACACCAGGCTGTGGTCCATGTGATCAGTTTGATTAGTTTTCTGTCATTCTGGTTTTCATTCTATCTGCCCTCTGAGGGCTAAAGATAAGAAGCTTATGGAAGCTTCCTGGTGGGAGAGAATGACTGTGGGGAAAGCTGGGTCTTGTTGTGATGGGCGGGGCCATGCTCAGTAAATCTTTAATCCAATTTTCTGTTGATGGGCAGGGCTGTGTTCCCTCCCTTTTGTTTGACCTGAGACCAAACTATGGTGGACCTGATAAAAGTGAAAGGGAGTGAAAAAGTCAGCTTAAAACTCAACATTCAGAAAACTAAGATCATGGCATCCAGTCCCATCATTTCATGGCAAATAGATGGGGAAACAATGGAAACAGTGACAGACTTTATTTTGAGGAGCTCCAAAAATCACTGCAGATGGTGACTGTAGCCATGAAATTAAAAGATGCTTACTCCTTGGAAGAAAAGCCATGACCAATCTAGATAGCATATTAAAAAGCAGAGACATTACTTTGCCAACAAAGGTCCATCTAGTCAAAGCTATGGTTTTTCCAGTAGTCATGTATGGATGTGAGAGTAGGACTATAAAGAAAGCTGAGCTCCAAAGAATTGATGCTTTTGAACAGTGGTGTTGGCGAAGACTCTTTGAGAGTCCCTTAGACTGCAAGGAGATCCAACCAATCAATCCTAAAGGAAATCAGTCCTGAATATTCATTGCAAAGACTGATGCTGAAGCTGAAATACTTTGGCCACCTGATGAGAAGAACTGACTCATTTGAAAAGACCCGGATGCTGGGAAAGATTGAAGGCAGGAGGAAAAGGGGACAACGGAGGATGAGATGGTTGGATGGCATCACCGACTCGATGGACATGAGTTTGAGCAAGCTCAGGAGTTGGTGATGAAAAGGAAAGCCTGGTATACTGCAGTCAATGGAATCGCAAAGAACTGGACACGACTGAGCGAGTGAACTGAACCCCTCGACTCCTTAGTAAGCACTGGGCTGCAGGAGGCTTTTAAGCAGAGCTGCAAAAGGCCCAGGGACACGTATGAATTGCACCCTCCTTTACAGAAGAAAGCCCAGCTTTTTCCCGCCCACAGATATGCTCTGACTTACAGCTACTTACTGGAAAAATGAACATCATTTGATTGAAAATAATGATGATAGTAACTAGTTACCACACAGGCAATGAATGAAGCTGAGAAAATTCCTTGGATACAGTCAGAAAGCATGTTCCCACCATGTCTGTTCCCTGGGGTTTATTGGTTATTGATTAAAATGATAAACTGCAAGCCAGTAAGTTCTTGTGCCCCAATTCTGACATTTGTTCTAGAATTATTGACTTTGGAATTTTTTCCCATGCCCTTCCACAAGGCTGGTAACTAACAATGCTTTCATCTGATCCCTCCATGCTTTATTTGAGAAATGAGGATCCTACCCTGACTTTGCTGATGGGGTGTCGGAAGCACTTGTTGTCCCCCGTCTCGCTGAGCGTGATGGCATAGAACTGTCCCTTGTTGAGGTAGGTCATCGGGCCCTCCCCTTGCTTCTGACGGAGAGACTTGGTGGCTTCCAGGGTGTACTGAAACGTGCCACTGTGAACAGAAAGCAAATAGTGGTCAGATTCACTCAGACATTTCTGCCTTTGGGATCAATTTCACATCAATAACATTTTGTATGAACATTAACCAATGTTTACTCCATTTCACAGACAAAACACAGCATATGGCAAAAGAGATGAGACCATACCAAAGGTCACTGTTAGTACAGGGCACATAACATTTCTATTAGTGGCCCATAAACCAGATGGTTAAGAAAGGGAGAAAGTCCACAGCATGCCCATCCCACTGAGCCAGGCAGGGCCAGGGGAGCTTCTGTTAGGTTTTAGCTGGCACTTGGCAATGCCTGAACTTAGACAGGACTTGCTTCTTTCATGCTAGCAATAAGCCATAGGTGTGAGTACCTTTGTTCAATCAATCCATACACTTAACCTTCTTTTGTCTAACTGAGGTGTTGTACATAGCTACATCCCACTTTAAAATACCTCAGAATATAAAAATCTAGAACTCAACACTCATTACTGAAACCTCTAGGGAATCTAGTTTCACAAGAGGGATTATTTTCTCATTTGGGGGTCTTGTTTTCTAAGCCTGCAGAAGAACTCATGACAGGGTTACTGCTCTAAAGCAGGAGCTTGCAAACAATGGTCCCTGGGCCAGAGGCAGCTGGCTGGCTGTTTTCGCAAATACAGTTTTACTGGCCCACAGCTACACTCGTCTGTTTTTATCTTCTCATGGCCGCTTCTGCACTGCCACAGCCGGGCTGAGTAATTGCGACAGAGACTGTGCAATTCACTAAAACTAAAATACTTAATATCTAGCCTATTACAGGAAAAAAGTTTGCAGATCCCTGTTCTTAATAATTTTCCTAATATTTGACAAATATAATTTAACTTGTAAAATGAAAACACTGATTTTCCCAACTTTGAAAAACATAGCCATTGTTTTAAAATGAGCAACGAATATGAACCACCATCTTTAACATTTAAGATGCTCATTCAGAATATTTATTTCTGCTACCCTGCAGGATGGCACCGATGATGACCCAATTGCAAACGCTTTGTCTGTTTTCTGGATCATCAGAAACTCTTAACTGTGTCTATCTATTTTTTTAGCCCTTCAAATTTCACAGTCTATGAAAGACTAGGTACAAAAAGATTCAAAGTTTGCTTCCTAAAATGATCTACCTATAAGATTACAGGGGACTCCTGCTTTCTATGTTGAATATTTCTGCACTGTTTCATATCTATTAGCTTATATAATGAGAAATAAATCTGAAGGGCAAAATAATATTTCTCTTATTTGATAAAAAAAAATCTTAGGTTAAAGCTGATAAACAAAGTGAATTCCAGAATATGCGTCTTAGAATAAGGTGGGAAATAAATCATTCAAGATAGAATCGATTCCACTGTCATTTTGCCTGGAAAAAGCAATTTCGAGATAACCACTGAATCAGAAAATTTGAGACTTAGACAGGATATTAGGAAATCACTGCTTGAAAAACATGAAGAAAGCTGTGAACTTTCTCCCCACATAAAAGCACATATGAACACAGATGATTCATGTCCCCCAGGCTGATCCACAGCACAAGATAAGAACCACCTTCCTCATTTCACAGCTGAGAAGAGGCTGAGAAACTCCCTCACTTTAGGGGACAATGACAGCAGCAGAAAGTGAAAACAGGGCAGGAAAATGGTAGGTCAGTGCTCTTTTTAATGGCCCCAGAGCTGGTTGCATGGTTATCTGGATGGATAGCATGTAAATTACCCATGCATTTCCCTATTTTAGAAGTCGCTTTGAAACTTTCTTCTCTGCCTTTTCCCTACCCTTCGCCACCACCATTGCACAGCCAATTTCTGTCTGGAACAATCTGGAGAGGATGACTGGAGAGCCTGAGGTTGGAACAAGACCCTGAAGGAACAGAAAGACTTTAAGAGAAAACAGACAGAAGAAAAGAGGGTCATATACGTAAAAGTAAAGGGGCAAGAAACACAGTGGGAGAAGAGGTTTACAATGCATAGAGCGCTCTAACCACCTTCATCAGGAATTTGTGTTTTATTCTATCTGAAATGGTGAAATCACTGGTAAGATTTGCAAATGGGAGAGATTCATTCATTTGCACCCTTCTCTCCTGTCCTCAGGCACCTCTGGAGTGTGTGGCTAGGAAGATGGCTATGTCATTACGCATAACAAGAAACGAAAGCGGGACTTCCCTGGTGGTCCAGTGATTAAGAATCTGCCTGCCAGTGCAGAAGACATGGGCTCTATCCCTGGTCCAGGACGATCCCACATGCCATTGGGCAAGTAAGCCTGTGCCCTGCAACTCCTGAAGCCCACGCACCTAAAGCCTCTGTGCCACAAGAGAAGCCACCACAGTGAGAAGTCCGTACACGGCCACTAGAGAGTAGCCCCTGCTGGCCAAAACTAGAGAAAGACTGCACGCAGCAGTGAAGACCCAGCACAGCCAAAAACACAGAATTAATTAATTAAATTTTAAAAAGAGGGAATGAAAGTGGAAGAACAGATGTGAAAGAAGTCAAGAAGGAAGGGGAAAGGGGAGGAAAAAAGAGAGTTCCATTACGCACAAGTTGTGTTGGAGGCCCAAGCGTCTGATGTTCCGAGGAACACCTAAGAAGGGATATCTAGCCTAATAAAGGACAAAGACAAGAGTGTGGGCCTCAGAAAGCTGACCAAGACTGGAAACAATAATTTAGAAGTCACTGTGCAGAGAAGAAGATTTTATTGTAAAGGTGCAGAAGTATAACTTTAAGATACATTTAAATCGGTGCATCAGTGTCCAAGGGCATCTCCTGGAAACCTACCTTGATGTCTGATCGTACATGTACTCCTCAGCCCCAACCGAAGCACTCCGAAATTTCTGCAAAATATAAAAAGTCATCAAAATTAAAACAAATAGATGAGTCATTATGCTCCCCGCCCCACACCAAAGTGGCAAAGATATCCAAAGTGTCTTATCCTTGTTTTAGAAAGGAAAATTACATACTTTTTTGGTATTGTGTTTTCAACTACAGTGAAAATAGTTACCATATGTGTACAGAACTGGCACAGAACCTGCACATTGAGAATTATATTCAACAGAAAATGTATTTGTATTTTTCTTCACATATTCACAGGTGCTCCTAAGGTGCTTTCAGGTACTGGAAACTGTTTCCTCAAATGTTTAAACATCTCTTCTATTTTCTTATCTCCAGCACTATTCCAAAAGTCACGAATTCTGAGTTAATGGAACACTGAATATAGGGAGGCCACACAGCATATCATAAGCCCTATTGAGAGTGTTAGGAGCATAGTTTCGGGAGCAAGACTGTCTAGAGTCAGGTTCTAGTTCTTTTACCTGCTGCCTGTGTAGACTGGGGCAAGTGCTATATTTTATTCAGCTGTAAAATGCATAGCTGCAGTGATGAGAAGAATTAACTGCATTATTAGTGGTGAACTAGTAAGAACAGTTCCTGGAATGTGGCGAGCTCTATCTACGTGTATTAAATTCTGTTCTATAGTGACCACTTGACCATATCCGGTGCCCTTCTCTAAGATCTTCATTATCGCAACATTGTTAAGAGTGAGTTTGCAGAGGAAGCTCTAAGTCATAATATTACACATGAGGAGGTTTGGGTTCACAGACATCCAGTTGTTGTACATTTAGTGCAAGTAGGAGAAGGCAATGGCAACCCACTCCAGTACTCTTGCCTGGAAAATCCCATGGATGGAGAAGCCTGGTAGGCTGCAGCCCATGGGGTCGCTAAGAGTCGGACACGACTGAGCGACTTCACAACTTCACTTTCACTTTTCACTTTCATGCATTGGAGAAGGTAATGGCAAACCCACTCCAGTGTTCTTGCCTGGAGAATCCCAGGGACAGCGGAGCCTGGTGGGCTGCTGTCTATGGGGTCGCACAGAGTCGGACACGACTGAAGCGACTTAGCAGCAGCAGCAACAGGATGCACTTTAATACATTTTAGAAGCTTTTCAAGCAGATGCACAAAAGCGCTAACTCTTGATCCTAAAGTGAATATAACAGAACACTGAAGAAAAAGCACTTGGTGGATCACATACATTTGGACCTTCCACCGTGGCCTTTTTTCTAGTCTTTCTAAGAAACAACCCTCTTGCTTCTCATTTCTCTGTCATAAATGTTCATTCTTTGACAAGTAATTCAAAGATCTTCTCAGGAAAGGGTTTGGTGGTGTTGTTCAGTTGCTAAGTTGTGTCCAACACTTTGCGACCCCACGCCAGGCTTCTCTATTCTTCACTATCCCCGGGAGTTTGCTCCAACTCAGGTCCATTGAGTCAGTGATGCCATCCATGTATCTCATCCTCTGTCATCCCCAAGAAAGGGTTCAGTTCAGTTCAGTTCAGTTCAGTTCAGTCGCTCAGTCGTGTCCGACTCTTTGTGACCCCCAGCTATTTTCCACCATCTCTGACCACTATCTCTAGGATGGTGGTATATTTTCCAGCCACCATCTCTAGAACGCAGTGGACCCTTACATCACGGTTTATATGTACATCAGATATAGCTATATAATTCCATGTCTTTAATCAGTCACCCATTTTTAGGTTTTATTAATGTATTCATTCATCCACTCTTCCAGTAAATATTTACTGAGGATCCACATGTATCAGACAGCATGCTAGTTGCTATGGATACCTCAGTGGAAAAGAAGAGGTGCAGGCCCTGCTCTCATGAAGCGTCTGGTCTAGTAGCTGAAAAATATTAGCCAAATCATTTAAAAACTTATAAACCATGTGCAAACACTCTGAGGGACAGCGACAGAGTTCTAGGGCAGTACATCTCAATTGAGAAAGTAGACATCAGTCCCACTGGCAACCAGCCTAGATGGTCCTAACAGGATGTACTGTTTCCAGAGGCACAACAGAGAAGACCAACAGAAGATAAGCAATGAGCCCAGAAGACAGCAACACAGCTACACAAGCAAGCAGCGCTCCCTCCTCCTGTGGGACTGATGCTTTCCTAGCAAAGATAGCCTCTGCCTTGCTTTGTTCGTCACCTCTTCTGAACAATGACAGCGGAGACACCCAGTTTCTAGGCCGCCCCCAACATCTCGATATACACAAGCCAGAACCGGCTGTCACTTCCATGATCCCTTCTTAGATTCATCCAGCACAAGCCCAAACACTATCAAGAGCTCCTCCTAACTCTCTCTTATGAGCTGTCTGTCCCTAAGGATCCCCTGCAGAAACAGACTAAATAAATGCAACTTTGACTACAAATATGTTCGTGGTAGTCTTTGGCTGGTGGACTTAAGATTCAAAGAAAACTGATTTTACTAGAAATTGAAAAGAGAGGACAAGGAGGCCTTCCCTAAGAAAGTCACACAGGAGGAAGGGTGTGGAAGGTAGTAAAGAATATTCTAGAATAACACTGCTCAACAGAACTTTATGCAAAGGTAGAAATGCTGTATATCTTCACTGTCTAATACAGTAGCCATTAGCCACATGTGTCTACTGAGCATTTAGAATGGAGATAACTGAGGAATTAAATCTTAAATTTTATCCAATTTTAATAGCTGCACGTGGCTAGTGACTACAGTACCTACCGCACAGCACAGACTGAAACATGGAGCCGCATTGATAGGGGTCTTGAGGCAGGAGGAGCATATCAGGCTCACAGAACTGAATGAAGCTCAGAGCAGAGGGCACCAGGGGGAGAGACGCGCACGGTGAGGCGGGAAAGGCAGAGGAGAAACACAACGCGCAAGGCCCTGAAAACCAGTTACAGACTTAGATCTTGATGCTAGACACAATGGGATTTCAATAAGAGGGTTTCAAGATCAGATTATAATTTTGAAAAGACCATTCCAGGTATAGTGTACAAAAGAGGACTGTTTTACAGACCAGAGATAATGATAGCTTGAGTCAGTAAGGTGGAAGCAGAATGGAGACAAAGGAAGGATTTCAGAGAGGTGCAAGAAAGTGCAGTCAGAGACTTTTCCTGGTGGGTCAGTGGCTAAGACTATGTGCTCCCAGTGCAGGGGGTGTGAGTTCAATCCCTGGTCAGGGAACTAGAGCCCACGTGCTGCAACCAAGAGATCAGATGCCACACTTGGAAGATTCTGCCAGATGCAACTAAAAAGGGCCCAAGTTCAACTAACACCTGGCCCAGCCAAGTAAGTGTATTAAAATATTAAAAAAAAAAGAAGTTGATAGAACTGATAATGACTTAGACCAGGATGATAAGAAAGCAAAGTATGCAGAAAAAAAATCCTAGTTTCTTCAGAAACCAGAAAGATGGCGGTGTCACCCCACGAGGGTGGAAAACAATTTGTAAACCAGGTTTTGTATAGGTGGAAAATCAAACAGGGGGCTTCTCTGCTGGCTCAGATGGCAAAGAATCTGCTTGCAATGTGGGAGACCTGGGTTCGATCCCTAGGCTGGGAAGATCCCCTGGAGAAGGAAACGGCTACCCACTCCAGTATTCTGGCCTGGAGAATTCCATGGACAGAGGAGCCTGGTAGGCTATAGTCCATAGGGTCACAAAGAGTTGAATACGACTGAGCGGCTTTCACTTTTACTTTTCAAAGTCAAACAGGCAGTTGGGCACAAAGGTATAGGGTGCAGAGAGAACTGGGCTAGAGAAAAATGTGTGCAAAGTATTCAGGGCATAGATGGTAACTGAATGAACTATGGACATAAAGCCAAGAACTTCTTCAAGAGGCAAGTAAAGTATCAAAGTATCAAACAGTGCTGCCAAGTAACAGCTTTAACAGAAAGGGGATTTCCAGATCCATCCTATGCAAGAGTTGGATAGAGGGCTCCTAGGAGCCGGAGAGCCGGAATAATGGGACATCCAATTCTCATCAACTTTGACTATAAACAGAGAAAACTAAGGGCTTCCCAGGGGGCACGAGTAGTAAGCAACCCGCCTGCTGATGCAGGAGATGTAAGAGACACGGGTTCAAGCCCTGGGCTGGGAAGATCCCCAGGCGGGGCATGGACACCACTTCCAGTATTCTCGCCCACGGACAGAGGAGCCAGGCGGGTTACAGTCTATAGGGCTGCAAAAAGTTGGACACAACTGAAGCCACTTACAGAGAAACCTAAATCTTCCCAAAGCATAAAACTTGCATTCTAAGCATTTTCTAAAATTTTTCTTGGTTCAAGAACAAAATAATAAATGATAGAAGTTTTAGTGGTACTACATGCACTATTTTGAGTATTTGAAATAAAAAATAATAAAATTGGTTGTATTAATCAAAAGCAAAGCCATGATCCATTTTAGTAACTGAATCAACATTTTCAAGGTTTTATTCTTTAGTTAGGGGAGGAAATGAACTACCATTTAAAAATCACATTGGACAGTGTTTAGATCCAGGGTAACTTTCCGTATCAGTCTACAGATGAATAGGACATCAATGGACATAACTATCGTAAGCCTGTTGGGTATGACAAATAATAATTCTCTGATTTCATTACAGGATTCTCTGCAAACTACATTAATTTGACAATTAACTTACCAGGGGCTAAGTAATGAAATATATGGTAGAGATATCTCATATTCCCTATAAATATTGAGTGGGCCAAAAAGTTGATTAGGTTTTTCCATAAGATATTATATTTATATACATGTATATAACATAATACTGGAGTGGGTTGCCATTTCCTTCTCCAGGGGATATTCCCAACCCAGGGATTGAACCCAGGTCTCCTGCATTGTAGGCAGACGCTTTACCATCTGGGCCACCAGGGAAGTTATATAATATAATATATATTGTATTTCCATATTTATAAATTTCCAGATATTATGGGGAAATCTGAATATATATTATATATATCAATTATTATATACACTGATATAATGATCAATTGTTATTATTATTACATGAAATATTTATATTAAATATATGTTCATATTTTATATTTTCAGATATTATGGAAAAACTTGAATAAACTTTTTGGCTAACCCAATGGTTCTCATTCCTGAGCAAATTGGAGGACTAAATGGGAGATCGACTTCTCAGCCCTCTTGCAATTAGTTGAGACCATGTGACTAGTTCTAGCCAATGAAACGTGAACAGGGGGAATAGTACCCCTTTCAAATCAAAGTATTTACAAGTCAGTGTGCCATCTCCATGGTCTCTCTTCCCCAGCTAGGGTGACTCTGAAGTCACATACAGAGATGGTAATGTCACAAGATGGAGAGAACCTGGATTCCTAATCAGAAGATGGGTCTATAGACTTGTATCAAGATTATTAACAAGAAATAAACTTTTACTGTCTCATATCACTGAGATCTGGAGTTTCTTCATTCCTACAGCTAGTTAGACGTCAGTTAACCGACTTATACAAAATTGTAGAACAGAATAAGCAAATTCATTCTTCTACTTTGATTTTTATAACGACAACACACATGATTTTTCTATAAAAACTCTTTCTTCTCTCTCTCAAGTTTTATATGTTTCCTAGAAACCTGATGGGGCTTCCCTTATGGCTCAGCTGGTAGAGAATCTCCCTGCAATGCAGGAGACCTGGGTTCGATCCCTGGGTTGGGAAGATCCCCTGGAGAAGGGAAAGCCTACCGACTCCAGTATTCTGGCCTGGAGAATTCCACTATACAGTCCATGGGGTTGCAATGAGTCGGACACGACTGAGCGACTTTCACTTTCACTTTAGAAACGTGACAGGAGTTAATACTACCCTGATTTATATTTGTCAACTCGACTGTTTGCTTATTAGCTGTGTGACATTTGGCACATTCATAAGCTCTCTGGATCTGTTTTCTTTCATCTGTAAAGTGGGAAAAAATAATACCTTCCTTGCAGAATTGTGGTATAGTAAATGTTAAATAAAATGTGTAAGCCACAATGCCTGGCGCACAGTAGTACTCAATAAACAGCAACTATTGTTATGTCTCTTCACATATTATATAGTAACCTCCTAGAGCACAGAAACCAAGGCACACTCCCTTCTCTCTACTCCCACATTTAGCAAAATGCCCAACACCCAGTATAAACAAATATTTACCAAATGTTACTACAAAGAGGATATAGAATAAAATATAAATCAAATTAGCTAAATAAATTCATTAAAGAACTTTTTAATGCTACTGGCTTGAATTGAACCAAATTGCTCCCTCCCTTGGTATCAGTACACACAGACACACACACACACACACACACACTCTCACACTCATACACATACATATACAGAGAGAAGAAGTCATCTGTAATAGCAAATGAAACTTGCTAATTCAACAAGTAGTAGGGCTTTTAATAGTTTGCCTAAAGGAAGTACTAGGTTTTAGACAAATTTTCCTTAGTGAAATTTACTTAGTGAAATCACTCTGAAATCCCCTAATCTTATAACTTGTTAACAATACCATGGCTGAAGATCACGATAGATCATTTCAACTAATTTACATCACAATGAAATACCTTATGCAATGTAAACACTGATTTCCAAGACTAGGAGAGCACCTAAACTAAATTAAAAGGAAATAATTTTCACATTTAGTTTCTGGTAAGTTGCTTTCTCATTCACTTCAAAATAAAACCCCGAATACAATAGCTTCCTTTCATACGCCTCTTTATCTACAACACAAGCACAACTGATAAGACATCCCCCAAATAGGGTGACGTTCTGTTGACATTGGACCACATCCATGGACTCTTCTGTGACTAATGGAATATTTCTGCACTGTGTGAGAAAAACATTAGTAGCAACCCTTTAGTGAAAAAGTATGCACCTCACATTCCTTTGTGGAGTGAGTTGCTTTTCCCTACAGAAGCACCCCTGACTGCTCGAGGGCAAACCAAATATTCAACAGTACCAAAACCCTACAAGATCCCTTGCTCAGTTTGAAAAAAAAAAAAAAGAAAAGAAGAAAGGGGACTTCCTTGGTAGCCCAGTGGTTAAAAATCCACCTGCCAATGCAGGGGACACAGGTCAATCCCTGGTCTGGGAAGATGCCACAACCCTTGGAGCAACTAAGCCCACACAGAACAGCTTCCAAGCCTGCTGCAACTGCTGAAGCCTGTGCGCTGAGAGCCCGTGTTCCACAACAAGAGAAGACACTGCAGTGAGAAGCCCATGCACCACAGCTGGGAAGTGGCCCCTGCTCGCGCCAGTAATAAAGGAAAACAAGGAGAGGGGAGCGGGGAGAAGCAGCTTGTGGGTGACTTTAAGCCACTGCTGCTACTGCTGCTGCTAAGTCACTTCAGTCGTGTCCGACTCTGTGAGACCCCATAGACGGCAGCCCACCAGGCTCCCCCATCTCTGGGATTCTCCAGGCAAGAACACTGGAGTGGGTTGCCATTTCCTTCTCCAATGCATGCAAGTGAAGTCGCTCAGTCGTGTCCGACTCTTCGCGACCCCATGGGCTGCAGCCCACCAGGCTCCTCCATCCATGGGATTTTCCAGGCAAGAGTGCTGGAGTGGGGTGCCGTCAGAAAGCCAAAGAAGCAAACCTGAAGATAACGTTGTCACTGCAAGGACACTGAATGCTTGACGTAAAGCTACCAGAACCCCAAAAATACGGAATCCTGAAAGCGCAGCAAATTTATACTGTCTTGCTCTGCTCTTTCCCCACGTTCATAGAAAGCAGCAGGCATCCAGGAATGACGAGTCGGGAAAGGAAGGGCTGCTAGTGTGACTTGTCTACTGTGAGCCCCTACCAACGCTGAAGAAAGCATCCCTCTTATTGTCGTATGAAAGATGAGAAACAGCTAATGACATGGATAAAGAACACTCAGATTGAAAAACAAACACCTCTGGGTAAGGCACTATATTCGGCAATGGAACTCCTGAGAACCAGAAGGCCCACGTTGTCTCTGAGTATAGAGGTAAGGGTCAAGGCCCTGGAGACCAACAGCCTGTGGCAAGTCCCATCTCTGCCACTTACTGTGGTATGTTCACAGCTGCCCTTATGCATCTCATTTGGAAAATAGAGATGACAATAATAGTACTACCTCGAGGAGTTTTGGGAGGATTACATGAGTCCATATTACATAGAATGAGCCCAGGAGAGAGTAAGTGCTCATCAAATGCTTATTATTTTAAGATATTATTATTCAAGGTTACCATTTCAGCCTCACGTGGCTGAAGTTTGTCCTACTGGCAACTAAATGGGCATCAGGCTGCAAGTATTTGGTATGCTGCCATCACACTCCTCTTTAAGAAAGAAAAAACCCACAAGTTTTCTCCTTCTGCTGTTGTCTTTAATCGGCCGAGGTGGACTGGAAAATGAGATGTCAGTGACCAGTGACTCAAATGCAGAGTCACTGCTCCGAAATGTGGAAGAAGCTGACACAAGCTAAAAAAAGGAAAAAAGCATGCCATATGCCAAGTCAAAGACTGGAGTGGTGATTCACAATTATATTAGCAACTGATGTTCTACAAGGATCTCAAGGCAATTAAATGAAGAGAATACTGCCTTTTTAAAGTGGTTCTGGAACACTAGATGTCAACATTAGAAAAAAAAAAAAAGGACACTTCTCTAGTATCCAATATGAAAATTATCTCAGAGTGGATCATAAACCTACACTCAAGAGGTAAAAACTATTAAATGTTTAGGAAAAAAAAACAGAAAATATTTGTGACATTAGGTTAGGCCAAGATTTCTTAAAACAATATATCAAAAGCATAAACTCTAAGAGAAAAATATTGATCAATTGGACTTTATCAAGATTAAATATTGTTGCTGTTTGAACAGTTAAATAAAGCAGCCATCAAATTGCAAAACATAACTGGTCAAGGGTTACATGATTTAGGAAACTCTTACAACTTAATAAAAGAAAGACCAACAGCTCAATTTAAAAATTGGGCGAATTATTTGAAACAGACATTTCACAAAAGGAGTTATAGGAGTAGTCAAATAAACAAACAGAATAATATTCAACATCGCTAGACATCAGAGAAATGCAGGTTTAAACCATAATGAGACAACATCACATATACACTAAAGTAAAGCTAAGAATATTGGTGGTATCAAGCTTGGGCAAGGATGTGGAAGAGGGGAATTCTCACGCAATGCTGGTGAGAATGAAACTATCACAGCTACCTTGGAACACTGTACAACAGTGTTTCACATACACTAACCACATGACCCACATAAAGCTACACTTACACTTACCACATGACCCACCAAGTTCAGCCACAGTTATGTACCCAAGAGAGATGAAAACATACGTCCACATTAAAACCTGAATGTCCACAACAGCATTATTTATAATAGCCAAAAACTAGATGCAACAAATATCCACCAACTGGTGAATAAACTGTGATATATGCTTACCATGGGATACTACTCAGCAATTTAAGAAACAAATTATTAATATAACCAATAACATAGATGAAACTCAAAAATATTACACTAAATGAAAGAAGACAACATACAAGATTGCATACTCCGTCATTCCATTTATATGAAATTTTAGATAAAGCAAAACTATAGTGACTGAAGGCAGGTGAGTGAGTGCCATGAGCAAGGGGGGAGGGGAGGGCACCAAGTTCAGACTTTTAGGATGAGGAAGCTGTCTGTTGATTCTGATGTTGGTTACACAATTGGATACACTTAACAAAATTTTCAAACTGTGCCCTTAAAACCTGTGAATTTAAAACAAACAAGCAACCAAAGATCAACTGCTTCTGCAAATTCTTTGGGCACATGAGAAGAAGACATAGAATCTATCTGCAAGGTGCAAAGTACACATACCTACACACACTTTACTACCGATAATACCAGTTCTTCCTTGAGTTTTCATCAGACAAGGTCTCTAAAGAGTTACATTGTTTTAATCTATAAACAATAAGTGCTGGAGCGGGTGTGGAGAAAATGGAACCCTCTTTCACTGTCGGTGGGAATATCAATTGATAAACTACTATGGAGAAGCATATGGAGATTCCTTAAAAAACTAGGAATAAACTAGTTTTATAAAAATAAGACCACAAGAGCCAACAATCCCACTACTGGGCATATACACTGAGAAAACCATAACTGAGAGAGACACAGGTACCCCAGTGTTCACTGCAGCACTATTTACAATAACTAAGGCATGGAAGCAACCTGCGGATGGTCATCAACAGATGAACGGATAGAGAAGCTGCGGCACATATGCACGATGGAATATTACACGGCCATAAAAGAACACATCTGAGTCAGTTCTAACCTGGTAGATAAACCTAGAGCCTATTATACAGAGTGAAATAAGTCAGAAAGAGAAGGAAAATATTGTATATTAACACATATATATGGAATCTAGAAAGATGGTACTGATAAACCTATTTGCAGGACAGGAATGGAGATGCAGATAGAGAGACCAGGCTTGTGGGCACAGTGGAGGAAGGAGAGGGTGGGGTGAATAGAGAGCAGCATGGAAACATATACACTGCTGCTGAGTCACTTCCATCGTGTCCGACTCTGTGCGACCCCATAGACAGCAGCCCACCAGGCTCCCCCGTCCCTGGGATTCTCCAGGCAAGAACACTGGAGTGGGTTGCCATTTCCTTCTCCAATGCATGAAAGTGAAAAGTGAAAGTGAAGTCGCTTAGTCGTGTCCGAATCTTAGCGACCCCATGGACTGCAGCCCACCAGGCTCCTCCGTCCATGGGATTTTCCAGGCAAGAGTACTGGAGTGGGGTGCTACTGCCTCCTCCAACATATACACTACCATATGTAAAATAACCAATGGGAATCTGCTGTAGGACTCAGGGAGCTCACACCTGGTGCTCTGTGATGGCCTAGTGGGGTGGGAGGGAGGTTCAAGAGGGAAGGGACCTATGTATCCCTAAGGCAGATCCATGCCGCTGCACAGCAGGAACCAACACAATAGTGTAAAGCAATTAGCCTTCAATCAAAAATAAATAAGTTTTTAAAGAAGAGTTGCTTTGTTTTTAAAAAACGATGAGCAGGCAACACCTTTGTCTGCCATTTGGAAGGTTACAAACTAGAAGAAGTCAAGGTGAAACTTTAAAAAGTAGGAAACTTCCGCACAAACAGCTCTGTTCTCACAAATATGTGATTTTAAAACTAAAGCCAATAGAGGAATCCGTCATCTCAGAGTCAGGAAAATGGGAATATTCCTCCACACAACCAATGTTTTAATAAAATCTATTTATAAAGAAAGAAGCAAACGTGTTAAAAAAAAAAAAAATGAACTCACAGCTGAATTCACTCATCCCACATAAAAAGCAAATAAAGGGCTTCTCTGGGGGGCTCAGCGGTAAAGAATCCACCTGCCAATGCTGAAGACAGGAGTTCTATCCCCGGTCCAGGAAGATTGCGCGTGCCGTGGAACAGCTAAGCCCGGGGGCCTGTGCTGTAGAGCCCATTCGCTCCAACTACTGAAGCCCGTGCTCTTCAACAAGAGAGGCTAGCGCAATGAGAAGCCGATGCACCGCAACTAGAGAGAGCCAACATGCAGCAATGAAGATCCCGTGCAGCCAAAAAGAAATAAATACATTTTTTTAAAAGCAAACAGAGGAAAAAAGTGGGGTGTGGGTTCCGGGTTTCGGTTCGGGCTCCTGATGTAAGAGCCAGGGACTCACCTCTGTGTTTCCGTCTTTGAAGCTCTCGCTATAAGTGCTGTCCGGGGTGCTCCGCTGGTCGTCCTTGAGGTAGGTGCTATGGCCGGCCATGGACGGCACACCATACTGAGTCTGTTCAAAGATAACCACGCGCTGCTCCTCCCCTTCTCCCCGGGGATAGTGCACAGGTGGGGTCATGAAAACAGGGGTGAAATCTTCAGCCTTCACCACTGTGATTCCTGACACGGGGATGATGGCTGGGCTCTCGGGGACGTTCGTGCTATACTGCTCCCGCTTGGAATTCTCCAGGTGGTCTTGATTCAGGCAAAGGTTCACTGGAACAGTCTTCAGGACCTGAACTCGGTTTTCTCCTCCGCTCAAATTACTCTGGGCTTCACTTGTGCCAAGACAGTTTCTGTGTATTGAAACCCGCCCCCCAGCAACAGGATAGAATTAGAAAAACCATCATTTCACAACTCCTAATAACTGATGCAAGCAAGAATCAGTGGATGTTAATGCATTAGGGGAAAAAAAAAAAAGATGGTGAACTTTACAATGGAATGAAATGGATCTTTCCATCACTAGAAATAGGACAAGCACCTCCATGTGCCTCCTGGCAACATGCAATCAGCCCCACCTAGAGAATGCTCAACAAAAAACAAATGTTGACTCTAAATCAAACCAAGCTTTATATCTAACTTCCAGTTCTTAGGCTATACGGGAGCTGGAAGAATAATTTAAACAACACTGAAAAGGAACAGTCACACAAACCAGAATATCATACATCTTACTGACCTGGTTTCCTCAATAAGTCAGAGGCATGAAAAAAGAAAGAAACGTGGGAGAATTGTTCTAGGTTAAGAGATTTAAAAGGCATGACAACCAAATAGGACGAGCAGATCTTGTTTGTATCCCGATCTAAAAAGCCAAAGAGGTATTTATGAGGCAATGGGATTTTTGAGACAATCAAATATGAACTGAAAGTTAGCTGATGTTAAAGAAGTATTGTTCATTCACTTAGATGTGATAATGATTTTGAGATTATGTAATAAAAAAACTTGTTTATTTAGAGATCCATATCAAATGGATATGGATCTCTAAATATGTCATGTCACAGGTGAAATGACATAAAGTAAGCCAGGAACTTATTTTAAATACTATTGCAATAAAAAAATTTTTTAAAAGAAAGAAAAAAAGGGAAAGAAAGAAATGGTGAAGAATAAATAGGTGTAAGAAAAAGTTATCAAGTACTGAATCTGGAGGATGGAATGGGTCTTTGGGGATTCATTATATCAGTGTTGTTTTAATGAATATGTTTGAAAGCTTTCAAAAGAAAAAAATTTAAATAGCCTTTTTTAAAAACACAGGGATTTGGTAGAAACCAATACAATACTGGTTTTGTGGTCTTGGTAAATACTGGTAAAGCAATTATCTTTCAATTAAAAATAATTTTTTAAAAATTCACAGCAATTTTAAAAACAGGGGCAGAACAATCAGTTGAAGGAGAAGATTGGGAAAAATAGTTTTCACTGTTCTGCAGGCTAAACCCTTTGCAGATAAAAATAAGATAATGAGAACTTGTCATTAAAATATTTTCACTAAATTGAGAAAAAGCATGAGCTCATTGGTATCCTTAGCACTGAATTACTATCAGGACTTAAGGAAGTGGTGTAACCGGGCTTATGTAAGACAAGAGCCCTCAGATCTCACACCTTCTGACTGGTACAAAGAGAAGAAAAGGATTTAGAAAATTAATTCTTACCAGGATAGGATGAACTATATGCATCTATACTGCAGGATTTTGAGGGAGAGCAGAAGCAGAGAGGAACTTCTTACTAAATGAGCACTGTTGACAGCAAGATGATGTTACTAACAAGTCCCAGTAGTCAGTAAGGTCTGAGGCCATCCCTTAATATTTACAGATTATCCTGAGTGACAGAAAGAGAACGCATGTTTTGTATGCAGCCCTGTCCCTGGCGTCTGTTATTTTTAAACCAGCAGGTGCTTTCTTGGGTTTATAGGCATTTTTCATCAGAAGAAATATTTGAACAAAATTGGTTCTTCTAAGAACTGAGCTCTCTGGCTCCTCTCTGTAAAGGAAGTCAACTGGCCTCTGAACTTGCCTAACTCTCAAACAAGGCTTAGTATTTTTAGCGTTGATTTTTCAGATAAAACTTCAAAGGGAAGCTTGGGGAGAAAATGGCTCCTTATGAGCAAAGCCAACAGAAAAATACCTGAACCTCTCTGAGTCAGTCACAGACCTAAAGAAACCACTCTAGAAAGCACGCTGTAAGTGCTTTAAAGAATAAAATCACGAGTCTATAAACATTCTGGCTTTCAGTAATAACCTGCTTTCATGGCCAAATCAATACAATGAATCTGTGTCTACGGCACAGTGAAAATTAGATATTACGTTTAATCTGAATCCAGTGAGTGGATGATGCCAAAACCCAGACCACCCATTTATATCAATATTTCCTAAACCTTGTTGTTTAGAACATCACATGGCATGTTAATACATGTTCCTCAAGAAAGGAGTCCACGATAAAATCAATATTTAAAAAAAGATGCTATTGCCACAACAAGAAGACCACCCTGGTGGGTCACAGCCATGAACACAGTAAAGGCCCCCAGGGGTTCCTCCAAATGTTTAACTGTAACCCAGAATCTCCCAAACTCGTTTTATGCAGTACCATTTGGATAATATCCTGCAAGTTGAGTGTAGAAGCAATTATCTACTTTTTTTCACACTTCTGGGCTTTGCACAAGCATGGTCTTACTGACTCAGCCAAAATATTTTAAATTAATCAACTCTTCTACTGTCAGAGTTCATTTCAGTCCAAATTTCCTAAGTCTGTATTTCAGGTAAAACACTTGGATTCTAAACAAGAAACACAAGTCAAAATATTTTGGGCATTCTTATAAATAAATAAGCAAGTGAATAGAGTCATGCCAATATAGTTGAATCTTCACTACCACAAGACAAGGAAATAATAGACTCAGCACTGTCCTATAATGTGTAACAGTGCCTCTACAGAGAGCGCTGACTTTAAACACTGATGCCAGAGAACTTTGAAAGTCATCCCCCAAAATGGGTGATCTGAACAAAGTTAAGAGCAATTGTGAGATACTGACTCACTTGCAATAGAATTTAAAATTGAAACAAACACTATAACATGAGGAAAAAATGTAATGCTAGGAATGGTGCATGAAAATATACTCTTAAAAAAAAACCTAGACTCATGTCCTTGAGATTACTTTTCAAAGTGGTGACTTCTGTATACAAACATTTGTAATGATATTATGGCAGCCCATGGCACCTTAATTCATGAGTACACTGCAGACCAAATGATATCCTTCCAAATTACATTTAACCAGAAGTCTACAAAGTCATAATTAGTCTATACAAGGTAATTTGTACCTCACTGCCAGTTTTTTTAAGGCACTCCGTATATATCATAAAAACGGCCTTTACAATACAATGGGCAGCTGTCGGTCTTTAAGGTCGCTCTAAAAGATACTTTACCGAAACATGGCCTCTTGTATCTACTATGATACATACAGAGCACACAATTAGATTCATTTCTCTCCCCATCGCCACCTCCTGCATGCGTCCCTAATCTTTCTGTGATTACCGGTGTAAGACTTAAACTTCTTTAACTTATTAAATACTGACTGGATGGAGGAAAAGTTATTGGACCTAAAGAGTATCAGCTTCTTTCTCCCTGTCATCACTGCTACTAACTAGTGCCCGGGTCCCCAAAGCAGCATAAAGTTCCAGAAGATCCCCTTGGAAGAGCAAATCATAGGCAGACAGCCTTGACCTTCTGCTGGGGGTGTGCCCTGGAGTTGACACACAGCACAATACCACTGCCTGGTGGGGTGGTCTCCACTGCTAGTCACATGACAAGATCATAGGGTGACAAGCAGTTCCTATCAAGGGTAGGAAAGATTCTAACATCTGTTTTAGTAGGAGACTTCATTTCTCTTGGCTTCATGTTTCCAAGTGGAAAACTCTTCAACAGAAAAGCACTGTGGCTTCTCCATTCCTCTGCAGGGGAAGAGATATATTTGATTGGTTGTGTTCGGGAGGTACTTTGGGAGAAGTAGCTGAGCAAGGTAGTTCAGACCTTTATGGGTCCTCCTTTATGTCTGGATCATCTTGGCCAAAGAAAGGGGACAGACACTCCAGTCACCTTGGCCAGGCCATATGTCCCTTCAGGGAGGCCTGAAGTCCTGCCTGGGACTGGATGATAGGTCATATCTAAGTCAGTACTGATATGTTACAAATTGTCCGTTCAAAATCACATTCTCTAATTAGCTTCATCAGAGATGAAAGAAATAAAATTGATTTTTTTTCCTTTTTAATTTCAATCTGTATCTTGTTTTTCAACTGGTTTTAATTCAGGATTGAAGGAAGAGTGTTACCTATGGTCCCCTAACATCTTTCCTGCCCCTGCACCCTGACAGTGTCCTCTGCCACCCATGGCTCCCTACCAGCTCCTCCCTGGACTGAGATCAGCCTGGCCTCCTTCCTCTCCCCCTTACCAAAGGTCATCTTCAAATGTCTCACTCCCTCAAGAGCCTCATCGCATTTACACAGTCACTGAATTAACAGAAAAGTTCACACTAGCAGTGGGCTATTTTGCAGTATATCATCTCTGTCTCTTGGGATTTGCAGCCTCCTTGGAAGACACTAATGAACCTCTGCAAATTGCAAAACCCAAAACTACAATTTGCTCTCCCAACTGAGAAATCCGGTTTTGGTCCAGGCTCCAAAAGACAGGGAGCAGACATTAAGCTTCTTAACTCCCATATCCTCTCAAGAACAAAAGTTATAGTTTAATACTATGGTTGTCAAAAACATACAAAAGGAGTTATCTGGAGAGTCAGGCATATTTCTGTATATATCATCATACCTCTTATCCTGGTCTTCTTGGCTGTCGCTTGCTTTGCTTACAGACAGTAGCCTCTTGTCTCGAGGAACCTGAAATCATGACCAACCATCAGTCAGACTTACAGAGATGCAACTGTGACCTTGTGCAGAGAGCTTGACACCAGCATAAGCAAAGAAAATGAGATGGAACATTCTCTGGAGAGAGGTGGCAAATGTGCAATGGCCAGGAGATGGTTAAAGGTGAGAAGCCTGAGTAGCAATGACAGTGGACCAGACACAAAACAGTGATGATTGATGCAAAGTCCCAGCAATCCTGACTGTGCTGGGCTCTGCTGACACAGGCAGCTACCGCTGGACCTGAGCACCTCTTGAGTCTCCCCACCTTGGCTGGGCGCAGATGAGGGGAAAGGGTATCTGTATCTGGAGCAGACAGAAAGCATCTTGGAGCTACAAGTATCCCATTAAGGAACAGGCCTGACCTCCACTGTCATGAGGGGCTCTAGGGGGACATGTAGAGGGGCAACTGGGGAGTGGGCTGCACCGGTCAGTGGTGAGGCAACATCTAATCCCTGGGCCACCTTTATCCTCCCTGCTACAGAGCTCACGGCTTGCCTTCCACCCTTCTTCTTCTAATGCACTTTTATTGTGGACTTCACAAGTACAGTGCCAACGCATTACCTGAAATATCATTGAAAAAGCGCTACTTGAGAGAAGGGACACCCCGACCAGCTGTGTTTCTGAGCATCATCTAATCACCCGACGGCACTATGGATCGCTTTTCTATCTCTACCACAGTTCTCAAATACATGGACAGTGGGTTTAGATTTGTTTGGCTGGTTGGATGTTTTTGATTTTTTTGTTTTTCAATTTTGTTTTTTCCCTAAATCTCCAGATCTTCCTTTTAGCCACACACCTTGGCACTGAAAATGCACCCTGCACTATTTTGACATAAAAAAGCGTTTATGAGAAGTCTCTCTTTCCTGGACTCCTCTCGCAATCATCATGGATGGTTTCCACTCACCCAAATGTGTCTGCAAGCCCAGCCAGCTGGGTGAGGGAAGCAACACAGCAGAGTGACTAAGAGTCCAGACCTCGACCTGATCATTTGGGTTCAAATCTCAGCTCTACCACAAACTAACTCTGCCTCAGTTTCCTCAGCTGTAAAAAAGAAATAGTGGTAGTTCTATACCTCACAGGGTGTTTAGTAAAATTAGAAGAGTTAATTTTTTAAAGGCACTTAGCGTGGAAATTTGTAAGCATTTGTTAAATAAAAATAAAGTAAATCAATTTTAAGTCCTTCATGCACATATCAATGTTGAGGGTCTACAGAGTAGCAGCACTACTACATGCTAAACAAGAAACAAAATGAATAAAACAAAACTATCGTCTACTGAAGATGACAGATAATCACAACATTTTAATACCAAGCAAACCCACAGTCATAGCAGCATAATTCACAATAGCCAAAAGGTGTAAATAACTCAAATGTCCATCTACAGATGAATGAATAAACAAAATGTGTTATATATATATATATGCACACATACAATGAAATATTATTCTGTCTTAAAGATGAAATTCTGATACATGCTATCATATGAATGAGTGAGTCTTAAAGACATCCCACTAAATCCCATGTGACTCAGATCCATCCACTTCCCCGTGGAGGCCTGCCTCCTGGCTCGGCCCCCAACCTCTTTTGCCTGGGTTACTGCATCAGCTAACTGGTCTCTCCTCTCCTTCACTTAGTCCCTGCAAATCCATCTGGCTCCAGTAAGAAGAACCAGAGTGATCTTTCAGTCGGACCCCACCGTGCCTTCAGATTTTCTCCCTCCCACCTGGGCCACCCTGAACCATGTTAACTTTTGGCTTCCCAAAGACTGTCCTTCTTAGAGAAACTGAGACCTCTGAACTCAGGCCCCTTCCTCGAGTCTAGACTCACCACCATACATCCCTACCTGAATATCCTACAAGCACTTCAAACTCAACATACAGTTATCCTTTTCCCCAAAGCCCTTCTTCTGTACTCCACCTAGGTTAATCTGAGAGTCAACTGAGCTACTGTGATCCTAGTTAAAAAGCTCTCTCATCAAATCTCTCTCTCTCATACACACACACACACACACACACACACAAACAGAATCAGTTGCCAACTTTTATTCAAACAAATACTCAGTGATCTCCTGAACACACTGCTTTGTTTCTGTGTTCCATGACTGACTAAGCAGAGTGGCTGATTGAGGAAGAAGCTCACAAATGCTGACCCAGGGAACAGCTACCATTAGGTCTTACTTTAGTGCCTCTTTCTTTTCCATCTGGACAATTGCAACAACCTGTTCACTGGATTCTCTGCTCATAATCCATCTCCCTGCGGCTGCTGTTGCTCTAACACACGTAAATCATTTCTCCAATCTACCAGGCCAATGTTCAAAATCCTTCAGTAACAGAGAAAATGATGTCAAAGAATATAATAGAAAAATTATAGGAAATTTCATTTTCTTTAAGCCTCTATCCATTTTCTATAATGTATATAAACTGAAAACAAAAGGCTTTATTTTAAAATTAAAAACAAGAAGATTTCTTTCAAAAATTTCTAAAGCTTATGAATATTTATTAAATCATTTATTCACTCATTCATCTAGCAAAAAAACAAGGCCATGTACCTAGCCCTGCACTCCCTCTTGGGGGAATAAAGCCCAGCCCACCAGCCTGGTCACTTCCAGAAGGAGTCGCTGCCTTCCTAACCAACCTTGACTGCCCTCCCCCTCACTCACCTCCACAGTTCAGCAAGGCTGATTCCTTGGATTTCGCTGAATGCATCCTGGAGTTTGACCTCCCACGTTTTCTCATCTCCTGTTTGCTTTGCCTAAAATGCTCCCTCTGCGTATGCCTACCTGAAAAACTCTCCTCTGCTTCCCCGTAGAATAGGCACTGCTTCCCTTCTCTTATGTCTCCTGCATTGGCAGGTGGGTTCTTTACCGCTAGCACCACCAGTTTCAGCCCATGGGGTTCCAAAGAGTCGGACATGACTGAGTGACTGAGCACAACTCTGGAAAACCTAAGCTCTCTGGAAGGCTGGCACACCCTCCTCACTGCACCTGGAGCACATCACTTTCATAGTATTTACTGCCATGCACTGTGGTTATAGGATTACGGGACTGTTACAGATGTCCTGGACTGTGACCTCACTAAGGTCTTAAATTGGGTCCCATCTGCCTTTGGATACTCAACCCACCCCCCTAATATGTATCACCATTGCTAGAAAGTCGTGGTGAATTAGCACTTGTTGGATGGATGGATGAATAAATGGATGACCAAATGGTTAGACAAACAAACAAACATCTTGGTGTCCAGCAGCACCAGGTCAACAGAATAGAGAGGAACCAACTGGCCGGGAAAGAACATTTTCACCAGAGCTAGAATCAGATGATTACCAATCAACAGCTTCTTCAGGGGAAAAGTAAAGTAAGCCAGAGTAAATCAAACCACATAAAAATAGCAAATGAAATCTGTCATATTTTTCCGTCATGCCTGAAATTAATCAAAAGGTCACAACTGACTTCAGAGCTGTTGTTGGTGAGTAGCTTGAACCAAACAGAGAACTAGGCTAGTGTCTGAGTCTTTAAATTATGACAAATTCTAGCATTGTGGTTATTTTTATAATAGATTTCATCTAAGCTTCAAATGCATATTTTAAAGTTTTGAGCCTATTTTCAAATGGATTCCATTAAAGCATTTTTTAAACAGGGTAGAGTGTTATGGATTGGATTGTATGCCTCCAATGTTTGTATGTTAAAACCCTCATCTCCAATGTGACTATACTTGGAGACAGGCCCTTTAAGGAGGTGGTTAAGACTAAATGGGGCTTCCCAGGTGGCACTAGAGGTAAAGAACCCACTTGCCAATGCAGGAGACACAAGAGATGTGGGTTTGATCCCTGTGTCAGGAAGATCCCTGGGGTAGGAAATGACAAACCACTCCAGTATTCTTGCCTGGGAAATCCCACGGACAGAGAAGCTACAGTCCATGGGGCTACTTAGTCGGACACAACTGAAAGACTGCACGCCTAAGGGTAAATGAGTTTCTAAAGATGTGGCCCAAATCCGATAGGACTAATGCCCTTCTAGGAAGAGGAAGAGATGCCAGGAGCCTGTGTGCACAAAGCAAATGCCACGTAAGGCCATAGCAAGAAGAGAGCCATCTGCAAGATGGGAAGGAAGCGAGGCCTCTCCAGAAACCAATGCTGTCAGAACCTTGGTCTTCGACTTTAGCCTCTGGAACTGTAAGAAAATAAATCTCTGTTGTTTAAGGCCCCCAGTCTGATATTCTGTCTCAGCAGCTCAAGAAGACTAACTGAGACAGCCTAACGACACAGATATTGGGCATGTACAAGACTGCCCCGGGACCTTTGCAAATTCCCCTTAGTTGCCTGAGCTGAAAATAAAAGACCTGATTGGATTCACTCCAGTGATCCGATGGGGACAGTTTTAAAAAACAGATGGAAAGACTTTGTGGTGGATAAAGTATTACACCAAGGTACACTTGTGCAGTCTCCAAGGACAGGGACCACCATTTCTCTTGAGGGCCTATTGCGTGTCACACACATTTCTCTCTCTTCTGTCCAGGGAGGTGATGTACTCCAACCTCAGCAGTGAGGGGGAAAATGGTATGTTTTACAGAAAGAATTGATTTTTATTTCCAAAGAGGTATAAAAAGTCTACAGAATTTAAATGATACTGCAGTAGCAATTGCTACAGTAATCTGACTTCCCCAAGTTTATATTCAAAAAAGTAGAATATAATTTTTTTCCCTTAACACTTTATTACAGAAAGAAAGTCCATTCTCAAAGTAGATTTAACTTTGTTATAACTTTACTACCAGTGTACATACTACCAGCGTACACAAACTGTAAACAAGAGAGGGCTGACTGAGGTCTGAAAATGATCATTTGCACACAGAGTTTTTAGAAACAAGGCTAATTCTTTCATGTTTAAAGTTTCAAGCAAAAATATAGTGAAGCTTGTGGGAAATAAATGAGCTATGTAACTGCTAGTCCACACAGTCTTAGAAAACATTTTATTGGAATATTTTATATTTTAAATTAATAAATTAATCTTGGAAAATATAAATTCAACAGTAGGAGTTTAGACTTGTTTATAGATTGATGGGTTTTTTTGGGGGGTGGGAGCAACTAGTGATGACTACTTATTTATTTGAGGTCTGGTTGCTGTACAATGTTATATAAGTTTCAGGTGTACAACACAGTAATTTCTAGTTTCTAAAGATCATACTACATTTAGTTATTATAAAATATTGGTGCTATTCCCTGTGTGGTACAATTTATCTTTGTTGTACAATGTATCTCTATTTATTTTATACATAGTAGTTTGTAGCTTTTAATCCCCACCCCAAACTTGCTCCTTCTCTCTTCCATCTCCCCACTGGTAACTACCAATTTGTTCTCTGTATCTGAGTATGTTTCCTTTTTGTTATATTCACTGGCGTATTTTTATCTTTTAGATTTCACATATAAGTGACATATAGCATTTGTCTTTCTCTGACATTTCACTAAACATAATATCCTCTGAGTCCATCCACATTGTTACAAATGGCAAATTTTCATTTTTTATGACTGACTGGTATTCCACTGTGTGTGTGTGTGTGTGTGTGTGTGTGTGTGCGCGCGTGCACACGCACACACACACATACACACCACATCTTTATCCATCCATTGATGGATACTTAGGTTGCTTCTATATCTTAGCAATTGTCAATAATGTTGCTATGAACAGTGAGGTACACATATCTGTGAATTAGTGTTTTGGGTTTTTTCTAATATATATCTGAGAGTGGAATTGCAGGGTCATATGGTAGTTCTAGTTTTAGTTTTTTGAGAAACCTCCATTTTCCAGTTGTTGAACCAGTTTACCTTCCCACCCATAGCATAGGAGGGTTCCATTTTCTCCATATCCTCAAACTGAGTTTTATGTAAACTCCCTACTCTGTATCTTAAGATATTTATGAAAGCAGAATTTCAACTTTCCTTTTAATATTAATAATGTGCAAAAGGAGAGGTAATCTAGGTACCATATTTACTAATACTTTATCCTTTGAGCCTATGAGAAATTAAATTCTTTCCCAAATTACTAATGAGTTTTGTTTCAAGGTATATTTTTCTTTTTCATTAATATGAAAGAACTGTCATCTAATAAAGACATCTGAAATTATGTCCATTTCACAGTAATGGAATAAAATCTATTTTTTAAAAATAAGAACAATATGTTCCTTCAAAATTATCTTAATATTTCTTCATCATCTTATAAAACTAACATATTTGCTTAATGAAGTTATAAAGGTTACCAAAAAGCTTTAATGACCCAAGTGATTAAATCATAGTCACTTTAATGATATGTTACCAGATTTTAATGTGTCAAGCTTAACTATTTTTTATAATAAATAAAAATTGCTTTACAATTTCTTTCTAGGGATGAGATCATTTCCAAACATTAAGTATTAACACAAAAGTCTAATAAATTGAAACCCTCAAGAAATAGCCTAGAACATGAAACAGTCTAACATGATAAGTTCTGTACCATCCTCAATACTTTCTGAAAATGTTCACCCCAAAACATTTAGAAATCATCCTTGTGTTTTTCAAATTAGCTTCTCAGTCAAAAAGCATTTAAATGTATAAAACAGCCACAAACAAAAGAAGAAAAGAAAGCCTGCCAAGAAACCATCTTTGTGTTTCAGGTTCAGTTGTTTTCAGGTGCTTGCTGTTCAGTGTAGGAAACTGCCCTATGTGCATGAAGTGGAGATTAGCCCCTACATCCTTTCATGTGGACCCCAGTTCCCAAAGTGAAAGCCCCTTTTTGCTAGGTCAGGAGTCATGTTGAGAATTGTACACCTTCACAAGAGAGCTGTGAAATCTAC
The DNA here is from genome assembly GCA_006410615.1 of Neotragus moschatus. Classification (NCBI taxonomy): domain Eukaryota; kingdom Metazoa; phylum Chordata; class Mammalia; order Artiodactyla; family Bovidae; genus Neotragus; species Neotragus moschatus. Next base: position 798,409 of record SJYA01001948.1, on the reverse strand, counting down.
CAATTCCAGCTCTCTTAATAAGAGGGAAAAGTCAACCTAGCCTGTAAGGGTGCACGTGGAATGCCTCTCCTTTATTTCTCCAGCACTTTCTAACCATAAAAGATACGTTTATTTGAGTCAATAATATCCTCATTTAAAATAGCCTGGATGGGCCAATCTATCTCTATTAAAACACTACCTTTAATTCAGGACTCATACCTTCTATTGGGTTACCCAAAATGTTTGTTTGTAACAGCTTATGGAAAAACTCGAACCAACTTTTTGGCCAGCCCAATATCTCATCTTTGATAAGCACAACTCGGGACTTCCCTGGTGTCTCAGATGGTACAGAATATGCCTGTAGATTCTCTGCCTATAGCAGACCCACCCGGGTTCAATCCCTGGGTCGGGAAGATTCCCTGGAGAAGGGAGTGGCAACCCATTCTAGTATTCTTGCCTGGAAAATTCCATGGACAGCGGAGCCTGGCAGTACAGTCCATAAGGTCACATAGAGAAGGACACAACTGAGAGACTAACCACCACAACTTGGCTTGACTTTATTTTCTCTCCCCACAGAGGGAGCCCTCCTTAGTGTTTTAATAGAGAAAATTAGAGGAAGCTGGAAAAGGAATGAATAATTTTAGAGAACGCTGGTCAAAGAATAGGCTTGGGGGTGGTCGGTCAGTGCCAGGGTTGGTACTGGTGTTGGTGTTGGTGGGAGATCCTTGGAAAGCGTGAAAACTCTGGTTTAGGAGAGACACAGGAGGCAGCACAACTTGCAATGCTGGAGCCTGCTGGAAGGAAACAGGAACTGGGATGCAGGAAGGAAGCAGGAAACCGAGGCTGGCTTAACTAAAAGAAAAATTCCTCCGTGTGATTTTCTCCTGATGGAGGGAGAGGGCAAGAGGAGAATTTAGTTCTTACTCTAAAGAGTGGCCCCCAAACCAGCAAAATAAACACAGCCATTTTCACCTTTGTGCCAATCCCAGCGTAAGCTCAGGTGTTTACAATCAAATCAGGCAATAAATATCCTCAATTAGTAAATACTTGTTGACTTTTTACATTTCAATGGTTCCAAGGAAGCAGGTCATACCAGATATAGTCCTTTACAGTAGAGACAGACCAATGTTTGTTGTTCGATTTCCTGAAACACTCCTGTTTTCAGGGTACCTATGACAAGTATTTTTGTAATGCAAGTGAATTACATTCATTTTGTTTGAAGGGTTTTTCAAAATAAATACTGAGTGCCCGGTGACACAATGAGAGACAGATTTTGGAATTGCTGCAAAAGTCTACCATAAAAGCATTCATTGGTATATTTCTTACAAAAGTGAAAAGTCTAGAAATCCTGATGTTTCTTATAAAGTTGAATATCTAAAAGCAAACTAGGGAGTTCCCTGGCACTCCAGTGATTAGGACTTGGGACTTGTACTGCTGCTTTCACTGATGGGCCTGGGTTCAGTCCCTGGTCGGGGAACTAAGATCCTACACATTACAGGGTTCAGCCAAAAAATAAATAAATAAAAACATAAAGCTTCTCATTATTCCATTTATTTATTTCACTTTATTAATTTATTTTTGACTGCACCATGCATCATGAGGGAACTTAGTTCCCTAACCAGGGATGGGACCCACGCCCTCTGCAACGGAAGAACAGTCTTAACCAGTGATTGCCAGGGAAGTCCCACATTACTTAATTTTAAAATAACATAAAATAAATAAAAGCAGCTTCAATGCCTCAAAACAGCAATGACTAAATTATGGTACAGCCACACAATGTAATATTCTTTGTTCACCAAAAGTCATAAAGTAAAAACGGCAGCAAAGAAGTACTGCAATATGATATGAAGTAGGAATTAAATGTGAAAGTGAAAGTCACTCAGTTGTGTCCAGCTCTTTGCAACCCATGGACTATACAGTCCATGAAATTCTCCAAGCCAGAATACTGGAGTGGGTAGCCTTTCCCTTCTCCAGGGGATCTTCCCAACACAGGGATTGAACCCATGTCTCCCGCATTGCAGGTATTTTCTTTACCGGTTGAGCCACAAGGGCAGCCCAAGAACACTGGAGTGGGTAGCCTATCCCTTCTCCAGTGGATCTTCCCCACCCAGGAATCAAACCCAGGTCTTCGGCCGTAGTATTAAATGTAGATACTACGTATGCTTGTACACAGAGGGCACGGAAGTCAGCATCTGAAAAGGAAAACTCCCTTTGGGCAGGGGTGAAATTGGGCTTCATAGTCGGGAAAACAGGGAAGCAATGAGACAAGGAAGAGGCTGAGTTCCACGGTGAGTGTGGAGATGGCCTTGGTTCTCTGGCCTGGGACTAAGCTTGTCCTCTCTGCCCACAGAGAGGGGCGGTCCTAGGGGCCGAGTGCAGAGGGAGGCGGGGCCCCGCCGTCTACCTTGTAGTAGTCGTACAGCAGGCCGAGCGCGGCTGCGCTGTCCTCGTCACCGTTGATGCTCATCATTGCCTTGGTAGCCGCCGTCAGGGGGTTCTCCAAATACGACTTCCAGGCTTCATCCTCACTGGTGTAGGCTCTTCGGGTATTAAATGGAGGCTCACTGGGCATGGGCACTAAGGCCACCAGTCGTTTATTACTGCGAAAGCAAGAGAGATGCGAGATTCCTGATCAGAGAAGTGTTCTTTTTTTCCCGCAAAATACACACGTCGAATAAAAATACGCACGTTATTTGGTTCATTTGTACTTCCCAAGAATGGAAGAGAAGGAAGATTGAGACCAAAGTGATGGCCACACTGATAAAGCCACGGATTTATTTCTTTACTGTCCAGGAGAGGTAATAATGGCCTTCAAAAGGTAGTGTAGAAGTAGTGTAAGTTGACTCCCTTCACACTGGGCTTTTCATAACCAGTCAGTTCAGGAGCCAAATCATTTTATTTGGTTATCCTTCATTAATATATATTAGAATGAAACCCTGGGAGGGAACAGGTTTCATTTAATTCTGTGAGTTCTAGTGTATAAATATGTGCAACACATTAAAAGTAATCGGCATGTCAATGGCGGTTAAAAAAGTTTAGTGTAATTTACACTACAACTGCTAGCAAATTATAGACCAATCCAAGCCCTTTAATTTAAAAGTCAATAGAAGCTACGGAAACAAGGCGCAAGGCGTCCTACAGATATGATGCATCACGCTGGATGCGAAGCAGCAGGAAAGAGATGAACTCTGTACATGAGTCCTGTGTTCCATGGGATCCTACCATGTTTAAAGGACATCGAGGCTACAGATCATAGAAGATCGTCACGGAGAGTGAGGAGGGCACCTGAAGAATCTTCAGCAGACAAGAGGGCTTGGAGTTGTTTGTCAGTCCTAACCAAGCCAAACTCAGGTAAAGCAGCAAATGACCATCAAAGCAATTTTTCAAGGAGGATTCAATACTAACTCAAGTACCTGGTGGCTCGGATGGTAAAGAATCCGCCTGCAAGGCAGGTGACTCACCCGGGTTGGATCCCTAGGTCGAGAAGATCCCCTGGAGAAGGGAATGGCTACCCACTCCAATGTTCTTGCCTGTATAATTCCATGGATAAAGGAGCCTGGTGGGCTCACGGGGTCGCAAAGGGTTGGACATGACTGAGTGACTTTCACTTTCACCCCTAAACCACCACAGTCCTCAGCAGCACACCCCAGGCTTGTTCATTGAAATCAGAAATTAATAATGAGACGTTATATTTCAGTAACACCNTCCAGCTCTTTGCAACCCATGGACTATACAGTCCATGAAATTCTCCAAGCCAGAATACTGGAGTGGGTAGCCTTTCCCTTCTCCAGGGGATCTTCCCAACACAGGGATTGAACCCATGTCTCCCGCATTGCAGGTATTTTCTTTACCGGTTGAGCCACAAGGGCAGCCCAAGAACACTGGAGTGGGTAGCCTATCCCTTCTCCAGTGGATCTTCCCCACCCAGGAATCAAACCCAGGTCTTCGGCCGTAGTATTAAATGTAGATACTACGTATGCTTGTACACAGAGGGCACGGAAGTCAGCATCTGAAAAGGAAAACTCCCTTTGGGCAGGGGTGAAATTGGGCTTCATAGTCGGGAAAACAGGGAAGCAATGAGACAAGGAAGAGGCTGAGTTCCACGGTGAGTGTGGAGATGGCCTTGGTTCTCTGGCCTGGGACTAAGCTTGTCCTCTCTGCCCACAGAGAGGGGCGGTCCTAGGGGCCGAGTGCAGAGGGAGGCGGGGCCCCGCCGTCTACCTTGTAGTAGTCGTACAGCAGGCCGAGCGCGGCTGCGCTGTCCTCGTCACCGTTGATGCTCATCATTGCCTTGGTAGCCGCCGTCAGGGGGTTCTCCAAATACGACTTCCAGGCTTCATCCTCACTGGTGTAGGCTCTTCGGGTATTAAATGGAGGCTCACTGGGCATGGGCACTAAGGCCACCAGTCGTTTATTACTGCGAAAGCAAGAGAGATGCGAGATTCCTGATCAGAGAAGTGTTCTTTTTTTCCCGCAAAATACACACGTCGAATAAAAATACGCACGTTATTTGGTTCATTTGTACTTCCCAAGAATGGAAGAGAAGGAAGATTGAGACCAAAGTGATGGCCACACTGATAAAGCCACGGATTTATTTCTTTACTGTCCAGGAGAGGTAATAATGGCCTTCAAAAGGTAGTGTAGAAGTAGTGTAAGTTGACTCCCTTCACACTGGGCTTTTCATAACCAGTCAGTTCAGGAGCCAAATCATTTTATTTGGTTATCCTTCATTAATATATATTAGAATGAAACCCTGGGAGGGAACAGGTTTCATTTAATTCTGTGAGTTCTAGTGTATAAATATGTGCAACACATTAAAAGTAATCGGCATGTCAATGGCGGTTAAAAAAGTTTAGTGTAATTTACACTACAACTGCTAGCAAATTATAGACCAATCCAAGCCCTTTAATTTAAAAGTCAATAGAAGCTACGGAAACAAGGCGCAAGGCGTCCTACAGATATGATGCATCACGCTGGATGCGAAGCAGCAGGAAAGAGATGAACTCTGTACATGAGTCCTGTGTTCCATGGGATCCTACCATGTTTAAAGGACATCGAGGCTACAGATCATAGAAGATCGTCACGGAGAGTGAGGAGGGCACCTGAAGAATCTTCAGCAGACAAGAGGGCTTGGAGTTGTTTGTCAGTCCTAACCAAGCCAAACTCAGGTAAAGCAGCAAATGACCATCAAAGCAATTTTTCAAGGAGGATTCAATACTAACTCAAGTACCTGGTGGCTCGGATGGTAAAGAATCCGCCTGCAAGGCAGGTGACTCACCCGGGTTGGATCCCTAGGTCGAGAAGATCCCCTGGAGAAGGGAATGGCTACCCACTCCAATGTTCTTGCCTGTATAATTCCATGGATAAAGGAGCCTGGTGGGCTCACGGGGTCGCAAAGGGTTGGACATGACTGAGTGACTTTCACTTTCACCCCTAAACCACCACAGTCCTCAGCAGCACACCCCAGGCTTGTTCATTGAAATCAGAAATTAATAATGAGACGTTATATTTCAGTAACACCTGGGTCTACTCAGGGTAACGTGACACAGACAAGTGGCAGGACTGCGCAGGCAGCATGTATGCCAATCAATGGAAATGCATCCAGCAAGAGCCTTCTGACGGTCATTCAGTAAAGACAAACCTTTTTGCTGATATTCCTGCAGGGCCCTCTAACGGTAGATGGTCTTCCAGCTCACTTAGTGGTGGAAGACTCGTGTGAACTCACCACAAAGGCTGTGTTGAGGGCCCTTTGTGTGGAGGCCTGGTGTCATGCATGGATGGAGGGTCAGAAAATGACATTGACATGGTGCCATATACTGGGGGTCGGGGGGGATCCACATTGAGCAGAGTGGAATTTTAGATGGTCTCCAAATTTTAGATGGTCTGAACTCTTTGTGCCAGTGGCTTGGTGGAACTGCTTGGGAGGAAAGAGAAAATAATGACCCAACTGTACATGAACTGAATCAGAAGGGTAAAAACCAAGTTTCTGGAAGTAAACGGGGAAACCCTGGAGGAAGGCCTTTCTACCCGTTCGGCTGTGTGGTGACGTGCAGCAGCACAGGCTCTGGAAGCGAGTCTCTGTTCACTGTTTACCGGGGAAGACCGCTGCCTGAGGTGCGGTTTCTTCATGCCTTAAATGAAGTCAGCACTATTTTTAGTTTCTTAAGGAACCTCTGCACTGTTTTTCCCTTAGTGAAGTGAGTGAGTGAAAGTCGCTCAGTTGTGTCCAACTCTTTGTGACCCCCTGGACTGTATAACCCATGGAATTCTGCAGACCAGAATACTGGAGTGGGTAGCCTATCCCTTCTCCAGGGGATTTTCCCAACCCAGGAATCAAACCAGGATCTCCCGCATGGCTGGCGGATTCTTTACCAACTGAGCTCTGAGGGAAACCCTTTTTCCTTAGTGGCTGCACCAGTTTACATCCTCACCAAGGGTGTAGGAGGTTTGCCTTCTCTCCACACCCTCTCCAGCATCTATTGCTTCTGGATTTTTTGATGACAGCCATTCTGGCTGACGTGAATGAATAACCAACAACGACCTACTGTATAGCACAGGGAACTCTGCTTAATATCATGGAACAACCTAACTGGGCAAAGAATTTGAAAAAGGATACATGTATATGTATAAGTGAATCACTCTGGGTCCAACTGCCACTAACACAACATTGTTAATCAACTCTGCTGCTGCTGCTGCTAAGCCGCTTCAGTCGTGTCCGACTCTGTGAGACCCCGTAGACGGCAGCCCACCAGGCTCCGCCGTCCCTGGGATTCTCCAGGCAAGAACACTGGAGTGGGTTGCCATTTCCTTCTCCTTAATCAACTCTACTCCAATATAAAACAGAAAGTTAAAACACCAAGCACAGCAATGCCTACCCGACTAACCTCACAGTATGACTGTGAGAACTCAATAAGATAATGGATAAAACAACTGTAAACTGAACAAGTATTACTCTCACGGCACAGTTCTATATTCCTATAAAGTTTGAGGGCATAGCAACTTTTGGTTATAACGTAGAAGTGCTAAAGGTAATCATTAATTAAGGGAGTCTGAAGTTGTTTACTTAGCTACTTTCCATAAGAACCCAACAGACACCAAATATCATGCTGCATGTGGAAGGTGTGATGGCAAAGGGCATGGGCACTGCCCTGCAGCCCGCGGGGCCTCCAGGAAGGGAAAGCAAGCAGCAGTGTTACAGGAGTGAGGAGCAGGAGAAATGAACAGTGTCATGAGTGAGGGTTTATGACAGAGGGGACTAGCCTAGCCAGAGCACCCAGGAGGAAGCAAAGCTTCCGCAAAGACCTGAAGGAAAGGCAGGAGAGTGCTGTGCTGGTCAGGGGTGAAATGGGCAGATGTGGGAAAAAAAGTTTTAAGTGAAGAGTGTTTTGGTAATGCAAAATAATGTGATTTTCCAACAAAAGGAGCACATTTGTATGCACTTTGGAGAGTCCAAGAAATTTACATATTTTATATACAATTGCCTATTAGTCATAAAAAAAGAAGGAAATAATGCCATTTGCAGCAACATATGGACCTAGAGACGATCATACTAAGTGAAGTAAGTCAGAAAAAGACAGATACCATACGATATCCCTTATGTGTGGAGTCTAAAATATGACACAAATGAAGTTATCTACAAAAGCAGAAACAGACTCACAGACATAGAGCACAGACTCGTGATTGCTAATGGCAGGTGAGGGTGAGGAGGGATGGGGTGGGAGTTTGGGGTTAGCCAATGCAAACTAGTACATAGAGAAGGGCTAAACCCCAAAGCCCTACTGGATAGCACAGGGACCTATATTCAATATCTTGTGATAAACCATAATGGGAAAGGATAAAAAAAAAGAATGTATACATATATGTATAATTGAATCTCTCTGCTGTGCAGCAGAAATTAATACAACATCATAAATCAACTAGTCCTCAATGTAGAAAAAAAAAAGAAATTTACACATTTTGATTTAATAGTAAAACAGCATTTCCATGTTGTGGACATTACTAATCACAGGGGATAGAGTTGGATTTAGAGACAGAATTTTGGCAGACTCCTAAGAGTCTGTAAGTGGCAGAAATGAAGTCTCTGGGAGGACCAAGAAGGCAGGCAGTGCTGGTGGGCCATGGGGCAGTGCCACTACCACCGCTCCCAGTCACTTAGAAGAAGCCACTCTGCAGCCTTCACTTAGAGGGCAAAACAGAGGAATCTGAATCCTAATTGCTGCCCAGGAGTGCCCACACACCATGTATACTTCCTAAAACCACCCAGCAGGAAGGAAGAGCTTTACCTTACTTGTGGTGACTTCACCACTGAAAAAGATGGGGATTTGACTCTCCTTACTTAAGAAAAGCTGGGAGGCAGGGTGGGGGTAGAAG
>SJYA01001948.1:773485-789934 GCA_006410615.1 Neotragus moschatus | reverse complement strand
GGGCGGGGTGGGGGTGGAGTGTTAATTATAACACTGGCTAATTTTCAAAATATAACAGGAAGCACCAAGGTGAAGGATAAGAGCCAACACTTGATTTACACTAAGTAGCATCCTCATTCACTGGAGAGATTTTTTCCCTTGAGTCTTCCTTCTTCTCTGTCCTGCTGAGTCTCCTGGATTGCTGATTTCATATGTTCCCAGCACAAATGTTCACTCATAAATCTACATTCATCAGTTTTCTATGAAGAAATTCTTGATGAATCGTTACATGATCAATAGAAAAAAATATTCTGGGAAAGTACAGCCTTGCTAGCTGTTTCTGTTCACATTTTTTGATGGCCAAAGGAGTTTTATGCTCTTCCCTTTAACTGCATAATGACTTTGTATGTTTTTTTTTTCCTTAGATTATAATCTCTCCGGTACAGAGCACTGTTGAATAAAGCTTGGTTTAATAAAAACAGAACAATCTCTCTGGTACACTGAGCAAAAATGCAGACCTGTACAGAAAGGAAAGTTTTCACAGAACAGCTTTTACCCAAGTGTGTAACACTTTCTGAAGGTAAGTTTCATCATTGCTTTGTGGAATGGCAGTTCTAATCATGCACTGGTCAGCTTTTTAAATATCCTTTCAGTAGCTTAAGGAGTGCAGTTTTGAGTTGCCTTGAACACACAATACATCAACTATAAACCTGATCCCTGTTCTTCCTTGGAGGAAAGTGTACATTAGCACCTGAGTATTCCCAGCAAGGCTAAAGGCCTTGTTAGATGATAGCTTTTTTTTTTTTTTTTTGTCTTTCATCCGTTTCTTTAATCCACTACTTCATTTTGTTGGTGCTGGGAGAAAAACTAACAGATGAGTGAGTCATTAGCTGAAGTAGTGAAAGAGATGGAGCATGCATGAGACTGAGATCATAACCAACAGGTCAAGAAAAACTCCAGATCACTCTACCACAACCTACCATGCCCTGGGGCACTGGTAAGAGTCTAACAGAGGGAATGCTTCGCTGGGGAGAAGCATACAGAACTTAGCACATAATGCCTTCACCTCCTAAAAATATGTGCAGTAATAGTCAACGAATTCAGCCGTATATTCATTTCACTTGGGACCACAGAAAACCAGGACGGTGACGTTTTCACGTCAAATTATCAGTTTCAATTTATTTCTTACCATTCTTTAAAAAAAAAAAAAAAATTCCTAGAAGAGCTTTAGTCTTTCTTTGTGGGGAGGGTTGTTTGGGAGCTTTTTGCCTTAATCTAGGGAGAGAATGGTTAAACTTGTTTTCATCTCAGCTCTGTCAATTGGTGAATTTGGATGAGGTACTTTACTTCTTCAAGCTTCTGTTTCTTCCTCTGTATCATATCAGACTTACAGTGTTGTTCTAAAGGGAAACTCAGATATTCACATACAATGAGCGTGGTATATTACAGATCTTCAATAAATCATAGTTCTCTTTAGTTCTCTTTAGAACTGATTCTATTAATGACCTCCACTCAAAATCCAACAGATGGCTCTCCGTTCTTAATCTCCTTGGATTTTCTTGGCCATTTCTCACTTCTGTAAAGTCTTGCCTGGCCTGGCTTCTAAGATACTGTATCAGGGCAATTCTCCTCTACAGCCAAATATTCTTTTCCAATTGCTACCCTGCATGCATGAGAAATCGCTTCAGTCATGTCTGACTCTTTGCAGCCCTATGGACTATAGCCCGCCAGGCTCCTCTGTCCATGGAATTCTCCAGGCAAGAACGCTGGAGTGGGCTGCCATGCACTTCTCCAGGGGATCTTCCCAATTCAGGGATCAAACCCCCATCTCTTACCCTGCACTGGCAAGTGGGTTCTTTACCACAAGCGCCACCTGCAAAGCCTAAAGTCTACTCTCCTCTTCCTGTTCTCTAACTCTTATCATTTCTGGGCCCTTGGTTCTTTTCTCTCCCTTGCTGATCCACACGGCTTTCATCCATCCTCTACTTTCATGTCTAACAGACATGTATCACCTAAGAGCCGGTTCTGCCTTCTCTCTTAGGTGTCCTGTTGTCAACTTAAACTCAGTCCAGAACTAAGGTAACCATCATTTCTCAGTTGAGCACAACTCATCATCACCTGTCCCTACTTATCCAGAGCCAAATCTTATGTACTGGTTTAAAATATAGACTCTGTGGGCAGGGGGATGGGAGGGGACACCCATGGCTGATTCCTGTCACTGTATGGCAAAAACCACCACCATATTGTAAAGTAATTAGCCTCCAATTAAAATAAATAAATTTAAAATAAAAAATAAAATATAGCCTCTGGAGCCAGATAGCCTGGGTGTAAATCCTGGCCGCACCGCTTACTAACTGTGTAACCTTGGTTGAGTTAGTTAACCTTTCTGGGCATCAGTTTCCTCATCTGTAAAGCTGAGATGTACTCCCAAATGAAACAGAATAATAATATCCACTCTCTAGGATTTTCTCAGAATTAAAATTGACACAGTATAAAAGTATCATATGTGTTAGCTATTATACTTTTTCTTTGTCCCTTATATGGAGTCAGTCACCATGTCCATGATCACAGTTTTAGTCTTCATGCCTCCCAGTGGTCTCATTATCCTTCAGCTTTCCCCCTCTTCAATCTCTACTGAAGCCCCATGGAATCACCTTCATAGTTAATTACTGTCAAGAGTGTTCTATGTTTCTTCACCACCTGTAATATCGAGTCCAAAATCCTCCATCTGATACTTAGGATTCTCCATCATCAGCCCCCTACCTACCTCTCAAAATTTATTCCTATTTGCTTAGCGTAAGGAGTTGAACCATTTAGCTGAAATTCCACAAAGAAGCCCCATTTCTATATCAATGCTTTTGCTCAGACTGTTCCCTTGCCTGAAATTGCCTTCTTGCTTCTCTCCATCTAAACTACTCTTAGCAAAGTCCAGCTCCAACATGCCACCTTGCAGAAAATACTCCCTGATTGTTCCTATTTGAGTTTTTAAGGGCTTTCCTGTACTACCAACTCCTATAGTATGTATATTAGTTACTACATGTGCTGTGCTGTGCTAAGTCTCTCAGTCATGTCCAACTCTTTGTGACCCCATGGACTGTAACCCACCAGCCTCCTCTGTCCATGGGGATTCTCTAGGCAAGTATATTGGAGTGGGTAGCCATGCTCTCCTCCAGGGATCTTCCCAACCCAGAGATCAAACCCAGGTCTCCCACACTGCAGGCAGATTCTTTACCATCTGAGCCACCAGGGAAGCTCAAGAATACTGGAGTGGGTAGCCTATCCCTTCTCCAGGGGATCTTCCTGACCCAGGAATTGAACCAGGGTCTCCTGCATTGCAGGCAGATTCTTTACCAGCTGAGCTACCAGGGAAACCCATTTACTACATATTCTACCATTTAATTTTTACTATGCAAAGAATACCAATTATGGAGAGAAAACTGTTAGTTACCTGTTAGATCCACCAACTACACCAAGAAAATAGGCTTTGTTAATCAAAAAGCCAGGAGTTCCCATACATAGTCCAGTCTATTCTACACCACGTCCCTGACCTGCTTTGGATTCCCAACTGCCCGACTTCACTCAAAGATCTGCGAATCCCTCTTCTCCAACTTCGCACTGGCTTTCTTCTGAAAGCACTAGTCCCCACTCTATCACACACACACACACCCCTCCCTGAGTCAAGGAGCACACCTGGACTGGCCCTAGGCGCTTATCTCTTAAAAGGCAGCTAATGCAGAGTCATCCATGAACCTTCATTTTCTTCCATCCACTTCATTTAAAAATCCTATAGATATTACCTTCAAAATATACCTAGACTGTGACCTCTTCTCACCATCCCACTGCAAGTATGCTGCTGCACGCCACCATTGTCTTCTAGCTGCTGCTGCTGCCAAGTCGCTTCAGTCGTGTCCAACTCCGTGCGACCCCATAGACGGCAGCCCACCAGGCTCCACCGTCCCTAGGATTCTCCAGGCAGGAACACTGGAGTGGGCTGCCATTTCCTTCTCCAGTGCATGAAAGTGGAAAGTGAAAGTGAAGTCGCTCAGTCGCGTCCGACTCTTTGCGACCCCATGGATGGCAGCCCACCATGCTCCTCCGTCCGTGGGATTTTTCAGGCAAGAGCACTGGAGTGGGGTGCCATTGCCTCCTCCTATCTTCTAGTTGGATTACCGCAGTTGTCTCTGAGGTAGGCAACCTCCACTATGGGCTCCCAACAATCCTTGCCTCCTAGAACTCACAGCCTTGTGGAGTGCCCACCCACACTGTACCAGACTTTGATATGATCAATAGCAGATGGCAAGAGTGACAGTATGGCACTCCTAGAATTAGATAATGAAAGTCTTCCATTTTGGTAAGTCTCTCTCTTTCTCCTCGCTTATTCTGGGGAAACCAAACTGCCATATTATGGTGAGGAACTGAAGCCTTGACTAACAATTAATGAGAAACTGAAGACCACCACCAGCCCGTGAGGGAGCTTAGTACATCCTGCAGTCAAAGTCAAGTGTGAAATCAGTTATAGCCCCAGATGACAGCCTGAGGGCAGCCTCAGGGAGACCCTGAGCCACAACCATCTTCAGCTAAGCTACTCTTAGACTCCTGACCATCAGAAACTGTGTAAGATAATGTTTGCTATTTTAGCTGCTAAGTTTTTAGATACTATGTTACCCAGCAACAGAGAGCTAATACTGTTTCTGAATAAACCTTCCAGCTTTCACCATTGTCCCCGAATCGCTCCAGTCTATTCCAACAAAGCGGCATCTAGAGAAATCCCATTAAGACATAAATCAGATCAGGCTACTCCTATCCTCAGTCCTATATTATCCCCATTTTCCTTAGAGGTGAAGGCCCTTCCGGCGGCCTTCTAGGTCCTACAGAACCTCTGTTACGTTTCCCAGCTTCCCTCCTGGTACTCTCTCCCCTTGTCATCCTCCACCCTCATTCTGATCCTCTTCCTTGGTCTCCACGTCTCTACCTTCAGATCTTGGCACCAGCTGTTTTTCATCTTTCTAGAATGCTCTTTCCCCCAATATCCCCTCATAACTCTCTAGCTGCCTCTAACCTTCTGCCCAGATCGCACCACAGTGAGACTTAATCCTGGCTACCTTTAATAATGCAGTGACCTGCCTCCACCCACCCTCGTTGTTGTTCAATCACTAAGTCATGTCCAACTCTGTGACCCCAAAGACTGTAGCACATCAGGCTTCCCTGTCCTTCACCATCTCCTGGAGTTGGCTCAACTTCATGTCCACTGAGTCGGTGATACCACCTACCCTAAACATCTCAATTCCTCCAAACTTTACATCTCCTATCTCAATTCCTCCAAAGTTTACATCTCCCTTATACAGCTTCTATTCTTTTTTAAAAAGTATTTATTTATTTGACTGTGCTGAGTCTTAGTTGCAGCAGGTGGGATCCCTAGGTGTGGCATGTGGGATTTATCTCCCCAGCCAAGAATCAAACCATCACCCCCTTCCCAGCATTGGGAGCACAGAGTCTGAGCCACTGGACTACCAGGGAAATCCTTTCTCCTTTCTTCCCTGGTAGTCACCATCTGCTCATACAATGTCGCCTACTTACTATGTTCTGTGTTCATGGTCTATCTACCCCCATGAGAATGTAAGCTCCATGGGACAGAGACTCTTTTTTTTTTTTTTTTTCTCATGGATGTATCACAAGCATTGAACGATGCCTGCCACTCAAGTAAATTTGTTGAATGAGTGAATAAAAGTTCAGCTGAAGAATTGAAGTGTAAGTTGGAGTTTAAAGTACTAGGAAGATCACAACTTGTAAATCAACTATACCCCAATAAAAATTAATTTTTTAAAAAGCTTAAAAAGTAAAGAGTCAAGTACTATGAAGGGATTGGGGGAGCTATTTTTTCCATTTTGATAAAATCAGTTTATAGTATATTTGTAAATTGGTTGTGAACTGTAAAGGCTACACAAATGCAAGATGCCTTAATTGTAAGAAGCAGAACTGTAATATTAATTTAACAAGTATTGATCCTAAAGTGTCCTTCTCTCAACTGTTAATTTTCACCTTCACATTAAACAAAATGAGGATTCATTCGTCTGTTCTCCTGAAATAAGAGCTGTGAGGGCATGCTAAGTCGCTTCAGTCGTGTGCAACTCTTTGCAACGCTATGGACTGAAGCTTACCAGGCTCCTCTGTCCAGGGGACTCTCCAGGCAAGAATAGAGAGGGCTGTCGTGCCCTTCTCCAGGGGATCTTCCCAACCCAGGGATTGAACCCATATGTCTTATGTCTCCCGCATTGGCAGACAGGTTCTTTACCACGAGTGCCACCTGGGAAGCCCTAATATATGAGCTACACACTAGGAAATCAAGCAGACTTCTTTGGAGACCAGAGGCAAAACTAGAGGACTGAGCTCTACTCAGCAAAGGTCTGCAATGCGTGACCCTTCCTCCCACCTGCTGTCTATCATTCCCAACACTGACTTGAGTTGGGGACAAAAGAATTTTTCCACCTCTCTTTAAGAAGTGAAGTTTTGGGACTTCCCAGTTGGTCCAGTAATTAAGACTCTGCTCCCACTCTGTGCGTCAGGGGCGGGGTGGGGAGGGCAGGCAGGTTCCATCCCTGGGAAGATCCTACATGTCTTGCAACACAGCCAAAAGGAAGAAAAAGCGAAGTTTTACCTCGACATTATCCTATTAAGTGGAGTAAGTCAGATAGACAAAGACAAATACCATATGATGTCACTTACATATGGAATCTAAAAATATGACACAATGAACTTACTTACAAAATAGAAATAAACTCGCAGACATAGAAAACAAACTTACGGTAACCAGAAGAGAAACGTGGAGAAGAGGAATAAATTAGAAGTATGGAATTAAAAGATACACACTACTATATATATAAAATAGATAAACAAGGACCTACTGCATAGCACAGTAATAACCTATAACAAAAAAGAATCTGAAAAAGAATATATGTATGTGTATATATATTATACACACAAACACACACGTATATATAACTGAAATTGTGTAAATCAACCATACTTCAATTAAAAAAAGAAGTGATGTTTTAAAATGATTCTCAGGATGTCATGCTATGTTCTCTGTCTCAGTATCCCCCTCCTTCTCTCTGTCTGTCTGTCTGTCTCTCTCTCTCTATCACACACACACAACCTTTATCTTGAGATTATATGAATTCGATTTTCTAAATAGAATGCCTCTTCTTATACTGAGTCTTCAGCACTTCGAATTTAATCTTCATCCACTTTAATTTCTTGTAGCTGATTTAATGTAACTGCTTATTCACATATAATCACTTCAGCTTCTCAGCCAAAAAGACAAAAAAAAATAAAATAAAAGAGTATATTCAGATCTTAATCTTAAGGGCAAGATTTAAAAACTGACAATCACTCTTTCTTTGGAAATCCTGGCATTTTCTCCAGTAACAGAATATGAGTTTCAAATGGAAACTAATGAACCAACCATCCTGACCAGGGGTAATGTCACAATTTAAATGCCAACAATGTTAGTCATTTCACCAGTAGCTACTTTCAATAAATCCCTCCTTTTGGTGCTTGCTGGAGGCAAATCACAAGAGATAACAGATACTTTCCATGTTGGAACAAGGGTTGAAATTGATTAGGAAGTTTCTACACTGAGCATTTGTCCTTAACGACTCTAACTTTTTTGCCCTTGACCAAATCCATATATAAGTCAAAGGAAATAAAATGAATCCAAAAGTCTGAGGTGACATCGATAGTCTTATGTTGAAGATGGTTTATATTTGACAAAGAGAATTTTGATTAATTCAGTGAAAATATTATAATGTTCTCATATAAAATGCATATAAACCATATAAAATGCACAGTTCTTAAAAATAAGTGGATTTTAAAACAAAACTTGTTTATTAAAATTAAGATAGTTCCACTTAAAGTGTATTAGCTGCAGAATACACGGATGCACTGACTGAAGGTCTCTCTCACCCAGGGCCTAGGTTTGCTAGCGCCCAGGGGCTACAGTCCATGGGGTCACAGAGACTCGGCCACGACTGGGCAGCGGAGTGCGCACACCCAGGGCCTAGGTTTGCTAGCGCCCAGGGGCTACAGTCCATGGGGTCACAGAGACTCAGCCACGACTGGGCAGCGGAGTGCGCACACCCAGGGCCTAGGTTTGCTAGCGCCCAGGGGCTACAGTCCATGGGGTCACAGAGACTCGGCCACGACTGGGCAGCGGAGTGTGCACACACACACACACACACACACACACACACACTCATCCTTTGTCCACCTACTAGTTAATCAAGGACTCAGAGGATTAGGGATATAATTAAGAAGCAGCTGGAAAAGCACATCATCAAACAGTAGAAACAAACAGGAGGAAAAAGATACCAAAATGGAAAGCAAAAGAAAGAGGACAAGAAAGTAATTTTTTAAACGGAGAGAATTTGTAGAGTTTACAATCAATGAAATAATTAAAAGTGGTTAAAATTGTGTGTATGTAAGTCAAAATCCAAAATATTAACAGGGATTATGGGTGAATTTTTCTTTTTCACTTTTCAAATAGTCTTTAATAAGTCACACATACTTACAATTCACTCCAGTGTTCTTGCCTGGAGAATCCCAGGGACGGGGAGCCTGGTGGGCTGCCGTCTATGGGGTCACACAGAGTCGGACACGACTGACGCGACTTAGCAGCAGCAGCAGTACACACACTTATTGAGCCCCTACCATATGCCAGATAGTGCTCTAAACCCCTGACATGGGCTAATACATCTATTCTTTACTGGAACCATAAAGTCGGACAAGGTAACGAAGCCCTTTACACAGACAGGGACGTTGAACAAAGTGCTAAGTTACATGCCTAGGGTCACGTAGCAGTCAGCTTAGACCAGGATGGCATCCCAGAGCCTGAGCTCTTAAGCATTCTTTTTCCTTGTTTTCAATTCTTGACTACGCTCTACTTTCACAATCCAAAGAGTTACTTGAAAAGAAGGAACTAGAAAACAGACCAGATACAAGAGACCAATATGACAGGGGATTTTCTTACATGGAAGTCAATGAAACATTATCTAAATCCAAAGTTCTAAAAATATTGCACAAAGTGGAAGTCTATAAGCTCCTTGAAGACAGAGATTATGTGTTTTAATTATCTGTAGAATTCCAAGGTGCTGAAACCCTCTGTGGGGTATGTATTTGGCAGGTAACACAAATAAACTGCATATGGAGAGGAATAACAACTACACCTTACCCATCGTTAGTCTGACACAGTTAGAGGCCATCTGTTTTTAAATATCCTGTAGAAAATGTTAAGTAATTGACATAATAAAAACACACATTAAATTAATTAGGAAATATTAGAAAAATTATATTTCAATAGTGATCAAAATTCAATTTTTAAAGGAAAAAAAATCACCTTAAAGCCAAATCAGCTTCAGAAATTAAAAAGAGAATCAGTTCTTTAGAGAAACTTGTCATGCTCAAATCTCCAGCAGGAAAAAAATAAAAAATAAAAAAATAAGAGCCTCTTAAAAGGCTGCAGGACAGATTTCCATCTCATGACCATTTCATGTGTTTACTTTTCCTTCAAGGGTTTCCCTGAACTGAGACACGTAATAATGTGTAGTCAATGTGAAAACAGAAATTTTGCGCAATTCTAGAAGACAGAAAGCAGAAGACTGGAATAGAGGAGAAACCAAAGTCAAGAGCGCTGCACCCCCACTTACTGCATAAGTGAGAACTGGTTTTCCCACTGAGCCTGGAAAACTCTAACTCAGAGTCTTTAGCATCTATAACCAAGCCAGTCATAGCAACTAGCTACGTGTTCACTTCTTGAATACAGAAGGGATCAGTCTTTGGAAGGGTCCTAAAACCAGAGAGAAAACAACTTGGGAAAATGCCTAGAGTAATTTCAAACTACCAAATGAGACAAAGGGGGTTGTGGAAGGAGCACAGAGGGAAATTCAGCTTTAAAACAACAAGAAACCCTCCACTGAGTCCTACCTTCAGTTCGCCCCCCTGCACTTCACCTGTACCTGTGCAAAGGAAACCTCCAGATACCCTCTGCACCCTCGAGCACTCCTTACATTTAAGAGAACAGTCCACCCTAGGAATGAGCCCACTTGCCAAGTTTTGATGCAGTATCCAAGTATCCACAATTATCTGAAAAGGCTTTGAAGATATGTCTTTCTTTTCCAACCATCAGTGTGAAGCAGGATTTTCTTCACATGTACTTCAACCAAAATCACATTTTGCAACACACTGAGTGAAGCAGATATGAAAATCCAGCTGTCATCTATGAAACCAGACAATAAAGAGAATTGCAAAAATATAAATCAATACCACTCTTCACACTAAGGGGCTTCCCTGGTGGCTCAGATGGTAAAGAATCTGCCTGCAATGCAGGAAACCTGGGTTCGATCCCTGGGTTGGGAAGATCCCCTGGAGGAGGGAATGACAACCCACTCCAGCATTCTTGCCTGGAGAATCCCATGGACAGAGGAGCCCAGCAGACTACAGTCCAAATAAAACTCACACAAACACATGTTTTAGGGACTTCAACAATTTAAGAGTGTAAAAGGGTTCTGAGACCAGTTTGAAGATCACTCTACTAGAAAATCACTAGAAAAAAATAATGGAAAAAAAGAAATATTGATCAATGAAACAGAAGTAAGCAAAAATGAAAATGACAAAATAACCTGTGAAAAATAAGACCTTATAATTTCAGCACTGCAATAAGTGAAAATGAGTTAACTCTACTTTTAAGATATTTTTTTCAAACTGAATTTTAAAAAGACAGGAGTATTCTTTTTAAGCACCCATGATACATAAGAAGATTGATCCAGTATCAAGCCATTAAGCAAGACCACCCATTTCAAAGAATGCTTATGAAACAGACTAAATTCTCTGACCACATTATAATTAAATTGTAAGCCAATAACAAAAAGATGAATGTTCAACACTGCATGCTTAGAAATTATAAGATACTCTTCCAAATACTCACAGATCAAAAAAAAAAAATTCAAGGAAAATTTTCAAATTAAAACTTAATAAAAAAAAAATACACCATGCATGCTGTGCTGTGCCATCTGCTTTTAGTCGCTCAGTCATGGCCGACTCTTTGCAACCATGTGGACTGTAGCCCGCCAGGCTCCTCTGTCCACGGGGACTCTCCAGGCAAGAATACCAGAGTGGTTCGCCACACCCTCCTTTGGGGGATCTTTCCAACTCAGGAGTTGAACTGGAGTCTCCTGCATTGCGGGCAGATTCTGTACCAGCTGAGCTACCAGGGAAGCCCAAATTCTTGCCAACTTAATCCCGTCGTGGAGTCTTTACCTTGGAGAGCCCAGACTAACACAGGTCTAATTTAGATAGAGATGGAGCTACATAAAAGTGGATTATAGGGGACGTGACACTTAAACTGAGACTTGAAGGAGGAGGAATTAGTCAGGTGGGAAAAAAAAATGGAGAGGTGAATGACATAAGCAGCAAGTGCAAGGTCCCTGAGGCAGTGTGGAGCCTTGTCCAACGGAGGGACTAAATGAGGGTCGGTGTAGCTGGACCATAATGTTTTAAGAAGGAAGACAGCAGTGTCTGATAAAACTTAAGAGATAGGCAGAGGCCAGATTATGCAAAGATTTGTAATTCACTTTAAGGATTTTAAATTTTATTCTGATGCATTGGAAAGACAGCCAAGATTCTTAGCAACAGACCAACTTGGTTAAATGTGTTTTTCAAAAGGGCACTGTGGCTGCAGTGGATGGATTTGGGGGTGGGGAGATGGTGAATACTAGGAGATTAGGAAACAGGCTTAAAAAAATCATTTTCACAGTGTTTCCCTTGAGAGTACATAGCCCATTTCTTTATCTGAAGGCATTCAATATTCTATGCCTTATTCTTTATTCAGCTACAAGTTTTAACTTCTGCTATCTTTATGCAAGTGGCTATTACGTCTTACTCAATTTGCAATTACACATAGCATGTAAGTTAGTCTATTTTTTCCAATATTAGTAGAAAAGAATCCAATTTCAGTAGATAAGGAAATTAATCTCCAGTATATAAGGAAATAAATCAGAGAGCCACAAAGGTTACACAGTGAAGTAATGGAAAAGCCCATACAGACTCCACACTAAACATAATGACTGAATAAGAAATTCCTTCTACAAAACAAAACAGGGCATATGAATGGGCTTTGCTCTATAATAAACTTGACCTAAAACAACAGTGCTGGAAATAACCAAAACCAGTTAAGCTTTAGTTTGCCTTATTAGAATTTAGATGGGCTTCTGAGAACTCTATCAGGAAAATAACAGTCGGTTACATATTTGTTTTTCCTCTTCTAGACAATAATCAAAAGTTATTCCTTTGGCCTTAGATCTGTGCTTGACGTTAAAAATTAATCTTAACCTGCTATGTGAGCGTATATGAATGTAAGAACGTATATATACTTAAATCTTTATATATACATCCTTAGGGTTGGGGTGGTAGAATGTGTGTGGTGGGTGACAGGGAGTAGGAGTGGAGAGGAGGCAAGAAAAGGAAAGAGGAAGGTCCCAAACACTCTGTGCATCGTATGATCACACTGGTGCATTTATAGACATTATGAATTTATATAATTTGTATAAATTGTGTGTGTGTGCAAAATTAGGGACATGTAAAGAAATTTTACAGGAAGAAGGAAGGACGAAAAGGAGAGAGGGATGAGGGAGGGAAGAAGAAGGGAATCCAAAGAATTTCTCCTCCAATAAACGATATTGGAGTAAATAGTTGAGGTGTACTTATTTAAATAAGATTCTTACCTGAAACTATTACGAGAAATCCCAAGCAACTCTTTACTTATGTTTAATATTCAACCATATATACAAAGACAGCTTGAATAAATGGTTTAGGAGAACCCTTTGAGAAAAATCAGTACCTCCCCTATCAGACTTCAGGAGAAACGGCCAAGAACTTGGGATCTCTCTAGTCTGGGGGAAAAGACAGGAGACACAAAATGACCTCAACCATGTAGAGGCAGCTGTCACTGGCTACATCATTCTGTACTGAAGGGACACTGATAGAAGAGTAATGTGTTGTCTTGGTGACTAGCAAGAAGGCACTGGCAGAAACATCCTAAAAAGGACCAGGAGCCTGCAAAAGGGTTCTTGTGAGCAAACAGAGGTGGAAAGACAGAACCAAGTGAAGAGGAGACACTGTGTGGGCGTCACTTATAAAGCCATACTTTTAGCTGTATAATGGGAAAGTCACAGGTAAGTATAATAAGTAATAATTAGGAGGAGGGCAATATGGAATGTGGGTGTCCCCACAATAGCATAAGATGTGCAGGACAGTTTAGAGCGGGCCATGCCGTAATCTGGACACAGCCCCTCACAAGGGATGAGCCTGTGTGGTAAGTAAAGAGGACTATCTTGAGCCTGAAAGGTCTAGAACATTTAGGATTCTATAGCACGTCGACTTTCCTGCTGACTATGTGACAGGGTCATAGGCAGTAAGGAACCCAAGCTGTTGCCTTGCCTCTTCTAACCGGGTTCACCGCGTGAAAACATGCAGCTTTATTTCCCAACCTCAGCCACACCAAGCGGACACTAACCGAACTTGTGCTTAAACCTGTTAGAGAGGTGGGATTGCCAGAGGCAGAGAATTTTCCAGGACTTAGAGTCATTTAACTGCAATAGTTTGAAGTTTGTATCAGACTGCTGCAAATGTTCTTGGAACTCTGAAGAAGAAGCAAGTATAGGTGTCGTGCTTTTTCTATTATTTGACTTTCTTTGAACTTTGTCTGCTTTGTCTCTGAGGAAAGTGAGCATTTTTTTAAATTACAGACTCCCCAACAAATGTTAGAATATGGCCCAATAAAAGTGCCCTGCAGAGAAAGCAATGGCACCCCACTCCAGTACTCTTGCCTAGAAAATCCCATGGATGGAGGAGCCTGGAAGGCTGTAATCCATGGGGTCGCTGAGGGTCGGACACGACTGAGCGACTTCAATTTTACTTTTCACTTTCATGCATTCGAGAAGGCAATGGCAACCCACTCCAGTGTTCTTGCCAGGAGAATCCCACGGACGGGGGAGCCTGGTGGGCTGCCGTCTATGGGGTCGCACAGAGTCGGATATGGCTTAGCAGCAGCAGCAGCAGAGCTCAGTCTGACAGTCAGCACCCTGATTTCTTTGAGAGAGAGTCACTGAGTGACAGCGTAACCCGTGGTCTCAGTGGTCTCTGAGACTCGGTGGGGTTATAGGAGCAGCTGTATGGACACTCCCTACCATCTTTATCTTGACTGCTCTGGCCCAGCCAGAGAGGGGAGGATAAGTGGAAGAAGGACCTGGCACTAAATATCCCCAGCAGTGAAGAAAAATAGAACTGATGATAGATACAGAATGATAAACACAGTAAGACCCTTGAGAGGAGGGAAAACTGAGGAAGGGGCAGGCACAAGCTTGTCAAAAGCTCCAGATGAACTTTCCAGTGTGGACGACAACTTTCCAACACTCTCAGGCACCCTTTTCTTTCAACCCTCGTGACTGATGAGAGTGAGAAAGGAAAGGAGAGATGTGATCGACCAAGGCGACTGTCTCTAGCAGAAGTGGAAGCCCCACGACCCCAAGGTCAAGTAGGGGACAGACTTATAACCCAAAGGCAGGAAAGAGAATGCCCTCCTTCAGATGGGCCATGAACTCGATACAGGACATTTAACCAAGTCACTCAGAGGCTACACAAAGCCAGCGGAGCCTTCCCGTGCTGCCCCATCTTCACATGCCCAGGCTCCAAGCCAACCTTGAAAGGGCAAGCAAACACGACTCAGATGGCAGAAGGACGGTAAAGAAATCATTCGCTTTGACTGCAGCATAACAAAAGGAAGTTTGACTAGAACACATCAAGCACGAACAAGTCGAAAAGAAATGGCATAGCAATAGAGCAAAAATACTACAGGAAATCAGATGAATAATAAAAGAGCCTAGCACACATAAGAAAATTAAATTAACCAAAATTAATCGACTATGATTAATTAAATTAACCCTCTCAAATCCCAGAATTTGCTTTATACTATAAAACATAAAAACATGAATTCAAGAAAACAAAAAGTGCAAAGTTGTCGGCACAACAGAATTAGGTAAAAAAGGAAAATCGCAGAGCTAAAAGAAAGACCGAAACAACAGCAGACCAGAAGAAGTGAAAACAGAATTACTGACAAAGGAAAGGCTTGAGATAATCACAGTGATCGCAGAAGAGAAAGAGAGAAATTACAAGCATCAGACAATAGATAATCAGGGACAAAGAGGAACAAATATGGAGATAAATGTCGCTGAAGTAGAACATCAAACAAAAAAAAAAGACAAACACTGCTCACAGTTACAGTACACAGACACTTCTGGTTACTGTGGCAGGCTGAACATCTTTGCTGAAACCCCATTAAAGGGATGATTATTAATACAAAAACCTGTAATCACTTTTAAGAATCCAGATGTATATCAGAATTATCTTGGAATTTTTTGAAAAATACAAATGCCCAGGTATTTGCTTTTTTCTCCAAAGCTCCAGATATGTTTCTAATGAGCAGCCATGTTTAAAAACAACTGGACTATACGATGATCTTTTACTTTTTTCCTAGCTTGTTTCACTTTTTCTATTTCCTATTCAGTGCTCCCATTTCATTTAGTTTATGCTTTCCAATTTCTCCATCTCTTCTTTTTTTTGATGTTCTTTCTCAAGCTTTTATTAGGCACAGGAGAAAAGCTTTTCTATGCATAAATATGAATAGTATGTATATGTTTTAGAAAGCTTATGAATTTTTCCCTAACTAAAAACTTTATGACATTCTAATTCTCTTTGTTAAATGCTACTTGTAAATGCTTGAATAAAATGCTAGATTTCTAATTAAAAAAAAAAAAATATATATATATATGCAACAAGCAACAAAAGTTTACTGTATAGCACAGGGAACTACAGTCAATATCTTGTAATAACCTATAAGAAAAATAATCTCAAAAATAATGCATATATATAACTGAATCACCTTGCTGTGCATCTGAAACATAAGTCAACTACATAAAATATATACATATTAGAAACTTAAAAAAAAATGATGGTTAAACACAGGGAGCTCAGCCCAGTGTTTTCTAACAACCTAGAGGGGTGGGATGGGGGAGAGGGTAGGAGGAGAGTTCAAGATGAGGTGATATATGTATACTTACAGCTGATTCACACTGTTGTACAACAGAAACTAACATAACATTGTAAAGCAATTATCCTCCAATTAAAAATAAATTTTTAGAAAATGAAAAAAAAAAAAAGGAAGGTTAAAGAGGCCAAAGGATTTGGGAGAGGGCCTGACTTGGCCTTTGGGCCTATACTTCCTGCAGGGTCAATCAGCCCTTTGACCTGAATCGGGACTGAAACGTGAGAAGGGCAGTTTCCTTTTTCTCTTTTCTCCCTTTTTTCCCATGCTTCAGAGACACAAGAATTAATAACCTTTTTTTTTTTTTTTTTTTTTGTGCG
>SJYA01001948.1:711733-773357 GCA_006410615.1 Neotragus moschatus | reverse complement strand
TTTTTTTTTTTTTTTTTTGGTTAGCAAAAGAAAAAGATCTTTATCTTCATGTTGGGAAGTCAGTGTCTAAGGTCTTAAATGAGCAGATGGAGAAGTGACAGTATTTAGTATTGAGACGTATGGGAGTAAGAGCAAAAGAGAGGAGCATAGCTGCCTCTGAGACCAGAGGAGATGGACACCAGGGAGCGGAGGAGGGCTCAGGAAACCACCATTTTTCATAAGTCTTTTTTGTATTAAATAATTTTCAACTAAATACATTTTAAACTAAACTAAATACATTTCTTTGCTAAAAATACAAAATAAATGTTAAACTATTGATACTGTTGGGTCCTATGAAAGATATCTGAGTCCAGACACAGCCAATGATAGCCAGCTTTACCCACTAAACCACCAAGCTTCTGGCAAGAGAAAGTAGGTGAGGAATCTCTTGAGAAGGAGGTCAGGCAAGAAAGCCTGATGACCAAATTCAGATGGTGACGTCTGACGAAAAGGGTTCCAATCCCAGCTCTGCGCCTGTCAGCTCTAGGACTCCTGTTGTTGTTCACTCAGTCGGGTCTGGCTCTTTATGACCCCATGGACTGCAGCACGCCAGGCTTCCCTGTCCTTCACCATCTCCCGGAGCGTACTCAAACTCATGTCCATTGAGTCAGTGATGCCATCCAACCATCTCATCCTCTGTCGTCCCCTTCTCCTCCTGCCTTCAATCTTTCCCAGGATCAGGGTCTTTTCCAATGAGTCGGCTCTTCGCATCAGGTGGCCAAAGTATTGGAGCTTCAGCTTCAGCATCAGTCCTTCCAATGAATATTCAGGACTGATTTCCTTTAGGATGGACTGGTTGGACCTCCTTGCAGTCCAGGGGACTCTCAAGAGTCTTCTCCAATACCACAGTTCAAAAGCATCAATTCTTCGGGGCTCAGCTTTCTTTATAGTCCAACTCTCACATCCATACATGACTGGAAAAACCACAGCTTTGACTGGACAAATCTTTGTTGGCAAAGTAATGTCTCTGCTTTTTAATATGCTATTTAGGTTGGTCATAACTTTTCTTCCAAGGAGCAAGCATAATAACCACAGATAAAAAGGAAATCTGAAACTGGCGATTTCCTGGAAAATATAAATGGTCAAACTTGCCTGGAGTAGAAAGAATAAAGAGACAAAGAAAGCACAGAATAAACTGAAAGGTTAGTCAAGGACCTTCACTGAGCCCAGGCAGCCTTCAAGGAATAGATCATTCCACCATTGTTTGAATTACTGCAGAGCATAATATGACATGGAAAGGTTCCCAAGTTACTGTAATCACCTAGCATAACATGGATATCAAAACACAACACAGACAGCAAGCATCCACGTACATACACCCGCCCACAAATAGCAAAAACGATGGCAGCTAACATTTATTAAAGGGTGTTTTCTGGGTACCACAGACTGTTCTATACAAGTTATCTACCTCACCCGAATGCTAGGAAACAAGATCTCTTACCATTATCTCTGTTTTATAGAGGGAAACTGAGGGCACAGAGGGATTAAGTAACTTACCCAAGGTCACATCACCAGTAAGCAGGTGGGACTGGGATGAATACAGATATAAAATTCCTCAAAATAATACTGATGAACTGAATCTATTGATATGTTTTTACATCATGACCACACAAGGCTTATCCCGAGAATACAAGACTGCTCTGAAAAAAATTAGGAAATTTATTTATGAATATCATTACATCAAGAGAATAAAAAATCCAATATGAAAATCATTCTTGATAGCCAAGAAACCTACGATACCATCGCTTTCAAAAGTGAGACATTAATACCACTTCCTTCACAGAAGGTCCTCTGCCATCCCACTTTATATCCTGAGCTATATAATAAAAGAGAACAATCTAATAAATCTAAATATTAGGAGAAAAAATAATCATTATTTGCAGACAATCTAATTACTGGACAATCTGAGATTCAATAAAAAAGAAAGAGGGGAAAGGGAGATGAATGGCTAGATAGATATTAGAACAGAGGAGGTCAGCTGGGTGGTCAGACAGAAGATCATATAAACCCAAAAGCTTTTCAAAGACCAGATCATATTTAATGCTGAAATCCTAAGGACATTAGACAAGAAGGTCTACTCTCGCACCTAACAGTATTAACTAACATTGTTCTACAGTGATAGGTTGATACACTTAGAGATGAGAATGAAATAAAAGTATGAAAATGGAAGAGATGAGTAAAAAGTATTTGCACACAATATGGCAGCATGGCTGATCCCCAAGAGAGTCAACTGAACAACTATAACCTCTAAAAGAGAAATAAAGTAAGGTGGCTGGATACAAAATAATATTTTAAAATCAGTACCTTTCTTACTCAAAAAGAATGAGCTAAAACATATTTTTTAAAAAATATCCCACTTAAAACAGTACCAAAAAGATAACATATTTTTGAGCAAACAAACTTTTTTAATAAACTTAACAATAAAAGTACATGATCTATATGAAGAAAATGTTTTAACGAATTGAGGAACACCAAAGATTTAAATAATAGAGTAAAACACACCCTGTTCTTAAATAGGAAGATATAACAGTAATACGATATCAACTCTATACCAAAGTTACCCATAAAATTCAATGTATTCCCTCTCTTCTTTCCCACCCTCAAATCAGGATTTCTTAAGAACTACAGAAGCTGATTCTAAAATGTATACTTTAGAAAAAGGAAAAATAACCAGTAATATTCTTTAAAAGGAGTAATGAGATGGCATAGCACTTTCAGAGATGGAAACATTTTATAAAGATAAATAAGTAAGTTAGGTAGATAGCTGCTTTTGAAACATAAATAGGTAGATCAATGTAATGTAATGAAGAGTTAGGAAATAGTCCCAAATATACACAGATATTTAATATATGATATGGGTTGGATTTCAAATAAGTGCAAGAAATATTAATATAGTAGGAAGAGTATGATTCAATAAACACTATGGACAAAATAGGGGAACCATCTAAAAAAATAATTAAGGAGCCTACCTCATTTCTTCATCAAATAAATTCCAAATGGATCAAAGTTTTCAATGGTAATGTGAATTCTTAAGCCATAGAAAGATAGAATACAATTTGAGAGAAGTTAATATTGGGGTCTGGAGAAGGGGCTTCCCTAGTACCTCAGACAGTAAAGCATCTGCCTGCAATGCAGGAGATTCAGATTTGATCCATGGGTTGGGAAGATTCCCTGGAGGAGGAAATGGCAACCCACTCCAGTATTCTTGCCTGGAGAATTCCATGGACAGAGGAGCCAAGCAGGCTACAGTCCACGGAGTCACAAAGAGTCAGACACAGCTAAGCAGCTAACACACAATATTGGGGTAGGAGTTGTCTGTAACTTTAGAACAGAAAAAGCCTTCCTAAGTAAGACAGAAAACCTAGCAGCCATTTAAGAAAACAGATGAATTTAGCTACCTAAATTTTTAAAACCTCTACAGAACAAAAATACAACATAGTCAAATGACAACAAATTGGTAGACAACAGGTTAATTAATCTCTCAGTACAACCACATCTCTTAAAAATCATCAAAGAAAGACCAACAACACCACATGATCTAGCAACTCCACTTCTGAGTAACCGAAAGAATAGAAATCAGGATCCTAAAAGGATATCTGCACTCCCATGTCCACTGCAGCACTATTTACAATAGCCAGGATATGGAAACAGCCCAAGTGTCCACTGACAGATGAATAGATAACATGTGGTATATACATAATGTGGAATATTATTCAGCCTTTAAAAAGGAAATCCTGCCAATTTCAATAATGTGGCCGAATCTGGAGGACATTATGTTAAGTGAAAAAAGCCAGATGCAGAAGGACAAATACCACAGGACTCCACTTCTGTGAGGTATTTGAAGTAGTCAAACTGATTCACACAGGAGAGCATTCAATAGTGGTTGCCAGCAACTGCAGAGAGAGTGAAATGAGTTGTTACACAGTGGGTTGAAACTCTCAGTTATGGTAGATGAATAAGTTCTGGGGACCTGCTGTACAACAGAGTGCCTGCAGTTAATATAGTATTATACATTTCAAAATTTGCTAAGAAGGTAAATCTCATGCTAAGTGTTCTTAACACACACATACACACAAACACACACACATGGGGATACCAGGAAACTCTGGGAGGTGCTGAACATGTCTATTATCTTGATTGTGATGATAGAATCACAGGTGTTTGCATAAGTACAAACTCTCTGCACACATTAAATATGTGCAATTCTTTGTGTGTTAATGATACCTCAATAAAACTTCTCTTTAAAAAGGCCAAAAAAAAATAAAGTAAAATAAATAAAAAGGCCAACAATGGAGACTTCCCAGGTGGCTCAGTGGCAAAGAATCCGCCTGCCAATGCAGAAGACATGGGTTCGATCCTTGGTCTGGTAAGATCGTACATGCTGCGGAGCAACTAAGTTCCTGCACCACAACTATTAAGCCTGTGCTCTAGAGCCTGGGAGCCACAGCTACCATGTGCCGCAACCACTGAAGCTCGCACTTCCTAGACCCCATACTCCGCAACAAGAGAAGCCACCACAGTGAGAAACCCACAGGCAACTAGAGTAGCCACGACCCACCGCAACTAGAGAAAAGCCCCTGCAGCAACAAAGACCTAGCACAGCGAAAAACAAATAAAAGTTTTCATAAATAAATTAAAAGGCCAACAACAAAACAGAGAGACAAAGAACACTAACAGCCCACTGTGGAAAAATACAAGCAGCTTTTAAATATGTGGAAAGAATTCTAGAAATGTAAATTATGTGAATAATTTTTCATGTAGGCAAAAACTTGGTAGACTGATAAAATCATTGACTGAGGGTTGGCAGAGATAAGCATATGCTAACATTATTGATTGGAGTATAAATAAAAGTTGCATTTTTGGAGAACAATCTAAGATTTCAATACGCAAAATCTTTGCCCCAGAAGTTCCACTTCTATGAAGATATCCTTTAGTCACTGTATATTCATACTGTGGAATACTGTGTAACCAATAAGATGATTTGGTATTACCTGCAGAGAACTATCAGAATCATAAAACAAGATATATAAAATAATCTGTGAAATTTTTTAAATTCTCAGCTACATACACATTCATATGGGATGTAATACCTAGAAACACATCTAGAAGACTATCCAGTAAACTGTCAAAATTCTGTTGAAAATAATAGAAGACAAAGAATTATACAAGAAGTGTTTATTCTTTTTCTCCATAAATGTACAGCTACTATTTAACAAAATTTTCTTAATATTTGTGACTTTCAATCCAGAAGTTTCCACTCGTAGAAACTTGTTCTAGAAAATGATCTAAAACCTTGAAAGGTTTTAAGTCTGAAGATTTTTAAGAAAGTATGATGTGGGGATTTCCCTGGTGGTCCAGTGGTCAAGACTCCACGCTGCCAATGCAGGGGCCGAGGGTTTGATCCCTGGCTGAGGAACAAAGATCCCGCATGCTG
Source organism: Neotragus moschatus (assembly GCA_006410615.1). NCBI lineage: Eukaryota > Metazoa > Chordata > Mammalia > Artiodactyla > Bovidae > Neotragus > Neotragus moschatus. Next base: position 767,884 of record SJYA01001948.1, on the reverse strand, counting down.
CACAGCCGAAAGATTAAAAAATTCTTTCAAGTATGATTTTATAATAGTGAAAACTATGGCAACCAACTACATGAAACCTAAATGGAAGTTAACGATAGTAAATCCACAGCACATCATACTCTGCAGCTATTCAATTATTTAGAAAAACATCATAAAATCATGGCCAAATATTTATATTATAAAATTCATTTGGGAAAAAGAGAAAAATACGCAATATGACCAATTACTTAAAAATTTCACTTCATTGGCATTGTGCTTTTTTAGGTTTCATAAGGAAAGACTATTATTTACAGCTTGCAAATTCTGGAATTCCTCATCAAACAATCCTTAAATTTACAGCTTCAAGAACATTTGAGAAAACGGGAGAAGGTGTAACATGTATCACATGAAATTTTAGATAATCCAAGAATGTATTTAAAATAATGAGTTCAAACTTCTACTGGAATTAGATACTTTTTTTTCCTTTTAATCAGTAGTCAAACTAATTAAGTTGGATTTTCCTCTTCATGCCCTCTCTGTTAGATCTGTAGAGAGGAAAAAAAAAAACTATATATCTAAAAGATTAACCGTAAGAGGAAGACTCAAGAAAACAGCCTGGATAATTCACAGACCAGATAATGAGTTCCTGATTAATGCAGCTGGCTCTAATGTCACCAACATTTTAAAAATAAATTTCTAATTGTCCTAGATGTTTTAATTTTATATCTCAGTTTAGAAAAGTACCAAATTACTTTTCATCAATTGCCAGTTTCCACAGATGTTACCTTTTAATGCTACAAGCAATATATACATATATATATATATATATATATATATGANTTATTTGCAGACAATCTAATTACTGGACAATCTGAGATTCAATAAAAAAGAAAGAGGGGAAAGGGAGATGAATGGCTAGATAGATATTAGAACAGAGGAGGTCAGCTGGGTGGTCAGACAGAAGATCATATAAACCCAAAAGCTTTTCAAAGACCAGATCATATTTAATGCTGAAATCCTAAGGACATTAGACAAGAAGGTCTACTCTCGCACCTAACAGTATTAACTAACATTGTTCTACAGTGATAGGTTGATACACTTAGAGATGAGAATGAAATAAAAGTATGAAAATGGAAGAGATGAGTAAAAAGTATTTGCACACAATATGGCAGCATGGCTGATCCCCAAGAGAGTCAACTGAACAACTATAACCTCTAAAAGAGAAATAAAGTAAGGTGGCTGGATACAAAATAATATTTTAAAATCAGTACCTTTCTTACTCAAAAAGAATGAGCTAAAACATATTTTTTAAAAAATATCCCACTTAAAACAGTACCAAAAAGATAACATATTTTTGAGCAAACAAACTTTTTTAATAAACTTAACAATAAAAGTACATGATCTATATGAAGAAAATGTTTTAACGAATTGAGGAACACCAAAGATTTAAATAATAGAGTAAAACACACCCTGTTCTTAAATAGGAAGATATAACAGTAATACGATATCAACTCTATACCAAAGTTACCCATAAAATTCAATGTATTCCCTCTCTTCTTTCCCACCCTCAAATCAGGATTTCTTAAGAACTACAGAAGCTGATTCTAAAATGTATACTTTAGAAAAAGGAAAAATAACCAGTAATATTCTTTAAAAGGAGTAATGAGATGGCATAGCACTTTCAGAGATGGAAACATTTTATAAAGATAAATAAGTAAGTTAGGTAGATAGCTGCTTTTGAAACATAAATAGGTAGATCAATGTAATGTAATGAAGAGTTAGGAAATAGTCCCAAATATACACAGATATTTAATATATGATATGGGTTGGATTTCAAATAAGTGCAAGAAATATTAATATAGTAGGAAGAGTATGATTCAATAAACACTATGGACAAAATAGGGGAACCATCTAAAAAAATAATTAAGGAGCCTACCTCATTTCTTCATCAAATAAATTCCAAATGGATCAAAGTTTTCAATGGTAATGTGAATTCTTAAGCCATAGAAAGATAGAATACAATTTGAGAGAAGTTAATATTGGGGTCTGGAGAAGGGGCTTCCCTAGTACCTCAGACAGTAAAGCATCTGCCTGCAATGCAGGAGATTCAGATTTGATCCATGGGTTGGGAAGATTCCCTGGAGGAGGAAATGGCAACCCACTCCAGTATTCTTGCCTGGAGAATTCCATGGACAGAGGAGCCAAGCAGGCTACAGTCCACGGAGTCACAAAGAGTCAGACACAGCTAAGCAGCTAACACACAATATTGGGGTAGGAGTTGTCTGTAACTTTAGAACAGAAAAAGCCTTCCTAAGTAAGACAGAAAACCTAGCAGCCATTTAAGAAAACAGATGAATTTAGCTACCTAAATTTTTAAAACCTCTACAGAACAAAAATACAACATAGTCAAATGACAACAAATTGGTAGACAACAGGTTAATTAATCTCTCAGTACAACCACATCTCTTAAAAATCATCAAAGAAAGACCAACAACACCACATGATCTAGCAACTCCACTTCTGAGTAACCGAAAGAATAGAAATCAGGATCCTAAAAGGATATCTGCACTCCCATGTCCACTGCAGCACTATTTACAATAGCCAGGATATGGAAACAGCCCAAGTGTCCACTGACAGATGAATAGATAACATGTGGTATATACATAATGTGGAATATTATTCAGCCTTTAAAAAGGAAATCCTGCCAATTTCAATAATGTGGCCGAATCTGGAGGACATTATGTTAAGTGAAAAAAGCCAGATGCAGAAGGACAAATACCACAGGACTCCACTTCTGTGAGGTATTTGAAGTAGTCAAACTGATTCACACAGGAGAGCATTCAATAGTGGTTGCCAGCAACTGCAGAGAGAGTGAAATGAGTTGTTACACAGTGGGTTGAAACTCTCAGTTATGGTAGATGAATAAGTTCTGGGGACCTGCTGTACAACAGAGTGCCTGCAGTTAATATAGTATTATACATTTCAAAATTTGCTAAGAAGGTAAATCTCATGCTAAGTGTTCTTAACACACACATACACACAAACACACACACATGGGGATACCAGGAAACTCTGGGAGGTGCTGAACATGTCTATTATCTTGATTGTGATGATAGAATCACAGGTGTTTGCATAAGTACAAACTCTCTGCACACATTAAATATGTGCAATTCTTTGTGTGTTAATGATACCTCAATAAAACTTCTCTTTAAAAAGGCCAAAAAAAAATAAAGTAAAATAAATAAAAAGGCCAACAATGGAGACTTCCCAGGTGGCTCAGTGGCAAAGAATCCGCCTGCCAATGCAGAAGACATGGGTTCGATCCTTGGTCTGGTAAGATCGTACATGCTGCGGAGCAACTAAGTTCCTGCACCACAACTATTAAGCCTGTGCTCTAGAGCCTGGGAGCCACAGCTACCATGTGCCGCAACCACTGAAGCTCGCACTTCCTAGACCCCATACTCCGCAACAAGAGAAGCCACCACAGTGAGAAACCCACAGGCAACTAGAGTAGCCACGACCCACCGCAACTAGAGAAAAGCCCCTGCAGCAACAAAGACCTAGCACAGCGAAAAACAAATAAAAGTTTTCATAAATAAATTAAAAGGCCAACAACAAAACAGAGAGACAAAGAACACTAACAGCCCACTGTGGAAAAATACAAGCAGCTTTTAAATATGTGGAAAGAATTCTAGAAATGTAAATTATGTGAATAATTTTTCATGTAGGCAAAAACTTGGTAGACTGATAAAATCATTGACTGAGGGTTGGCAGAGATAAGCATATGCTAACATTATTGATTGGAGTATAAATAAAAGTTGCATTTTTGGAGAACAATCTAAGATTTCAATACGCAAAATCTTTGCCCCAGAAGTTCCACTTCTATGAAGATATCCTTTAGTCACTGTATATTCATACTGTGGAATACTGTGTAACCAATAAGATGATTTGGTATTACCTGCAGAGAACTATCAGAATCATAAAACAAGATATATAAAATAATCTGTGAAATTTTTTAAATTCTCAGCTACATACACATTCATATGGGATGTAATACCTAGAAACACATCTAGAAGACTATCCAGTAAACTGTCAAAATTCTGTTGAAAATAATAGAAGACAAAGAATTATACAAGAAGTGTTTATTCTTTTTCTCCATAAATGTACAGCTACTATTTAACAAAATTTTCTTAATATTTGTGACTTTCAATCCAGAAGTTTCCACTCGTAGAAACTTGTTCTAGAAAATGATCTAAAACCTTGAAAGGTTTTAAGTCTGAAGATTTTTAAGAAAGTATGATGTGGGGATTTCCCTGGTGGTCCAGTGGTCAAGACTCCACGCTGCCAATGCAGGGGCCGAGGGTTTGATCCCTGGCTGAGGAACAAAGATCCCGCATGCTGCACAGCCGAAAGATTAAAAAATTCTTTCAAGTATGATTTTATAATAGTGAAAACTATGGCAACCAACTACATGAAACCTAAATGGAAGTTAACGATAGTAAATCCACAGCACATCATACTCTGCAGCTATTCAATTATTTAGAAAAACATCATAAAATCATGGCCAAATATTTATATTATAAAATTCATTTGGGAAAAAGAGAAAAATACGCAATATGACCAATTACTTAAAAATTTCACTTCATTGGCATTGTGCTTTTTTAGGTTTCATAAGGAAAGACTATTATTTACAGCTTGCAAATTCTGGAATTCCTCATCAAACAATCCTTAAATTTACAGCTTCAAGAACATTTGAGAAAACGGGAGAAGGTGTAACATGTATCACATGAAATTTTAGATAATCCAAGAATGTATTTAAAATAATGAGTTCAAACTTCTACTGGAATTAGATACTTTTTTTTCCTTTTAATCAGTAGTCAAACTAATTAAGTTGGATTTTCCTCTTCATGCCCTCTCTGTTAGATCTGTAGAGAGGAAAAAAAAAAACTATATATCTAAAAGATTAACCGTAAGAGGAAGACTCAAGAAAACAGCCTGGATAATTCACAGACCAGATAATGAGTTCCTGATTAATGCAGCTGGCTCTAATGTCACCAACATTTTAAAAATAAATTTCTAATTGTCCTAGATGTTTTAATTTTATATCTCAGTTTAGAAAAGTACCAAATTACTTTTCATCAATTGCCAGTTTCCACAGATGTTACCTTTTAATGCTACAAGCAATATATACATATATATATATATATATATATATATGAGAAGGAATATAAACAGATGTTTGAACCCATAGCTCTAGAAAAGTTTTTAATACAAAGTTTAAATACAGAGTGTTGAAGAGTTATCTTTGAAAAGTCATGCCACTTTAAATAGTCGTACTGTTTAGATAAATGACCAGTGTTCCTTAACTGCTAATAATAGACCAAAAAATGAGTGGGGGTGGTGGGGAGAGAGAGGAAATGGATGCAAGCCTGACCAGACCTGAGAAATGAAAACAGTGGCAGATTTCTTCAAATCAACATAAGGCAGAAAATTTGAAGACTCCCAGGATTTTGTCTTATTTTGGACCCGCCTGCCTCTATTTCTCCCACAACTAATTACCTCAGAAATGAAAGACAGATGTGCAGCTTCAAAAGTAAACTGTGTTTTACCTAATTATATTGTTTAAGGTTCTCAAACCTTAAACTAGTAGTCTGTCTAATCTCTGTGGTCTCTGTGCCTGGCACGGTGCCTGGCCGGCTCTGTACCAGGCCTGTAGGCACCCAGCAAAGCAGTGGGACAGATGTGTGTGGTGACCACTGTTTGGACGTATTCATCCTGAGTTTAGGCATCACCAGGCAGCTTGGACATACCGGCCCAGAGTTTGACATTGAATGGAATCCAGGTTCTTGTAACCAGTTCCCTGTTGAACATTTGAAGTTTTCATGTCAGTATTTGGATGAGCTTGTGGCCTTTGACTGAGGAGCTTGCGTGAAGGCCTGGGTCACGGCTCTCACCAGCAAAGGATGGAAGCTGTGAACTAAGGACAGTTCTCAGGACCAATAACTTGCACCCAGAGAAGAGACCATGGCTGGGCCTCTTGTTGATAAACTCTTTGTACTAACACTGAACTCTTCATGCCCTCAAGAAGAGCTTTTAAGATATCAAAATACTATATATATATATTAAAAATATATATAATGTTCTCCTGAAATAGAAAGTACGATTTAAGTAAACGGGAAGTAAATTCACAACAAGTTACCCTTTCACCCATCAAACTGGCAAAAGCTAAAAAGAAGAACATAAGCACACTCCGAATAGATAACCAACAAGGACCTAGTATATGGCATAGGGAACTACACTCAATATTTGGTAACAACCTCTACAGAAAAAGAGTCTTCAAAAAAAAGTATATATCTAAAACCGAATCATTTTGCTGTACACTTGAAACTAACACAACACTGCAAATCAACTATACTTCAATTAAAAAAATAAAGAGGATGCTATGAATTGCTAGGGAAGGGAGGTGAACTCCTTCAAATACATTGTTTGTGGGAGTGTTAATGAAGAGAGGATTTTTGGGTGGAAATTTGGAAATACGAACCAGGTAATTTTAAAAAGAGGCTGCCTTCTGCTTAGGGTTGTCTATTCATTGGAATGTATTACAAAGACACAACTAAGAAGTATGTTAAGATTTAGATATGTCATCCAAATACTGACTTTAATAGTAAAAACATGAGAAATGTAAATATTCAACAGGGAACTCGTTGGGCCAATCTGGACATTTCCATTCAATGTAAAATTCGGGGCCATTAAAAATATTTACCACCATGAAAAGCTCTTTGTGATCAATATTAACTTAAAAATTAAGTTACTAAACAGTATACAAATAAATTACTCCCATTTCTGTATACACAATATGTACAGGCACAGAAAAAAGTGAAAATATAGATAGCAAATTGTTAGCAATGTTAGTATTAACATCTTTGAGTGGTAGTTTGGAGAGTAGTTGCATCCTCCAATGTTTTTGAAAATTAAGTATGAATTAATCATCTTTAAAGGATCTTTTAAAGAACCTTAAAAACAAGGTTAAAATAAAAGAAAAAAATTTAATGAGCTAAATCCATAAAGGTTGATCTCAAACTTTCTACATTTGAAAGCAGTGAAAGCACTCTCACACATAAGAATAATACATTTGAAAAAACAAGAATAATATATTTGAAAAAATTTAAAGCTTCGAACATTTTTTAAATCATGAAATTAAATAACCAAAAATTTTAGAAAATTATAAGCAGAATTTTGATGAAAAAGTTAATCATTTTAGGTGTATAAAAGTGGCTCAGTGATAAAGAATCCACCTGGCAATGCAACAATCAAGGGTTCGATCACTGGGTGGGGAAGATCTGGAGACTTATCAGACTGCAATCTAAAATAAAACTGTACCTTTTTTTTGCTTTTCAAGTTGACCAGAAAAAATTGTAATTATCATATAGCGGTGACAAGATGTGAAAAAGACACACTGAAACACTGTTGGCAGAAAACATAAATGTTTACAACCTATCTACTTGTCATTTTGAAAGTATGAATCAAGAACCTAAAAATGTTTATCTTTTGTTCTTGTACTTTCAGAAGACTATTCTAAAGTAATAACCAGAGATACAACGATTTATGTACAATCACGATTTATAATAATGAAAAAGCAAAACAACCTAAATATTAAAAAGAGATGATAAATTTCATCTTTAAATGATATACAGAAGAATACTTCAGAGACTAATAAAACACCAATAATATAGCATGAAGTAGAAAATGCAGAACAGCATGAATGATATAAAAATGGGAGATCATAATTTGTATATTTTTATAATCATATTCATGTGCATGCACGTGTTAGAAAATATATGAGAAAAATATATTCTTGCATATTTAAAAATAATTTCTTGCACGTGCAAGAAAATATATGATGTGTTGCTGTTGTTTAGTTGCTAAGTCATGTCTGACTCTTGCAACCCCATGGACTGTAGCCCTCCAGGCTTCTCTGACCATGGGATTTCCCAGGCAAGAATACTGGAGGGGGTTGCCATTTCCTTCTCCAAGGGATCCTCCCAATCTGGGAATCGAACCCACAGCTCGTCAACTGCAGATTCTTTACCACAGAACCGCTAGGGAAGCTAATATGAAGTGTCAGGGCCCAGGAATTATGAGTGGCTTCTCTTCTCTGTACCTTTCTCTCATTTCCAGTTTTTTCACTTGTGAACTTATATTATCTTCATAATCATAAAAAAAAGGCCTCAAGATATGATGCTTTAAAAAGAAAACACACTACAAGTACAAAACTGTACCATAAAATAGTTGCAGCAAAAGTCAGCCTGCACCATGGCATTGAAAGCAGTGAGGTAGGCCATTCAGAAATGCTTCAAAACAGTGATTTATAAAATAATCCATCAAATACTAAGTACAATAAAAAAGAAGTCTGAGAATCATAAAAACATTATAATGTCTTCCATATTCCAGGAATATCTGGCACAAAAATAGCAAAATCTGGTTAGTCCTAAAAGCTCAGCATAGCATGTTCAATTCGGTTCACCTGGCTAACCATGGGTTATGCTGCAAGAGGAAAACTCCCAATTTGCAATTAAATGTGTCCTGGGTACTGACCACACAGGCGTTTTATTGTTTAAGAAGGACCAGGGAAACAAAAAATAGCATGTGTGTGGGGGTCATTTAAATGAGGAAAGAGAAGAGAAACAGCTACAACCACTGGTCAATTCAACTTCAGGATACTAGAAATGATAAATGAACTGTGTCCCAAGATTTGTGGGCAAGCTCAACAAGCAAATTTGTGGTTTTGTGTGGCTGAATACAAACCACACCTTTTACGATGTTTACTGAAAACTGAAGATAAACATAGGCTAAAAAAGTAGCCTTTCCTTATCTCTCTCTCTCACAAAACCTACAAGGATGTCCACCTTTAGACTTCCAACATCCAACGATAATGATTTTTTAAAATGTAAGGTACAGTATTTAAGCCCTGATAAATTTCTGCAATATGAGAAGAAAAGTGTGGGCAAGGNCGCCCCCACCCCCGCCCCGACCCCGAGTTTTTCCTGACATATTTTTGGCAACTTGAGTGATTCTGTGAGGCCACTTTCTCCCTCAAGTTCACCTCGTGTACTTTTTGTTCCCTGCTGTGGATGCTCCTTGGACATGTTAAGTAAATAACTTCACATTTGCGACAAAACCACCCTGAAAGACGCCTGCAGGAAATCCAGTGATGCAATCTCTCCACAGCTTAACTAACAGACTCCAGCTCGCGTCTGGCATGATCTATGAACCAGCTTGTAGAAGCAGGTAGATGAGTCACAGGCTCGGCCCTCCAGGGAAAAAGCAAGTCTATGTTATGGAAAAAATAAGTTGCTATTAAAAAAAAATTAATGAAAACTCAACCATGCCTACATCTAACTTTTGTTTTCAGAGGAAGTCATATTCTGGGTTCTCTTTATTCCTGCAAAAGATTAAATACAACTGGACCCACCACCGAGTCGCTCCCAAGTAGAACACGTACTCAGGTGAGGTCCAGAAGGCCTGGAAGGCAGCCCCGCCTACAGAGAATTTTCTCCAAGGGAAACTGCGCAGGCGCGCAGGCAGCCTACTGAGTAGATGAAAACGTTTCTCTTCTGCTTAGTCACCCTCGACCCCCCCAGCTCCAAGTTACACAGTGGTTGGAAACTCCCACACCTGTTTTGAAAAACAATTGGACTTGATAATTGGGCCAACCCAGAGAGACAGGGTTGTTGAGACCAACCCAAAACTGTCCAGGTGAGTGAGGCATAGTGCAAAAGACACACGTGGCGCACCAGCAGTGATGAGTAGAGCGGCATGCTTGCATAGGAGGGAGGGAGCAGATGAATTCTACCTGGAACAGCTAAGCAAGCTGACTCTCTCTCCCCTTTTGTTTAGGGTCTCTGTGTGCTATTTTTACACGTCTGCATGGCCAAATGACTATTCTTTAGAAAGAAACTTTAAACGGTTCTCTTTAATTACAAAAACAGTAGAAGCTCACTTATGCAAACTCGAAAGATACAGAGAAGCACAAATAAGACACGGAAGTGTCTGTAATTTCTCCATGCAGAGAGCAAACCACTGTTAACCTATTGTGGTTTTATTACTATAGTTTTTTGTTTTCTATCCCTGTAAACATTCTAACATAATACACCATGACATTTTTTCCCTGTCATTAAATATTTTTCCATAATATGATTTATAATGCTTGCAGAGTTCCTCATCATCTCACTGAACAGTGATTTACCAGAGGATTTAAACCAATCCTCTGTAGCTGGACACTTAGAGCTTTCCTGATTTTTCAGGAAAATATTTCTTTTTAAATATTTCTACAATTAATGTCCTTGATTATGTCTGTAAAATAAAGCCCTAAAACTGGAGTTCAGATGTCAAAAGATAGCCCCATTTCAACCACTTTAACCAAACTGTCTTCCAGAAAGTTTGTAATAATTTATAATCCTCCTAGAAATGTATTTTACTCAAACCCAATTTTGTTAATCTTGGCCCATTTGACAGGGAAACCTCGAGCTTCCTTGTTCTATCATCTGTATTTCTTGGCTTACTAATAAACTAAATATTATTTCATCTGCTTATTAACTGCTTGTAGCTTTTGTGAACTCATGGTTAGGGACCACATTTCCATTGCGACGTGTTCTTTTGAAAAATGTTTTCAAAACTATGTATAAGACATAGTTTTAAAACTAGCCACCAAGATGCCAAAGCAGCTAAAAACCGTGGTCTTCACAAGAAGCATAAATGTATTTACAGGGCCTTATAACCTACCAGAAGCCCTCCACTCTAAGAACCTTCCAGGGGCTATAGTCCATTTTGTCTTGGTACCAGAGAAAATGAACTTCAGAGGCTTTTAAATCTTATAACACAATAGTATACCAGAAAAGGAGATTTTATTCCTGACCTAAACGAAGTCATTTGTGTGCCCTGGAGTGAAATAATATATTGTCTTATAATCAGTGAAATAATATATTGTCTTATAATCGAGGAGAAACTGCAGGTGCTATTCTTGTCCTTATATTATTTAATACCTTTTCTGAACTCTTATCAAACCACTGGTTTGGCAATCTGGTTGACAATGGGTTTCCCCGAATTATGTCTTATTAAGAGGAGGAGGAATCAGGAAGTGGTGGGGGGGGGGGGTGGAGAAGGGNATATTATTTAATACCTTTTCTGAACTCTTATCAAACCACTGGTTTGGCAATCTGGTTGACAATGGGTTTCCCCGAATTATGTCTTATTAAGAGGAGGAGGAATCAGGAAGTCGTGGGGGGGGGGTAGAGAAGGGGGAGGAGGGGTGAGGGAGGAGGAGGATGGGGAGGAGAGGAAAGGGCAGGAAGAGCAAAGAGGAGAACCCTTTGTCCTTTTTGCTGCTGTTTGCAATTTACTAATTTTTATTCAGGTCCTGTGCATTCCAACATTACCTCTCACTCCACGAGCCAGCGCAGAATACATCACTTCCTGGGCGCTCTCTGGCAAGAGTTCTCTGAGAAACTACCAGCGCTTTTTATCTGCTTTTCTTGTACCTGCCCATGGAGGCTGTTCAGGGGTCCACTTGGTAAACCACTGATCTCACAGCCTAGCTGCCCTTCTGAATTCCGCGTGGCTCTCTGAATTTCTCCTGCCTGCCAAAAGTCTGTTTGTCATCTTAAACCACCTTTTATTTTGCTAAAATCAAATGATTGAGTGGGGGAGTGAGTGGGAACAGAAGCAGGTCCTACTGTGCTGGGTCCTCTCCTATCTTGTTAACCTCATCTTTCTGTGAGCTGCCAGCAGCCCAGACCCCTCTGGAAGGGAAAAAATGAAACCTGCAGAATGTTGGAGTAAGTGATTATCCTCAGAGGCCATTTAGTTCAACTTCATTTTACAGGTGAAAAACAATGAAAGAAGACCCCTCTGATCTTATGTTAATTATCTTACTGGCAATACAGGAAAGAGGCTAAAGCTACCTTTGTTCCTTGCTGCTTTGAAAAGTTAGATCCAAGAAGTACAGAAAGCAGTTATTTTCTGAGACTCACTGAACTGAGAACCAAAACCAATGATTTGGGGTGAGTGTGGGAAGGAAAGTGTTCTAACAGAAACACTGTCGAAATCTTAACCAGGTATTTCATACAGTCATGTTCATATTTTAAGAAGCAAATAGGCAATGCCTCCCCTGCTTTCAATCTCCCTACCCATAAAAAGCAGTGTATTTTTTTAATTTATCAAAACCTCAGATTTTCAATTCATACAACACTGGTATATGCAACATTCAAGAAGGAATTAAGGCTCTTTTATCTTCAAACCAAACTTTTAGCTCCAGATCGTAGACCTGGAATGTACATCCTAGAAGGTCTGGAAGGGTCACCTGTAAGATCTGGAAGGTTCATCCTAGATCTCAGATTCAAGGCGTCAGGTAAGAATCACTTGCCCAGGAAGACAAACAGCACTTGGTCGTCTTCTCCTAGACCCAAGCACTGCAGGCTGAGCCAGGCAACTCTCTTCTACTGAGAAAAGCCTGCAGCTCAGTAGCGGCTAAAGCACGGTTTCTTTCTGCTCCTTTTTTCTTCCTCTCTTTTCTCCATTCTCCTCCCCTTCACTTCAGCCTTTCCCCCTTTTCTAAAATCTCGATCTAAACTCAGGAGTCTTAAAAAAAGAGACTCTGGGGAAGGAGGGTTGTTATACATATACATTCAGTATTGGGAAGAAAGGCAGGCATCAAAATAAAAAGAAGCAACCGGGAGAATCTTGCTTTCCTTTTCTGCTCCGGAGGGTGTCTGCATTCACACTTGTAAAGGAAGCATTTCCTTGGGAGTGAATGTGAAGTCAGACCACTTTAAAAGTGCACCCCACAAAGTTCACTGCCCTGTTCATTACATTGTAAAATAAAGGCTCTTCATCGCCACAGGCAGTGATGGCTTTCTGCTGAATGCCCATTTCAAATACATGGTCAATCTCCATAACCCTGACAGATTGTCAAAATGTACATCAAAATCCGCTGAAATGCACCAGCTTTTTTAGTGCCTTCCATAGCACTCAAAAAATGTTTGTTTGGTGGGTATTTTAAGTAACAAATCAAAATATGCTGTTTTTAAAAATAATATTATTTTAATCCTGTTACTCCCCAGAATACATCAAGCTAAAACACTTAATTCTCTTCCCAATATAAACGGGGGTGGGATGTGGGGGTAAATCCCCAAGGTGGTACTTTCTGTTTCTATCCAACCTGCCCCTTTATAGTCCAGTCCTTTTTACCATAGATCATTAAAAGACATGGCACAAAATGTAATTTTCTGGTGATGGATAGATATAGGATGGATGGATGGACGGATGGACGGATAAATAAATAAAATGGAACTAAGGACTACTTTAGTGGATGGAAATACACAGGGCACATGGAGGGTAGAATGAATCTGAATTTTGGAGGCCTAAATTTGAAGACTTGTGAAACTGTCTGAGGGACTCCTAGGTATATGTTGTTGTTACTAAGCAACCCACTCATCCTCGTGGCCCGAAGCAGAAATTCCTATTCAGCCTGTTGCTGCTCGCTAAGGAATTTTACCTGGACACGTTTGCCAAACCAATCACTACCCTGTTTCAGCTTAGACCTAATGTTTTTATAATTGAGCAGGAATCCTTGAATACCTTTTGAAAAGGAAGAGTGTACACACCCCAAAGTGAATGGCAGGGATCATGAGTGAGGACTCTAGGGCAAGGCTTGCCTTAAACTAAGAAGAACTTAAAAGCAAACATTTCCCAAGGTGAAACTCAGTTGACTTGAACTAGATAGGGTGGCATCATCTACAGCCATCCTCTTAACTCTTGGCTCAGGTAACAAGGATGGTCTGCTGATGCTTACAAGGCTAAAAGAGCACAGCAAAGTTCACTGACTAAAGGAACGTTTAAAATCAGATTCCTATTTATCTCTCTGCACAGAAGATATGCATGTGTCAATTCCTATCAAGTAATATGAGAGGATAACAGAAAAATCAGGAAAGTGGCATCAGGAGACAGACCAAGAAGGGAGGGAAGAAGGGGAAAACGGGGAAAAAAATATTGTGTCAGATTCAGGATGAAATAAGAGGGAAAATACTATTTAACCAAATTGTTTATTTTTTAACCTGAAATGTAGGCCTAGTTGTATCAAAGTCACAGAGAGGAACCAAAGCATTTGTTTGGGTTACCTAGGACTTTTTAACAACTAGTTTTAATAACCTAACATCAAAATAATAATCTTGTTTAAAGTATCTGTAGATTTTAAACAAATACTTCGTGGGGTTCTTTGATCGTGTTTTTGCATAAATGTTTCTATGTATGTTTGACTTACTTGGCTATATGTTTAAATTCTCTTTTTGATTTTACAGAATATAGTACATATTGCTAGATACAGCTCTTCAGCACTGTTCTAGCACTGACTTTTAATCCTCCTTTAAATCAGATGGCAGTAGGCGCATTTGAGTGACCTAGTCTCTGCAGTCAGTTTAAAATAGGATCTAATTACAGATCAACAGAGGGCCTAGTGCCATCTTATCAAGGTAATACTTAAAGCTACCATCTTAAAGCAGCCTACTTAAATACTTAAAGCAGCCCTAGAAATGAAACTGCAACCACCATCCCATTAAATATTTCACCAAGGACCAACATCAGATCATACAGATCAGAATTTGTTATCTTTGACTTTGTGCTATAAAACAGAACCTAATTTTAATGAAATAACTGGGCCCAGAAAAATGAAAACCAATTTTATGCTGTAATGTGAAATTATGGAGGGATGAGGTTGGCCTTCTAACTCCAACTCAGCTCCCTAGTGAGTGGGATCCAGCCTAAAATCTGAGCTTGACCTTTTAGCTCTGGGCCTGCCAGAAGCCCCCGTGGGATGACATCACTCCAAATCAGGTGTTCAGCAGATCTGGAAATGTATGACCTGTCAAAAGGGTCCCATTCTTCCAGAAGGGACAGCTCAGCAAAACAATGAAGGTGAATGACATTGAGAGAAGGCTTAAGAACTCTTAACGAAGAACTCTTAGAAAACAGAAAGAAGTCACTCAGTCATGTCCAACTCTGCGACCCCATGGACTGTAGCCTACACAGGCTCCTCCATCCACGGGATTTTCCAGGCAAGAATACCGGAGTGGGTTGCCATTTCCTTCTCCAAAAAACTCTTAAACCCAAGTTAAAATGTTAGAAGCTAATCATTTAGAAGCAGTAATACTGAAGGTAAAACAAAGCCCACAGACTTCATTTCGCATAACCGAATATACACCTGAAAAGTTGCTTATGAATCGAACTTATTATTCACTTAAAGCATTAGTTTGTTAAATAACCCAAGGTAGATGCCCTAGCCCCTCTCCCCACAGCTCTGGGGTGGGGCACGTGGAATGTGGTTTTACCAGTGCCTCAGGTGATATTTTTGTAATCAGATGAGTCTGTAGTGATTTAAAGAATTCCTACGGACATTCCTATTACTAAGCACATATATGATTATCTTCAATCTTTTTTCCCCAATCAATCTAGACTTTCATATTATTGTCTAGCAGTTTCTTATTTTTCAGGTAGGTTACTTTTGCCTGTATATTGGTTTACTTCACTGAAAATGCAAAACTAAGGAAAGCATACTGTTTGCAGTGTCTCACTTCAGAAC
Source organism: Neotragus moschatus (assembly GCA_006410615.1). Classification (NCBI taxonomy): domain Eukaryota; kingdom Metazoa; phylum Chordata; class Mammalia; order Artiodactyla; family Bovidae; genus Neotragus; species Neotragus moschatus. The sequence goes on along the minus strand of SJYA01001948.1, from coordinate 752,274 downwards.
ACAGTGGACCAGTCTGTTTTCTGACAGATACAGGTTTGCAGAAATTGAATGAGGGCAAGAGAAAGGGCAAGCCTTATTTTGCTGGAGGTTAATTTAGGGTTGGGACTCCTCTATAGCACAGATGGTAAAGAATCTGCCTGCAGTGCAGGAACCAGGGTTCAGTCCCTGGCTCAGGAAGATTCCCTGGAGAAGGAAATGGCAATCCACTCCAGTACTCTTGCCTGGAGAATCCCACGGACAGAAGCCCCTGGTGGGCTACAGTCCAGAGGGTCACAAAGACTTGGACACAAATAAATGACTAGCACACATACACAATTTAGGGTTGAGACAGCCAGGACGGGTGGTAGCTTAAAATAAGAGGTTTAGGCAGGAATGTCAGAGCAATGCCATATTCCCAAATCCTCCTAGGTTCGATGCAGAAGGCTTGGGACTGATGGGCGGGGATGATCTGGAGGGATGGTGTGGGGAGGGAGGGGGAAGGGAGGGGGTCCGGATTGGGAACCCAGGTACACTTATGGCTGATATATGTCAATGTATGGCAAAATGAGTACAGTATTGTAAAGCAAAACAAACTACAAAATAAAAATTAAAAAATAATAATAATTAAAAAAATAATAAAAAATTTAAAAAGAAAAAAAAAGGAATGTCAGAGCAATACCATGCAGGTCCCTCTCCTTCAGTTCTAATTCCCTGGGGTCATCCAGAATGTGTACATTTTTTTCATCCCTAAATTAAGACATGTGCAAGACTTAATCCATTGCAGGGAAGATTAAGGACTCTAGCCATTAAACTAGTGATATCTAAGGAAAGAAGACCGACACTATTGGCTAATTCTTTATTTACTACCCTCTTGACTGCCATGACCATTTATAATTATAGTGTTGTCTGGTTTTGATTGTACAAGTGTCTGGATTATTAAGTAGGGAGTTGATTATGTTAGTTTACTTAATGGGACCGCTGTCTGTCTACATCTCTGATTCACCCACACTGGGCTCCTTTCTGATCCTAGAATATGCTAAGCACTCTCCTACCTCAGAGCCTTTGCACTTGCTCTCCCATCTGCCTATAACACTCTTATCCCAAGTATCTTCAGTGCTTGAGCCCTCACTTCAGCTCTCTGCTCAAAAGTCATCTCATCGGAAAGGCCATCCCTGACCACCTTATATAACATAATTCCCATTATTTGCAATCCCTTTAGCCTGCTTTGCTTTCCTTTGTAGCATTTATCATCGTCTAACTTGTTATATATTTACTTCTTTATAGATTTCCTGTTTCCTGGCACTACAATGGTAGCACCATGACGGCAGGGAGTTTGTTCTATTTGCTAATGAATCTCAATCCCAGGATCAATGGCATTGTTCAGTATATAGTGGCATTCAAGATATATTTGTTGAATAAATGAATGGGTATTTATAGTGCTTTAAGGAAGATATGGTTAACTTGGTGTTTGTGATCTTAAAAGATATTTTAGGGAATTCCCTCGCAATCCAGTGGTTAGGACTCTGCATTGTCACTGCCCTTGCCCAGGTTCTATCCCTAGTCGGGGAACTAAGATACTGCAAGCCCTGTGGCATGGTAAAAAAAAAAAAATTATATAGCCAAATAGGAACATATACATTTATAAAACCAGTTAGTCAGTTCAGTCGCTCAGTTGTGGCCAATTCTTTGCAACCCCATGAATCGCAGCACGCCAGGCTTCCCTGTCCATCACCAACTCCCAGAGTTCACTCAGACTCACACCCATCAAGTCAGTGATGCCATCCAGCCATCTCATCCTCTGTCGTCCCCTTCTCCTCCTGCCCCCAATCCCTCCCAGCATCAGAGTCTTTTCCAATGAGTCAACTCTTCACATGAGGTGGCCAAAGTATTGGAGTTTCAGCTTTAGCATCATTCCTTCCAAAGAACACCCAGGACTGATCTCCTTTAGGATGGACTGGTTGGATCTCCTTGCAGTCTAAGGGACTCTCAAGAGTCTTCTCCAATACCACAGTTCAAAAATATCAATTCTTCAGTGCTCAGCTTTCTTCACAGTCCAACTCTCACATCCATACATGACTACTGGCAAAACCATAGCCTTGACTAGATGGATCTTTGTTGGCAAAGTAATGTCTCTGCTTTTGAATATGCTATCTAGGTAGAAAGATTAATTAAAATGTTTCACCCCATTAATTGAAAGATTACCCACCCACATAAGGCATCTATAAATTTGTTTATTTTTCTTTCTAGAATTATGGCTGGACTTCCTAGATAAAATGCACCGAAAGACTAAAGGTAATTGCCCTAAAGCTAAAGTGGCATGGGTAGAGAGAAGGGGGACTTTTATAATATCTGTTCAAGTCTCTTCTGCTGGATTGTGAAAGTCCCTTGACATAGCCCACATTATGCATCTTTTTATTCTCCTATATACTTACCTGAATGTGTTGCAAATGGTAAGTAATCAGAAAACACATACAGGTAATGAAAAACACCTGTGAGTTTCAAATAAATCATATATATTCTGAATATTTTGGCAGTAATGTAAGATTTTCTAAATCCATCACTCTGCTGCTAGAACATACATGCTTGTTGACAAAGACCATAAATCTTCATAAAATGTTATAAAGGGGGAGTAGAAAAATTTTAAACATGTACAAAGACAAACTGTCCTAAAAATACTTCGTTTTAAACAGCGATAGCATCAACACTGCAGAACATAAAAAGAGATCGTTTGCATCTGAAATGTTCACAGCTATAAGAAAGATGACGCTACTTCAGTCCAGACTTGCTGACTGGAATTATCTTCCTGTGCTATCCAAAAGCTTACCTACACTTTGATGGGTTTATAGAGGGAAAAAAAATCCTGTGTGTATTCTTTTAGGTTAGTTCCAGAAAATACAGACAGGCCTCCTACACAGATTTACCATGAAGCTGATCAAGTTCAAGCCTCAGGATCCCCGTTTGTTCTGGCAGGAAGCTCCAGAAAACAGGCTTGTGTGTGGGTTGTTGTTTTTTTGTTTGTTTTCTTTTGAGACCTCACCCCTACTCCACCTAACACACACAACTGCCTAAGCCTCAAGCTCATAAAAACCTGGACCCATCCTGACAGCCCTCCATTAGAATATTAACATTAAGAAAACTAGGCTAGAATCTGCAAAAACGATCCAAAGATCATTTTTTAATGTCAAGCATTTCTCCATAGTCCCAGCAAAGAGAGGCGAATGGGGTCCAACAGTCTCTTTGGGGTACTGTTAATATTTCTTTTCCCCAGAAACAAAATGAAGTCTTGGAAACCATGACTAGATAAAAGTTACTTTCATTAAATGTAAGTATATATAACCTTAGATAGTTTTATCCATAGAAGTTTGGTAATGTATCACAGCGAACTAGATTGCTAGTGTTCTGAACTTATTATTTCTTTAAATTTATTTTAATTGACATATAATTCACAGTCTATATGGTATTAGTTTCAAGCACACAACACAGTGATTTGATGTCTATATACTGCACACTCAGTGGCTAAGTTGTATCTTTGCCACTCCATGGACTGTAAAATTGGAGCGAGTTGACATTTCCTCCTTCAAAAGATCTTCCCTACCTAGGGAATGAACCCATGTCTCCTGAGTCTCCTGCATTGGCACCCAGACTCTTTACCACTGAACCACCTGGGAAGCCTGTGGACTAATACATTACAAAATTATCGGCACAATAAATGTAGTTACTGTCCATCACCAAAGTTAACACAACATTATTGACTATATTAGAACTTATCTTCAACACTAAATAAATTATCTTTATTGGTGCTAAGTACAACTGGTTAAAATATAAGCCCAACTGATTTCACCCTAAATTCCTTTGAGTCCCGTTGTATCACAAAACAAAGGGGTGCGACCAAATTTATATGATTTATTTAAGGAATTACAGTAAGTCTTATCCAATATTTACTAGATTTGCGACCATTTTTGACAAGAAGATGAAAACAAACAACAACAACAAAAAAAACCCTGCTGCCATCTCGACTTTTGGTTACTGAAGTTTTCAAACTCGGAGTAGTGAGTTCCTAAAGGTTAGAGAGAATTTAGCGGGAGGAAAGGAGGATACACTCAACCACTACCCCAGTCCTACCCTTCTCCCGCCCTCTTCTCGTCGTTTGCAACTAGGTCCATCCCTCCGATGTATACAGTCGCAGCAGCTAATTTTTCACTAATGAGTAAAGTGGTACTAAAACCTAGTTGTTGTTTTTTTTTAATATGCTAGCCTGTGATGTGAACTACGCCTACCCTACCCGGGGCTTAACTTTGGGGACGGTCCCCTCCATCCCTCGATAGGTCCGCGGGGCATTCGCGCTCCCCCGTCAAGGTCCCTCAATCCGAGAAGGTCCAGGGCCACCTGGCCAGGAGAGGCGGCCTGAGGAAGGTCTCCTTGAGGTGGCCACACCGCCGAGATAAAGCGACCGGGCAAGGCGGGAAGGTGGCCCCTACGCACTCCAATAGGACGCAGCCCGTTCCCAGCCGGGGACGCGCCCGACAGGAGGGGGAAGGGAGTGTCGCCACCGAATCCCAGGAAAGGCCGCGGGACCCACCTCCGGCTCCCCCTCGCTCCCGCCCTCGGCCCCACCTCCCCCAGCCTGCACAAAGCCGGCCCGGAGGCGGGGGCCAGGCCTGCTGGGAGGCCGCCCGGACGAGACTGGACCGGGGCCCGGCGCCCCGTGGCTCCGGCCGCCGTGCCCCGGCGCGTCTCCAGTTCCAGTCCCGGACGGGGCGGACGCTCCCCCCGGCTGGCCCTAGGAGGCGCGGGAAGCCGGGCTCCCCGCCTTTTCAGGCGACAGTCCCCCGGGGAGGTCAGGCGCACTCGCGCCGTCCCGCTAGCCACGCCCGAGGTGGCGGCCTCCAGCGCGCGGCGCCCGGGCCGTCGGGGCGGCGGAGGCCAGCCGGGCGTGGGGTAACTCCCTAATTCGCACGCGCCCCTTCGCGCCCAACAGTGGCACAAACTCTGGCCTCAGGTCGATCCCCCTCATTTCCGAAAGGCCCCCGTCCTCCCGCACCTGCGTAAGGTGGCCAAACAATGCGGGGGCGGGCAGGAGGGGCGGGGAGGCCCGCGGACGGGGGTGGGTTCGGCGCCCGTGGCCCCCGAGACCGCGGCCGGCCGGCGCCTGGCCTCCCGTCGGGGGCGCACACACGCACACCGTCCGGCCCGGTGCGGGAAGATGGCCGTTTCTGCTATCAGGATAAAGGCTCTTTGTTGCGCTCACACAAAAGCCGCCAAGACCCGCTTTTCCAGCAGGCCCTTTGGGCAAATCGAAGGAACGCAGCTGAATTTTCCAAATGGCCTTGGGAGCCCGAAGCGGTGGGAGCAACTGAAAGAGAAGGGGAATAAGAGGCCTCCCGCCCTCTTCTACCGAAACCTCTGCNAGGATAAAGGCTCTTTGTTGCGCTCACACAAAAGCCGCCAAGACCCGCTTTTCCAGCAGGCCCTTTGGGCAAATCGAAGGAACGCAGCTGAATTTTCCAAATGGCCTTGGGAGCCCGAAGCGGTGGGAGCAACTGAAAGAGAAGGGGAATAAGAGGCCTCCCGCCCTCTTCTACCGAAACCTCTGCCAATATCCAAGGATTCGTCCTGGGAGACCGGGGCTGAGATCATTCGTAAAGGGAGGAAGGAAAGAGGAAAACCTACTTTTACTATCAAGGCCCAAAGGGGATATTAAACATTCACATTCTTGCAGGGTTTCTCCCCTTAACCAGGGTAGAAACATAATCTGGAAAAGTCTGGATACACCAAAAAGAAAAAGAAAGAAAAAAAAAATACCAACAATAGCAACTTAAAAAAAAAAAAATAACAAACCAGTTGCCATCAGCCCAAAGTGGTAGTAGCAGCAGCCGGCGCGTGTGATCCACTTACTTGTCCGACTCTTGTGACATGTTTGATCCAATGAACTCGCTCCCCTTTTCCTGGAGCCTCAGCCTCTGGTGAAACTGGACTTTCAAGTNTTAAAAAAAAAAAAATAACAAACCAGTTGCCATCAGCCCAAAGTGGTAGTAGCAGCAGCCGGCGCGTGTGATCCACTTACTTGTCCGACTCTTGTGACATGTTTGATCCAATGAACTCGCTCCCCTTTTCCTGGAGCCTCAGCCTCTGGTGAAACTGGACTTTCAAGTCTGTGCAGGTGAAGGTGTGTGAGAGCGCCCGAGATGGCAGAACAAGAGCTACAGGTAATTCTGCTTTTCCGTCCCCCCTCACCACTCTCGCTCGCTCGCCCGCTCGCGCCCTCACCTAGCCGGAAAGGTGGGATAAGGGGGGGGCCCCCTCACATGGGGCCCGAGCTCGGAGGCGGCCGGGCGGCGCGGAGTCCCTCCCGAATGGAGGCAATGGGCAGCCACAGAGCAGAAAGTGGCGGACTTGGGCGGCCACAGGTAACTTTCTCGCAAGGAGCTGAATTCTTTCACTAAAGGGTACGAGCCCGAGGGACGAGCTGCGCGGTGATTGGCTGCGGGGCTCCCTCAGGTGAGCTGCCATTGGCAGAGGCGCGCTCAGGTAAGGCCCTTCTCCAAGTGCAGGTAACTCACTCCGAAGTTTACCTGAGTGGAGCGGCGGCACGCTTGCAGCCCAGCGGCGGGCCGAGGGAGCTGAGGGTCGGTGCTTGGAGCAGACTTCGTGCTATATTTCCCTTCTTCCCGGAGGCCGGCCTGGGGTGAGGGGTTGGCGGACCTTGAAGGAGAGAAGTTAACCAGAAAAAAAAACAACTCAACACCTGCAACCACTAGGGATTGTGGGTCGAACGGAAGGACTAAGGAGAGCTGAACTCGGGTGTCCCAAGCCAACCGGAATCAAAATGCGCAGCACAACCACGAGGCTTTTAATACCCACATTAAGAGGACAGTGTTGGACAGTGTCAGAAGACTACGGGACTGAAGTTTACGTTGTGCTCCGAGGGGGCGAAAAGCGCAAAGATCGCCAAGTCTGTTACGTAATTGCATTTTTAACATTCTTATCCACAACAAACAACGTGTCATGTCCCAATGTGTAAAAGATACGGTAGACGGCTACACTTATAAATAGATAAGCAGACACGACTTAGCTACTGAACAGCAGCAGCAGCATCCTTTCTTGACCTCGGCGGGTAGGGAGTGGCTGGTTTTGATGGGATGAAGAAATTTGGTTGAACAGACACTCAAATGGCTCAAGCGCANCAACGTGTCATGTCCCAATGTGTAAAAGATACGGTAGACGGCTACACTTATAAATAGATAAGCAGACACGACTTAGCTACTGAACAGCAGCAGCAGCATCCTTTCTTGACCTCGGCGGGTAGGGAGTGGCTGGTTTTGATGGGATGAAGAAATTTGGTTGAACAGACACTCAAATGGCTCAAGCGCACCTCTTCCAGCTCAATTCTGCAGCCCAGGATTGCAGAGCTGCAAACCACTGAATCCCTTCCATAAACCTATTGTCATTTGACGTTTCCAGGCAGGCATCAACATTTACATTGTAATTCAATAGACGCAGCAACTACAAAGGTGCTTTATCCTTCCAGCTTAATATGGTTGCTATGGAAACAATTCAGGATGAAACTGACTTTTTGCAGTTTTGTTGCCCCTGGTTGAGAGCAGCGAATTTGCAAACCTGTAATTTATAACCAATTCTTCCAATGAGTACTTGTGTAAATTCTGACAGTAATCTAACCCATGCATATTAATTGTAGAAATAAAGAGGGCATGGAAATTTTATCATAATTTATTTCGAGTTATTACATTGGCAGAGATGAAACAACTTCCATTTTAATCTGTATGGATCATATATTTCCTGCATATAATATTATGAGGCAAGGTTTGGCTGCTCCATGTTTCATTCTCAACAAATGAATTTCAGGATTTTTTTTATTTTTAAATACAGTATAAGCACACACACTATCTTTTTTAAGGTAATGCAATACCTACTTTCATGTACCTTCTTAACCTCCTGTCTAGAGGCTACCAAATTCAGCTTTTAGCTGTCTATTCACTTTCACTTTTCACGTTCATGCATTGGAGAAAGAAATGGCAACCCACTCCAGTATTCTTGCCTGGAGAATCCCAGGGACGGAGGAGCCTAGTGGGCTGCCGTCTATGGGGTCGCACAGAGTCGGACACGACTGAAGCGACTTAGCAGCAGCAGCAGCATTCTATCATTACCTTCCTATTTCTAGTAATTGACACAGCTATCCCTTGATTTATCAATTTTGATAACAGGTGCTTTGACCACCTGTTGCCTTAGATAAGGACTTAGTTCTTTCAAACCCTGTCCAGTTTCATCTTCCATCCTTCTTCCAGTGTATCTCTTCCACAGCTTGGGCACAGCAAGTAGTCAGTGAGTACAACAGAACCAGCTACTGTACTATGCTTGTTTTCTTATTTTTAAAACAAGCTTTTATCTATTTACTTCATTTGTGATGTTTCCAATCTGATTTTTTTTTCCTACAACATGTCTATCAAATGACTGTCACATTTATTTTTCAAATGATCAATCAATCCTACCCCCTACACCCCCAAACATCCCTCTGAAAGTCCACTGCCCTTTTGTTCCAATGGAGATGAGTTCCTCTCTGGACCTGGTACTCAGCTGTCATCTTGGGACAATCCGTCATCTCCAGAGTAAGAGCCCCATTTCTCTGTCCTGTTAAAAGTCCACCTTTCCTTCGGAAGATTCTCCAAATATCAGAAACGAGATGTCTTTTCTTCTGGGCTCTTCAGCATCTCAAGAGAAATATCTGCCATCCCTTGACTGAGGTACGTTCACCTGGCTGCTGGTATTCTCAGAACAGGTCAGAAGAGATCCAGAGCCGTCACTGCTCAGTATGCAGTTTCTTTCTGTCCTGTAGGTGCTTTACTCCTGCCCTTCTTTCGGCCGGATGCACAAGCTTCTTTCCTGTATTTCCTACTGTCACTGTAATAACCTGGCTGTAAGAAGTGGGACAGGGGACCTGAGGATCTGACAAGTCCAAATATCCACACTCACTCAGCTCTCAGCCTCTCACCGCTCTCTCACTTCTGGGATCCTGTAACCTCTCCTCAGTATCTCTCTCATGATCTCTGGCATCTCCAAGACCCGGCCCAATCTGGTGTTTATAGAAGAATCTCTTGGGCTGTTTCTATACTGACCTCTAGGATGTCATTAGAGTAGCTTCTGATGTTCTGTTGAACCAATTTCCACTCTTCCGTTCATCCCCGTCTTCCAGAATTGTGTTGAGATAGATCTTTTGCAGATGAGTCCACCTCCATCCTCTTTGTCCCTGTGAATTTATCCTCCTACTTTCCTTTACTGTCCTTTTCAGGAGACAATGAACATAAACAAGTATGGGTCAATCTACCATCTTTAATCTGAAGCCATTTCCAAAACCACCCAAAAACTTTTACCAAACTGTCCCAAATTTGTTTGTGCAAACAAAACTAGAATTTATGAGCCAACCTTGCCTTTTTTTGATCAGTGGTGCCCAAGATTCCTTTCTTTCTTGCCAGTATCTAATAACTCAACCTTGACTGCATTGCTTAATCAACTGGTTGACTACCTACTGCTATATTGTTTGGTTAGATTCATGAAGGAGAAGGTTCTCATGAACAAGTTAAAATTTTCAACCGTTAAGTTAACTCTGGTACCCAATTGAAGTTTTTTTTTTTAATTTTTTAAATTTTTATTTCTGTTTAAACTTTTTGTTTTGTATTAACATTGGGTTATTAACAATGTTGTGATAGTTTCAGGTGAACAGTGAAGGGACTCAGCCATATGTATACTATTTATTTATTTACTTATTTTTGACTGTGCTGGGTCTTCATTGCTGCATGGGATTTTCTCTAGTTGCAGGGGTTGGGCTGGGGGCTGTCTACTCTTTGCTACAGTGCTTGGGCTTGTCACTGCGGTGGCTTCTCTTGTGGAGGAATACAGGCTCTAGGACACATGGGCTTCAGTAATTCCCACGTGTGGGCTCAGTAGCTGCGGTTCCTGGGCTCTGGAGTACAGGCTGAAGTTGTGGTGCTCGGGCTTAGTTGCTTCAAAGCATGTGGAATCTTCCAAGACCAGGGATCAAACACATGTCTCCTGCACTGGCAGGCAGACTCTTTACAGTGAGCCACCAAGGAAGCCTCAGGTTTCCCAATTGTTTTGATTCTGTTGGCAAAATAGTTCTAAGTGACTATGAAACCTTGCCACACCCAACATGAGAATGTACTTCTCTCTCTTTCTCAAACATCTTTCTCCATAAATTCTTAAGTGCAGCAGTCGTTCCCAATGTGTGGTCCCTGGATGGACCATCAACATCAGATTACCTGGGAGCTTGTGAAAAAATGCAAATTCACCAACTCACCCCAGGCCTCAAGAAACTCTTGGAGGTGGACAGCAGTCTGTGTGTCTAGCAAGTCCTCCAGGTGATTCTGATGCAGGTTAGAGTTTGAAACGCATCAGTATCGAATGCTGACGGGAGGAAGTAGCACCTCAGTAGCCACTGAAAGCCATCGTTGTCAATTATGCTGAATTTGGAGTTTTCCAGCAACTTGTAGCAACCATGGGGTAGGCAGTTGATTTTACCTGTCTGCATTATTTTATTCCTAATCTAGTGACTGTTTATATAATGGTTGACTATTATTCTCAATCGGAGCAGTTAGTGCATTTTTAAAAAACAGCCTGTGATCTGCTACATTATTTGTCATACCTTTAGGAATTTCAGCACAGGTTAGTGTTTGATGTCATTTTATGTGGCAGCAACAAAGTAAATTCTCATGTAAAATGCGAGTGATAAGAAAAAGCTAGTGTTTTTAAACTATTTCATTTATGAGATTAAAATTTTAGTTAAGTTTCCAGGGGAGAAAAACTTCTATTATCATTTTAACGTTTACTTCTGTTATCATTTTAGTGGTGATTTTTAGCATCTATTTAATGGCCAATGCCATTTTCCTAAATTAAAACTTTAGTATTTGCTACCAAATTGTTATTTAATTATGTCTTTTTTCCCCCTTAGTTGTTTTGACTCTGCAAAAATCAGTAGATGCTACCCCATAGCCAACTCATCCCCATAGTGCCCTGAGTGAAAACAAGTCAGTTTAGATATATGATGTATTAAAACCCACTACCTAAGGCTCCAGGGAGTGAGAAGAACAGCTATCAGATGTTAAATCTGTTATAATGAGATGTGGGGAGAAGAATGCTGCTTCTGTGGCATATGGGCAGAAATACCAAGTTTGTTTTTAAATCGTATGTATATACATATATATAGTTTATATATATATTAATATATGTACTATATTTATCTATTTGGCTGCATCACGTCTTAGTCGCAGCACATGGACTTAGTAGGTAGATAAGATCTTAGTTCCCAGACCAGGGACTGAACCTGTGTCCCCTGCATGAAAGATGGTTTTTAATCACTGGGCCACCAGAGAAATTCCTAGAAATACTAGGTTTCTAGGAGCCCATCAATTGAATCTGCTTGCTGCTTTTCACCCACTGAATGTCATATACAGAGCCACTAAAGCACATTGAATCTACTGTGGTAGATGACTGGTGGTATCTCCTAGGTTGCTTCACACTATAAAAATACTGGTTTTTTGTTTGGCTTTTATCCCCAAGAAGTAACCTTGCAAAGAATGAAATGTACCTGGGCGTCTGAATTTGAAATCCACATAGAAATATATAACTTAAGCAACTAAGCATTAAATGGCACTTTTCTCACAGTTTGGGGCCACTTCTATTTTTCATAGTTGTATGGATATGTATATTTGCATTGACACTGTTTCCATGAAGACTCTGAAACTCGCAGTGTGGACTCCAGCTAGTAGCCTGAAGTAGCACATCTCCTTCAGGGTAGTGAAGGTTTCTGTTTCTTGGACTGGTCATTGGTAACTCTTCAACAGAAAGGTGGTCCTGTTAAAACATGCTGCTTTGAATACATATCTTTATCTCTACCTCTTCCATGGACTGTAGTATGCCAGGCTCTTCTGTCCTTCACCATCTCCCGGAGTCTGCTCAAACTCATGTCCATTGAATCGGTGATACCATCCAGCCAGCTCGTCCTCTGTCATCACCCCCATCATCCTCCTGCCTTCAGTCTTTCCCAACATCAGGGTCTTTCCCAATGAGTGAGCCCTTGGCATCAGGTGGCCACAGTATTGGAGCTTCAACTTCAGCATCAGTCCTTCCAGTGAATATTCAGTGTAGATTTCTTTGAGGATTGATTGGTTTGATCTCGCAGTTCAAGGGACTCTCAAGAGTCTTTTCCAGCACTGTAATTTGAAAGCATCTATTTTTTGGCACTCAGCCTTCTTTACAGTCCAACTCTCACATCTGTACATGACTACTAGAAAAACCATAGCTTTGACTATACGGATCTTTGTTGGCAAAGCTAGGGCTACCATAAACAATATCACACATCATGTGGATTAAACAAGAGAAATATATTTTCTCATGGTTCTGGAGGCTACAAGTCCAAGGTTAAGGTTTCAGCAGGGCTGGTTTCATTCTGAAGCCTCTCTGCTTGACTTACAGGTGGCCGTCACTGGCTCTGTCCTCACAGAGCCTGTTCACTGTGAGCATGCACGTGTCCTAATCTCTTCTTATAAGAACGCTGGTGATGTTGAATTAGGGCCCACACATATGACCCCATTTTACCTTAATTGCCTTTTTAGAAGTGCGGTCTCCAAATACAGTCACATTCGGAGGTAAGGCCATACCTCAGAGTTATTGGAGGTTTAGTTCNCTTCTTGCTATTCTTTGGAACTCTGCATTCAGATGCTTATATCTTTCCTTTTCTCCTTTGCTTTTCACTTCTCTTCTTTTCACAGCTATTTGTAAGGCCTCCCCAGACAGCCATTTTGCTTTTCTTTTCCATGGGGATGGTCTTGATCCCTGTCTCCTGTACAATGTCAAGAACCTCAGTCCATAGATCATCAGGCACTCTATCAGATCTAGTCCTTTAAATCTATTTCTCACTTCCACTATATAATCAAGACATTATATAGGGGACAAAAAGCTTTAAATGCTGAATTATATGCCTAGACAAGTTATCAGTGAAGTATGAAACTAGAATAAAATTCAGTTCCAGAAGCTCAAGTTCTAAAACCTTGCATCCTTTCTCAAAAAAATACTAGACTATGTGCTCTATTAAGACATGGGAAAACAGAAAGAACCAAGAAAGAGATAGTCTTAAGATTCAGGAAAGAGGGGAGGTAACAGAGGAGAAAGTTAGAGGGATGGCAGAAAATGATAATGGCTTAGCAGGCTTAGAGAGCAACTAAATTCTCTCATGCAACAGAGGTCTTTGTGTGGGGGTGAAGGGTTGAACCCAACAATTAAGTTTAACATTATGGGAAATTGTATTGAGATGCTCTTTGAGGGAATGAAAAGTATTAGGAATAGGTACAGAGAAAACTAAATATTTAGCATTCAGTAACTTGGGGAAAATTATACAAGACTGGAAATATAATAAAATTAATCTTACTACATACTTGTTTCAACAGTGAATAATATTCATATGATCTTCATAAGAGAATTCAATTCAGTTCAGTCACTCAGTTGTGTCCAACTCTTTGTGACCCCATGAATCGCAGCACGCCAGGCCTCCCTGCCCATCACCAACTCCCGGAGTTCACTCAGACTCACGCCCATTGAGTCAGTGATGCCACCCAGCCATCTCATTCTCGATCGTCCCCATCTCTTCCTGCTCCCGATCCCTCCCAGCATCAGAGTCTTTTCCAATGAGCCAACTCTTCGCATGAGGTGGCCAAAGTACTGGAGTTTCAGCTTTAGCATCATTCCTTCCAAAGAAATCCCAGGGCCGATCTCCTTCAGAATGGACTGGTTGGATCTCCTTGCAGTCCAAGGGACTCTCAAGAGTCTTCTCCACAGTTCAAAAGCATCAATTCTTCNTTTAGCATCATTCCTTCCAAAGAAATCCCAGGGCCGATCTCCTTCAGAATGGACTGGTTGGATCTCCTTGCAGTCCAAGGGACTCTCAAGAGTCTTCTCCACAGTTCAAAAGCATCAATTCTTCGGTGCTTAGCCTTCTTCACAGTCCAACTCTCACATGTATACATGACTACTGGAAAAACCATAGCCTTGACTAGACGGACCTTAGTCGGCAAAGCAATGTCTCTGCTTTTGAATATGCTATCTAAGTTGGTCATAACTTTTCTTCCAAGGAGTAAGCATCTTTTAATTTCATGGCTGCAGTCACCATCTGCAATGATTTTGGAGCCCCCAAAAATAAAGTCTGACATTGTTTCCACTGTTTCCCCGTCTATTTCCCATGAAGTGATGGGACCAGATGCCATGATCTTCGTTTTCTGAATCTTGAACTTTAAGCCAACTTTTTCACTCTCCTCCTTTACTTTCATCAAGAGGTTTTTTAGTTCCTCTTCACTTTCTGCCATAAGGGCGGTGTTGTCTGCATATCTGAGATTATTGATATTTCTCCTGGCAATCTCGATTCCAGCTTGTGTTTCTTCCAGTCCAGCATTTCTCATGATGTACTCTGAATATAAGTTAAATAAGCAGGGTGACAATAGAATTACTGAATGATAATTTACTGGTGATAAACTGGGAAGATGAAAGGAGGAAGATACTGGTATCAGGTGGGTGATGACGATGTGGGAGATTGTGAGAGTTAAATTGTCATCTGTGTGTGTGTGCACTTTGTCACTCAGTCGTGTCTGACTCATTGCGATCCCATGGACTTCAGCCCACCAGGCCCCACTGTCTGTGGGATTCTCCAGGCAAGAGTGCTGGATTACACTGCCATGCCCTCCTCCAGCGGATCCTCCCAACCCAGGGAGTGAACCCCCTTCTCTGACATCTTCTGCATTGGCAGGCGGGTTCTTTACCACTAGTGTCACCTGGGAAGCTCAAGATAGTCGTCATCTACAACAGAAAGTCAATACCTATTGCCCCAAATTCATGAATCAGAAACCAGCAACTACACATCAATTAGAAATGCTTTTGGCTGCTAGTAATATCAAGGCTGATTAACAGTAGTTTAGAAAGATGGGATTTAGTTTTTCTTATTTGAAAAAAAAAAAGCTCTGAAGGTTAGCATTGGTCCTAACACTCAGTTGTGGTATCTCTGAGAGTCTCTTGGCCTTTTTCATGTGGACACAAGATGACCCTGTCAACATTATCCGTTACATCTATGCTTAAGACAGTAAGGAGGAGGAGAGGGTGGTGCTTTACTCAACTAAGTCATTTATGAAGAAAGAAATGCCAGCACTGACACTAGAAGCCTCCTATATGCTTCTATCTCAGACCCGGGTCACAGAACTGTGTTCTGGGTTGGCCAGTCAGCATTCTACTTAGAAATATAGAAGTGAATGCTAGAATTTGACAAAGAAAGCTCAAATAATGAAAAAGAGTTGCCCCTGAGGAGTGGGATTGGAAAGTGGGGAGGAGTTAGGCATGATTGATATTTTTGATGATATTAACCTGTATCATTTTCAATATTATTACTCAAGGTAATTATTTGACTTTTAAAACTGTATATAGTTTATATGCATTATAGTTTACATCCACAAATATACAACTTTGATCAAATAAAATTAAATTAAAAAATAAAAGTACAATTGCAAATATATCATGCTCCCTCTTTCCCAGGGTCTTTGCATTTGCTGTTCTGTATCCCTAAATCTCTTGGTCTCTTTAATCCCTCAGCCAACTAGCTCCTAACTTTCCTTCAGATCGTGCTCTATCATTTCATCCCAAGAGAAGCATCATCTACTCTCCCAGATCATGTATAGGTATATTGGGAAGATACATTTCTCCAGGATTTATTAATCTAGGAGATTAATAATTAAAAATGTTCCTCATTTTGAAAACACTTGTCACAGTTGTGATTTCATATTTACTTGCACAATGTCTGATCACTGGCCATCACCTTCCACTAGACTCTGAGCTTCAGGAGGGCAGAGATGATATCTGTTACTGACTCTTCATTGTCTCCCCAACACTTAATACCATTGCTGGCATTTGGTCAGCAGTTTCATAACTCAGAGCTCTGAGTCAGTGTCTTGGCACTCATCTGCCTCTCACAGTAGAAACTTTCATGTTCTTACACAACCAAGTTTAAAAGCAGGAAGAAGGAAGATAGAGCATGTACTTTAGCGATGAAAATCTTTCCCAGAAGCCCCCATCAGACTTCACCTTGTATCTCACTGGCCAGAACTGGGTCACATGGTCCATACAAATCAGGAGCTGGATCCATCTTTCATGAGATCAAGAAATCTCCACTCAATATTTGAATAGATCTGGGTTATCTCAACAAGAAAGTAGTGAAAGACTGCCACTGAGTTAAAAATAAGTGTTAATAGAGATAACAAAGAATTGATAGCTTCATAATACAGATGATAAATTTGACCTTCATTTCAGATAATGTAAGTAACAGATCTGGGATTCAAATCTTTATCTGCCTTATTCTAAAGTCTGTCACATGATACCTCCTAGCTTTAAATGTAAAGTTCTTTCTGATTCAAGATGTGGTAGATTTAGTCAGGAATGGCTTCATAGAAGAAAAATATCTTAGGGATGGTCTTGAAAGAAATAACACAAATTGAGTTGATGGAGTGAATGAGAGGGAAGTTATTAGTTATATTAAAACCACTCTCTTGGACTTGCTTGGAGGCCCAGTGGTTAAGAATCCACTTTACAATGCAAGGGACATGGGTTTGATCCCTCATCAGGGAACTAATATCCCACATGCCACAGGGCAGCTAAGTCAGCATTTCCCGACTACTGAACCCATGCAACAATGAAGACCTAGCACAGCCCCCCCCCAAAAAAAACCCACAAAAAACACCCTTTTCATTTTCACTCATATTAAACTGCTTTTCATGTATCCCATTGATCATCAGAGCATCACTCTCTATTTTGGGAATTATTATTGCTTTCATGGTCTAAATGAACTATAAATAAACTGAGACGAGAAGACATTTACCCAGGGGGAAATGTCACAGTGAGAACCCAGAGACCATGGCTTGGCTACAGGAGGACAGAATGTTCTGAGATTTTTAATGAGGCATGCTCGTTGTTGATGCTTCAAAATACTCTTAAAAAATGTCTCAACCTGGAAAACATATTCAAATAACCTAATATCATGGAACTGCTGCTTTCCTGCTTGATAACCTTCAGCAGTTCCTCAGTGCACACAGGGCAACCTCATCTAGGAATTAAGATGTTTCCCAGTCTAACTCCAGTTGCTCCAGTTCATCCCAACTGGTCTTCTGCACTCAGAGATCTGAGCTGGATATGGTCGGATGTGGAGTGTGCAGGGCGACCTGTAGGAGGGAGCTGTCTTTGTCCAAGGCTTGTGACCATCCCCCCACCATAATCACAAGTGTAAGCAGAGCCATAAAGCATGCATGAAATTGGAAGATGGGTCCAAAAATACCAGAGAGGATATTTGGAAGGACCTTAAAGCTTAAGTGAGTGAGTGAAAGTGTTAGTGACTCAGTTGTGTCTGACTCTTTGTAATTCAGTTGACTGTAGCCCACCAGGCTCCTCTGTACATGGAATTCTCCAGGCAAGAATACTGGAGTGGGTAGCCATTCCCTTCTCCAGGGGATCCTTCTGACCCAGGATTTGCTAGAAAGACGGCCCTATGGTGTTGCCCAATTTAGAACTGTACGTGGGTCAAACATGGGTCTCCCCCATTGCAGGCAGTTTCTTTACCATCTGAGCCACCAGAGAAGCCTTAGGATATCTCAAAACTAGTACATGATCTAGGACATCAAGCCAAGAGATATGAGTGAGTGGATGCCAATTAGGAGCACTGAGATTTGGACAGCAAAAACTCTGGGGCAGTCGTCTATGGGGACAGATGACTTTCACTGCTGGGGACAATTTGCTTTTATTACCCTGGTCTTGGTACAGCCCCTTCCCTCCTCTGCATCACATGTTGTCCGTTCTTCCAGGGGGGTCTGGCCAAAAGCCCTGACCTTTTCCAGGGTATTAGCAGACAGTCCTCTATGGCACATGCTGGTCCATGTACTTCCCAGTTCTGGAGACAACCAGAACATAGAACATTTTTAACTGCACTTTTTCCATCTCTTGTTGCAGAACTTAACAGCAGAAATATGCAAGAGAAGAGGAGAAGGAAGAGGCTAAATGTAAGTGGTCCAGCCTAGTGAGAAGGGTCTCGTCATGGGCTCGGGCATTGCATGCAGAAGCCACATGAGGAGGCCATGACTGGTCTCTAAGTAGCAGTTTTCCAGATTGGAAAACAGAAGATTTGCCCGAAAGACAGCCCTATAGTGTTGCCCAATTTAGATGTCCTCCCTGATTCTCAGGGCCAGTTTTCTTGAAAATCTGAGTGGCCTGTACATAGCTCCTTCTGCTTCCTGTGGGATTTTAGTTATTAGCGATGACCTAGGGTCTTGCTCAGTAAAGTATAGCCACAGATCAGCAATATTGGAATAGCCTGGAAGGTGGTTAGAAATATAGAACTTCAAGCCTCCTAGATTAGACCTATATTTTAATAGGATTTATATGCACATTAAAGGTTTAAGAAGCAGTTTTCTAGAGTTTGGCGATACAGTCACGAGAGGAAGCCGCATCTCCTGGAGGTTCAGAGCAAAGAAGTACAATGGATGACTGTAGGTAAATTTAANAGTTTTAAAATATGACATTTAAGCAAAATGATATGATTCTTCCCAGGGAGTTGGTGAGGACCAAGCTGAGGGTGAAGTTCCCAAGGACCAAGTTTGGAGTAGGGAAGTTCTTTCCCAAAATATCAGGTGATGCCCAAACCAAAAATACAAAAGGAGCAGAAACTGTATAAGAAACAAGGTGCCCCAAAGCCATGTAGGTCCCCAGAAACAAAAGAGTCTCAGGAATTATCAGGGACCGTTTTATGATGAGGCTTTGGATTGAGAGAGAGAGAGAATGAGCACGTAAGACTTGGAGGTAACAGAGCCAGCCCACCGAGAAGCTCTTAGAACTCCATCTCAAACCTGGATGTCCATAGAATCTCCATAAGAGGCTGTCACGAATGCACATTTCCTGACCTGACCTCTAACTTAATGACTTAGAATGCCCAGGGGTGAGGCTCAGGAATCTGTATTTGTAACACACTCTTCTGTATGCCTAGGGATTTTTTTTACAACAGGCAAGCAGTGGTACCAAGACCACAGGCTTGAGGAACTATCAGGTTGCCTTTAGAAATCTACCACTTCGTTGGGCCAGCTGGTGCATGGCTCCTGTATGGCTCATCCCAGCTCTAATGGCCAAGAGCAAAAAGACATCAATTTACCAAAAAGACCTCAGCTTACTCAGTCTTACCTCCTAAGACTTCCTTTCATTGACTATGTATGTGCCCCAGGCAAAGTGCTCTGCACATTGTATCTTAAATACTCATTGCATTTTCCAGCTGGTATTTAAAGCAATTTAATAACTTAAGACTGCTGTAGGAATGAAGAGAGATGAAGAAAGGTGACCACTCTTTATCTTAAGGATTTTATAGAAATAGAGTTCTTTGGCTTCTACCAGAATCATAAATTGTCCAGAAGGAGAGACCCACAGAAATTATCCTGGAATCCCAGATTTAATCTTGCATTTCTCGTTCTATCTCTGGCTGCCTGCTGCATACTTTCTGTAGCACTGGTGGCTTGAAGTCAGATCTGCCTGTGATTTTGTGACATGTAAGGCATTCAGTTCAGTTCAGTGGCTCAGTCATGTCCAACTCTTGGAGGTCTCATGGGCTGCAACAGACCAGGCTTCCCTGTCCGTCACCAACTTCCAGAGCTCACTCAAACTCATATCCATCAGGTCAGTGATGTCGTCCAACCATCTCATTCTCTGTCGTCCTCTTCTCCTCCTGCCTTCAATCTTTCTCAGCATCAGGGTCTTTTCAAATGAGTCAGTTCTTCACATCAAATGTCCAAAGTTTTGGAGTTTCAGCTTTAGCATCAGTCCTTCCAGTGAATATTCAGGACTGATTTCCTTTAGGATGGACTGGTTGGATCTCCTTGCAGTGCAAGGGTCTCTCAAGAGTCTTCTCCAAGACCATAGTTCAAAAGCGTCAGTTCTTCAAGGCTCAACTTTCTTTATGATCCAACTCTCACATCCATACATGACTAATGAAAAGTCCATAGCTTTGACTATATGGACCTTTGTTGGCAAAGTAATGTCTCTGCTTTTTAATATGCTGTTTAGTTTGTCTTAACTTTTCTTCCAAGGAGAAAATGTCTTTTAATTTCATGGCTGCAGTCACTATCTGCAGTAATTTTGGTGTCCAAGAAAATAAAGTCTGTCACTGTTTCTATTGTTACCCCATCTATTTGCCATGAACTGATAGGACCAGATGATGTGATCTTAGTTTTTTGAAAGTTGAATTTTAAGCCAGCTTTTTCATTCTCCTCTTTCACTTTCATCAAGAGGCTTTTTAGTTCCTCTTAACTTTCCGCCTGAAGGGTGGTGTCATCTGCATATCTGAGATTATTGATATTTCTCCCAGCAATCTTGATTTCAGCTTGTGCTTCATCCAGCCTGGCATTTCACATGATATACTCTTCATAGAAGTTAAATAAGCAGGGTGACAATATACAGCCTTGACATACTCTTTTTCCTACTTGGAAAAAGTCTTGGAACCAGTCTGTTGTTCCATGTCCGGTTCTAACTATTACTTCTTTACCTGCATACAGATTTCTCAGGAGGAAGGTAAGGTGGTCTAGTATTTTATACTCCAAAAATATTGAAGAATTTCCACAGTTTGTTGCGATCCACAGAGTCAAAGGCTTCAGCATAGTCAATGAAGCAGGAGTGTATGGTATTAGTCATTAAGTATTGCCAACATCTGCTGGATCATGGAAAAAGCAAGAGAGTTCCAGAAAAACATCTATTTCTGCTTTATTGACTATGCCAAAGCCTTTGGCTGTGTGGATCACAATAAACTGTGGAAAATTCTAAAAGAGATGGGAATACCAGACCACTTGACCTGTCTCTTGAGAAATCTATATGCAGGTCAGGAAGCAACAACTGAGTGACTGAACTGAACTGAACTGAACTGAATCCTCTGCTTTACAAGTGCCTTTATTTCAACGACTCATAATAAAGTGAAAATTTTAAGAGCTTTGCTTGTATTTTTGAATATGTAAACATTTTTGTATGTGGAATAATGATATATTTGTTATCTATTGCTGTGTAACAGGGTTTCCCCAGTGGCTCAGCAGTTAAGAATCTGCCTGCATTGAAGGAGTTACAGGACACGCAGGTTCGATCCTTGGGTAGGGAAGATCCCCTGGAGGGGGGCATGGCAACCCACTCCAGTATTCTTGCCAGGAAAATTCTATGGACAGAGGAACCTGGGAGGGGGCTACAGTCCATGGGGGTCACAAAGAATCGGACATGACTGAAGCGAGTTAGCATGCATGCACGCTTGTGCATGGGGACAATCTACCTGAAAATTTAGCGACTTGAAACAACAAAAACTTATTGTCTCACTTGGTTTTGAGAGTCAGAAATGTGGCAGCAGCTCCGCTGGGTGGTTCTGGCTGTGGTCTCTTATGAGGTTGTGGTCAAGCCGTCAGCCAGATCTGCAGTCATCCGAAGGCCAGAGGATCTCTTCCGGAGTTCACGCACACGCTTGTTTCATGAACTGTGGGAGGAAGGGCTCAATTACTTGCCATGTGAATCTCTCCACAAGGATGTGTGAGTATCCTTCAGAAATGACTGCTGGCTTCCCCAAGAACAAGTGAGAAAGAGAGAGAGAGGGAGATCGTGATATCTTTTATAACTTAATTTTGAAGGTGACACTCCATCTTTTCTGCTGTATTCTGAGTCACACAAACCGATCTTGGTGTAATGTGGGAGGGAACTACACTAGGGTGTAAATATCAGGAGGCGAGAGCTTTTGGGGCCATCTTGGAGACTGCCTACTGCATATGGATGGGTTTTAAAGCTTACAAAAAATTATTTAAAAAAAAAAACTTGAAAAATGAATAGACTCACACATCTTCATTTATGACAAAGTTATACACAGTGTAGTGGGAACAGGACAGTCTTTTTAGTAAGGGACTCTAGGCCAATAGGATGTCCAGATGCAGGAGGAAGGGAAGTGGAAAGGAAGCAAAGAAGGACTTGACCCCTACCTCACACACGAGAGGGTAATCCCAAGTGGATTATAGTTTTAAATATTAAATGTAAAACAATAAACCTTCTAGAAGCAGATAACAGAAAAATGTCGGCATGACCTTGGAGTGTGTATGTTATTCAGTTGTGTCCGACTCTTCGAGACCCCATGGACTGTAGCCCAGCAGGTTCCTCTGTCCGCGGAATTCTCCAGGCAAGAATACTAGACTGGGTTGCCATGTGCTTTTCCCGGGGATCTTCCTGACCCAGGGATGAAACCTGCCTCTCCAGCATTGCAGGTGGATGGATAATTTACCATCTGAGATACCAGGGAAGCCTGACCTTGGAGTAGTAGGCCACACACACAAAAAAGAGAAAGAATGAAGGAATACAGACTTCTACAAATCCATAAGAAAAGATAATGCAATTGGATGTGACCCAATAAACTTGGATAAGCAATTTTTCAAAAGTGGATATCCGAATAATCACTTAACAGAAATGTACTCAAAAACATATTTTAATACAATTTATTAAAACAAAAGTCTTATTAAAATAGTATACCTGTGTGAAAACATTGTGTAATGTGTAAGTGTGTATCATGTGCACACATCCTCTCAGAAAGGCCACTCAGTTTTAGAGGCGAGCAGAACATGTTCTACGTGTTTCTCATAGAAAGTGGTTTTCAGGCCTTCGCTGGCAGTCCAAGGTTACGAGTCCGTGCTGCCAATGCTGGGGGTGTGGGTCCCATCCCTGGTTTGGGAACTAAGATCCCACGTGCCACACAGAGTGGACAAAAGATTTTTTTTTTAAAAAGTCATAGTCTTCATTTGGGGCTTTTTAATGATTATATTTTCTCCACAGCAAATGAAATGCTGTTCTGTCTTTTCCGGCTGCTGCATTTCATCCCAGATATTCTGCCTCTCTGGTTAGTTACTGCTGTCCTTGGTCCAGCTGTTTAGTCATGTCCCACAGTGACTAGAATTTACCAAGTACTCACCAAACTCCAGAACCTGGAATTGCAGCTGAACTGCTCTGGTTTTCAGTGGAAGCAGTGAGAATGGCCAGGTTGGAAGAAAAGAAAAATTAAGGGAAAGAAAGCCTACAAGTGGACATGGTCAGCTTGGAATCTCAGAGAAAGCGCCAGGGAGTCACCTGCAGCCTCGGCTGCCCCGGGCTAAAAGCAAACTAGCTGTTTAGCCAGGATCATACCACCATCCCCACCTGCTCTGTCCCCTGTTCCAAGCGTCTCAGCCCTTACAAAGGAAGACAGCCTGTTCCTAAGAGGGGCCCAGTCCTCCCCAAACAGATCTCATAACGCAGGTAGTCGGCTATGTCCAACCACCTTAGAAGCTCCCTTGTGGCTTCTGATAATAAACAAACTGGCAGCCCTGACGGGATTATGGAAGATTCTGCCAAAAAATGTATTTTGTGGATACGCTCAGTGATTCTTTTTAAAATTGAGGTAGTATTTTTTTTAAGTGAAATTTAATGTAAAAATGTGATTTCAGCTTCTTTTTGGAAATCAGATGGCCTGGCAGCCCTGGGCTCATGTGCATTAATGGCCTTAAGCAAAGGTCGTTGCCTCCTGTTTACTTACATTCTGCATCTCTACAATCCTCGGGCTGAGTGTCAGCTGCCATTTCTAATCATTCTTCCACTGTTTTTCTAATATTGTTTTGCTCCTGTGCCTTTATCGTAAGTTGGGGGAAATTTTAGACTGAGAAGACCACCAATTTTCAGAAAAGTATTGAGTCTATTTCTCTATGGAAATAAAAAAAATATTGTCTATTATGTAAAGAAAGATTGGGACTTCCCTGGCTGTGCAGTGTTTAAAGCTCCACGCTTCCAATTCAAGGAGCACTGGTTCAATCCCAGGTCGGGGAACTAAGATCCCACAGCAATAATAATAATAATAATGACTATATCTGTGAGAGAGTTTCCCTGGAAGCTAACATGGTAAAGAATCCTCCTGCAAAGCAGGATACCCCAGTTTGATTCCTGGGTCTGGAAGATCCCCTGGAAAAGGGATGGCTTATCCACTCCAGTATTCTTGGGCTTTCCTGGTGGCTCAGCTGGTAAAGAATCTACCTGCAATGCAGGAGACCTGAGTTGGATCCCTAGGTTGCGAAGATCCCCTGGAGAAAGAAAAGGCTTCCCGCTCCAGTATTCTGGCCTGGAGAATTCTATATAGTCTATGGGGTTGCACAGAGTTGGACACAAATGAGCGACTTTCACTTTCATGTCTGTGAGAACAAAGAGATGATTACCAGAAAGAAGAGGTGTGAGGAGGTGTGGGAGGAGAAGAATTAGGTGAGAAAGATTAAGGCATGCAAATCCCCAGTTGCAAAATAAATTAGCCATGGGTATGAAATGTACACTGTGGATTATATAGTCAATAATTATATGCTATTTTTGAATGATGACAGGTGACAACTAGACTTATCACGGCCATCATTTTGAAAAGTATAGAAAACTTCAGTCACTGTCCTGTGCCAGAAACGACATGCTGCTGCTGCTGCTAAGTCACTTCAGTCGTGTCCAATTCTGTGCGAGCCCATAGACGGCAGCCCAACAGGCTCCCCCATCCCTGGGATTCTCCAGGCAAGAACACTGGAGTGGGTTGCCATTTCCTTCTCCAATGCATGAAAGTGAAAAGTGAAAGTGAAGTCGCCCAGTCGTATCCGACTCTTAGCGACCCCATGGACTGCAGCCGACCAGGCTCCTCCGTCCCTGGGATTTTCCAGGCAAGAGTACTGGAGTGGGGTGCCATTGCCTTCTCCAAGAAACTAACATAATACAGGTCAACTATACTTCAACACACTCATAGAAAAAGAGATCAGATTTGAGGTTACCAGATGCGGGGTTGGAGGAGAGGGAACTGATGAAGGCAATCCAAAGGTACATATTTCCAGTTATAGGATAAATAAGCACTAGGGGTATAATGTACGTGACAAATGCAGTTAACACTGCTGCATGCGTGCGTGCTAAGTCGCTTCAGCCGTGTCCGACTCTGCAACCCTATGGACTGTAGCCCGCCAGGCTCCTCTTCCACGGGATTCTCCAGGCAGGAACACTGGAGTGGGTTTCCATGCCCTCCTCTGACGCTGCTATACATTACATATAAAAATAATTGAGAGTAATTCTTGAGTTCTCATCACAGGAATATTTTTCTATTTCTTTAATGTTGTGTCTTTGTGAGATGATGGACGTTCACTAAACTTATTGTGACAATCATTTCATGAGGTAAGTAAATCAAATCATTATGCTGTACACCTTAAACTTAGTGTTATATGACGATTATATCTCAATAAAACTGGAAGAAGAAAAAGAATGACACTATCTGAAAAACAAATTAGTAATTGTCGTTAAAAAACATAATAAGAACTAGGATAAATGAGATGATAAAGAATGATAATGTTATCAAACTGAACAAAGAAGATGACCATGTCAAAGAGTTTGTTTTTACATGTGAATAAAGTCAGTGAAGTTGCTGCCAAATGCTATTATGAATTTGATGTCAGGACTTTTAAATCTTTTACAGATGATGGTCTTATAAAAGCATCTCTTGGACATAGCAAACTATATCTTCCCTTACTAGCAGCTGGGAAACACTGAAACTCAGCATGTATAAGATAGCACTGGGAAAATCGGAGGAACTGTTTGTTGAGGTCTCCAAAGAGGTCCCATTAAATTACACTCCTTTTTTTCACCTAGGTTCTAAACAAGATGAGACACAAAATAAAGGTTAAAGGTGGAGGCCGAATGTCATCCCGCCTACTGAGAGAGGTACACACAAGGTTGTGACTTAGTGGAAGAATGAAGTTGGGCCTGCAACCTGAATTGAGTTCTGGTCCCCACCTGGTCCCAGGCCTGCAAAATGCCCTGTGGAAGAGCAAAGAAAGCCAGTTCTGCCCACAGTACTGTTCAAAGGGAAAGACATCGAGAAGCTGAAATAATATGTTTAGTTAATCTCCCCACATTTTCAAATCAGGTAAGTCACTCTAAAATCACTAAAGGTGTGTCCTAGGGACAAGAGCACAGATCTAACAATGCCTCTCAATTAGCTCTACCATGACATTAGTGAGATCTTAGATGGGACCCTAGAATTCCTAGATATGGCAATGGAGGGGTCTTTGGTTTGGTTTGTTGTTTTTTTTCTTTGGCCTCATAACATGGCTTGCAGGATCATAGATCCTCAACCGGGGATGGAACCCTGGTCACCTGCATTGGAAACACAGAGTCTTAACCACTGGACCACCCGGAGGCGTCCCAGACATGGCAACTCTGACAGGAAAAGACTTTGTCCAGTGATAAGTCTACACCAGTAGAACTCATCCAGTGTGACCTCTGATGGTGCTCGTGTGAGGGACTGGACAATGTCAGGCTTGCTTCATATCTTCCTATATGATGATAACATGTTTTCCATTCATGGAACACGCTGATGGAAGCTGTTGAACCACAGTACGACGTGTCTACCAAAGCGTCATGTGCTAATATTAGAATATCTAATTCTGTGAGTCTCTTGGGAGTAGTTATCCTAAATATAAAAATAGGCACCTATATTTGTATATAGTTGTTTCCTGTTATGAATAGAATTCAACTAATCTCCCTTAGAAGATTCAATGGAGACACAGACTCTTGAGAAATCTGTATGCAGGTCAGGAAGCAACAGTTAGAACTGGACATGGAACAACAGACTGGTGCCAAATAGGAAAAGGAGTACGTCAAGGCTATATATTGTTACAATGCTTATTTAACTTATATGCAGAGTACATCATGAGAAACCCTGGGCTGGAAGAAGCATGAGCTGGAATCAAGATTTCCAGGAGAAATATCAATAATCTCAGATATGCAGATGATACCACCCTTATGGCAGAAAGTAAAGAAGAACTAAAGAGCCTCTTGATGAAAGTGAAAGAGGAGAATGAAAAAACTGGCTTAAAACTCAACATTCAGAAAACTAAGATCATGGCATNACAACTACGGCTGTCTCTTATACACATCTTCCAGGAGAAATATCAATAATCTCAGATATGCAGATGATACCACCCTTATGGCAGAAAGTAAAGAAGAACTAAAGAGCCTCTTGATGAAAGTGAAAGAGGAGAATGAAAAAACTGGCTTAAAACTCAACATTCAGAAAACTAAGATCATGGCATCCAGTCCCATCACTTCGTGGCAAATAGAAGGGGAAACAGTGGAAACAGTGACAGACTTTATTTTGGGGGGCTCCAAAATCACTCCAGATAGTGACTGCAGCCGTCAAATTAAAAGGTACTTACTCCTTGGAAGGAAAGTTATGACCTACCTAGACAGCATATTAAGAAACAGAGACATTACTTTACCAACAAAGATCCATCTAGTCAAAGCTATGGTTTTTCCAGTAATCATGTATAGATGTGAGAGCTGGACTACAAAGAAAGCTGAGAGCCGAAGAATTGATGCTTTTGAACTTCGGTGTTGGAGAAGACTGTTGAGAGTCCCTTGGACTGCAAGGAGATCCAACCAATCCATCCTAAAGGAAATCAGTCCTAAATATTCATTGGAAGGGCTGATGCTGAAGCTGAAACTCCAATACTTTGGCCACCTGATGCGAAGAACTGACTTATTTGAAAAGACCCTGATGCTGGGAAAGATTGAAGGCGGGAGAAGGGGACGACAGACGATGAGATGGTGGGATGGCATCACCAACTCAATGGACATGAGTTTTGGTATACTCTGGTAGTTGATGATGGACAGGGAGGCCTGACGTGCTACTGTCATGGGATTGGAGAGAGTCGGACATGACTGAGCAACTGAACTGAACAGACATGAGACAAGCATCTTGGTGCTTAAGGAATGCTGAACGATGTGGTTCCAAAGGAAGAAGAATGAAGTCCCTCCTCTCTGCAGGGGCCTGGGAACCTCTCCTTACTCCTTGAGAAGGTCATTCTATAGGTTGGGTTTCCACAGCACATGGAATTTATTCTTGTATTGGTTGGATTCTGAGTTGCAAGCACATAAACCCACCTGAGCTGGTTATACACGTAGGAATACATTATTAAGACCCAAGACTCTCACAGAATCCCAAGACAGGCACGCAGCTGGGTACCAAAAGAGAGTTGTGGCCAGCAGCTGGGTGGGTAGCTGCCTCTCTGGTTTCTCTCTGGCAGTCCCTTCATTCTTCATTAACAGACTACATGGTTTGGCTACTTGTCCCCTGGTGGGCAGAAGGTGGTTTCCCACCCGACTCAAGTGTTCATGGTTGAGCACCTGGAGGAAACCGACTCTTTCTACCTCTCTCTCTGTCTTTCTCCCTTCCTCTCTCCAGCCCTGCCCTCCCCTCTGGCCCCATCCCCAATCTGAGTACCATGGAGAAAAACATGATTGGCCTAGATTAGATCAGTGTTGACCCTGTGGAAAAGTCAGTTGTTTGCTGGTGGGCAGAGGCATGCAGGAGAAACAGCCATACTCCCTACCCAACCCCTCACCACCAACCACCACCCCACCGATGTGGAAAGACTTGGCTCATAATCCAATAGGTGTCCGCGAGATGTGGTGTAATATATTGGTGTGATCTTCCTCCTGGCTAAGTGTAAACACATACACGCCATAGCCCTGAAACAAAGCACTGAATTTTATTCCCTTTTTTGTTTTGTACGCTTACTTAATGGCCTAGATATTAGTGAAAGAAATATATGTGGTAAACTGAATATCTGTGTGTTACATGATCGGCACTGAAAATGCAGAACCAAGCTGTGCTTCCAGGGTAGAACACACATATGTGTTTGCATACATACAGACACACACACACCACTATGAGTTATGTCCCTCAGGATTCTTCACTTACAGTCAGAAGTACTTAGCTCTGGCTACTCTAACACTCCATCTCAGTGGGACCTATGGGTAGCTGACAGAATCAAAGAGAAATCTGAATCTCCAGACTCAGGAGGGACAGGAACTGGGGCTGCTGTCAGGTTCGCAGTCAGCAGGAATGAGGGGATGGTCTCCCTCGGATGCTGTCCCACCAGTTTCTGCCCTTAGCTCAAAATTCAGATCTCAGGAGAAGGCCTCTCACTGGCCTCACTCTGGCCAAATGCCCCCCCCCCACCCCCACACCTTGATGGATTGTCCCACCAAAGGGCATCCAGTGGGAGGAGGACTGGGTCCCCACAGCAATACTGGGATGAGTCCAGACAGGCAAGGACAACAGAGCCCAATGCGAGAGCCCTCTGGACCATCAGGGCAGTGATGCCAGTGGTAACGTGGATGGTAAATGAGGTGGCCTCTGCCTGGGCCATTCATCTTGCCCAAAAGTTTCTGGCAAGCTTCTTACGCAGGGACCCGGGACAGACAGAGGCCTCTCCAGATGTGGGACCAAGCTGGGACGCCATCCAGGAATGTTTCCTGCTCCCCGACCTTCTTAAATATGGCATCTAGATGGGAATCTTAACCAACACAGTTTTGGCTGAATCTGACTGATCCCTAAATATCCTGGAGCACATTCCAAATCACGGAAGCCAGAAGGAAAAGCATGGTCCTTTTCTTGGGGCAGCAGAGGAAACTTGAGCTGGTGCTTAGTTAATGCTATAGCCAATTTATCCTGTGAGTCACTGACCTGAGGACCCAGATGGAGGAGAGCCTCACAGTGTACAGAATTCACAGGTCTCCTTGAGAGTCTCCAGTCCTTTAGCTCTGGAGATTTCTAGCCTAGTGGTCCTGTCTCAAAGGGAGAGAACACAAGGTCAGTCACACAGTGTTCATTTCCGGATCCTCATTTAGTGAATGGAAGCAGCCGGCCTGTGATGAGCCATGTGGCTGCATCCGCCCCTTGTGCCGCCCTGCCCAGCGTGGTCCTAGAAGGTGGGACGCAGCACCTAGGACAGCGCCACTCAGGGCAGACCCTTGCAAGGCCTCCTGAGGGCAGAACTTTTATTTAAAAAATCTTGTCTTATGGAATCTTTCCGAAGCCTTCAGTCTAGTTTGCATAGAAACAACCCTCTTAGGGAAAAAAAAGGAACAACTCTCTTTGTTTTCTCACTCAGATTTCCTTAATTTATGTGGTGTTTAAGTCACTTCCATTATAAGGGTCATAAGCAGTATGGTGACAAACACTGCTCACCCTAGTACATGCTTGCCACTCAGCTGAGGGGGCCCAAGTCTTCCGGAAAGGAACCCCCAGCAGTGGTGGCTTCCTGCCTATTACACGGAAATATAGACAAAGGTTGATTCCAATTGGTAGGTTTGGGGGTAAATATTTTTTTAGGTTCTGTTTTATAGTTTCCAGCATTTAAAAGGGCTTATATTATTTTTCTTTTTTTTTTTCCAGCTTTGCCCCATACCTTGCAGATCTTAGTTCTCCAACCAGGGATTAAACCTGGACCCCAGGAGTGTAAACACCAGATCCTAGCCACTGGACCACTAGGGAATTCCTTATATTACTTTTTATAATTAAGGGAGAAATGCACGTTTTCAAGGTTTATTCGCTTGCTATTTACCTCTGTATATTTTTGGTATTTGTTAAGAATGTACTGGAGAGAATATTCAAGGATTTTATTAATAAAGAGGTTTAGAAAAGGGGGAAAGTTTATTTTCTTATAATAGCTGATAGAAGAGAGATTTTGTAGATTTTTGGAGTAATTTTATGGGTCTACCATGCTTTATACAAGCTTCTATAAACAAATGGAAATAGAAATAGAATTAACCATTATGAAAGTAAAAGTGAAAGTTGCTCAGTCGTGTCTGACTCTTTGCAACACCGTGGACTGTATAGTCCAGGAATTCTCCAGGCCAAAATACTGGAGTGGGTAGCCTTTTCCTCCTCCAGAGGATCTTCCCAACCTAGGGATCAAACCCAGGTCTCCCACACTGCAGGCAGATTCTTTACCAGGTGAGCCACAAGAGAAGCCCATTAACCATTATAAAACCCCCCATAAGTGGGCCGACTAACATAAGTTTTTTTTAAGTAAACTTATATAGCATTATATTTTTTCTAATTTTCTATTTGTACTACAAAAGTAATGAAATTCACTTCAATAGTCTGTTGAGAGAAAGAAATACAATAATCACTCATAATCTAACCACTTAACTGTTGGCATTTTTGTCTCAAGTTATTTTCTGTCCTAGATCTTCAAACCATTTCATAAGTTTGGCCTGCTTTAGCCTCAAAACAGGGTTCAGGGGTTCTCTGGTGGCCTAGTGGTTAGGATTCCGGCCTTTCACTGCCTTGGCCTGGGTTTAGTGCCTGATTAGGGAATTGAAATTCTGTGACATGGCCATACAAAAAATAAAACTATGACTTTTGGAATTCCCTGCTGGTGCAGTGGTTAGGATTCTTCACTTACACTGCCAAGGGAATGGGTTCAAGCCCTGGTTGGGGAACTAATATCCCACAAGCCATGCAGTACAGCCAAAAACAAATAAACCAAAGAAAAAAACAAACAAACAACACCCCCCACCCCCCCAACACACACACACACCAAACCAAAACAGAGTTCGGAACAGGCTAGGGAGATATTCTTGTTTCCGTAATCCAAGCCTGGAGCCCACATCTGACTGCTTGGCTGGCAGCTTCTCCAGATACAAGCTGACTTTGTCACATGAGGGACGCCTGTACATCAGGAATAATAAGCACAGTTCACACAGGTAAGTCACCTGCGTAACTGAACTCCTTTAAGTGGATCAGCGAGGGCCACAAAGAAAGACTAAGGTCTCTTATTTAGATGATTTTGTTTCTTTGGGTTTTTTGTTTGTGTTCTTCTTTGTCTTTAGGTCCTTAATATTTGTTTTATCTCATCTTTTAGAAATTTTATATTGATTACTTTAAATTCTTATATCAGAATTTGATATGAGCATGTGAAATATTTAATCTACCACTTGGGATTCTGTTTTCAATGACCTGGATACTCATTTGGCTAAAGTTAACATGAGTTTGTGTTGATTTCATTTAGCATGAATTTTTTGTCTAGCTCTTATGAAAATGCACAGCAATTGGAAATAGACTAAACAGTTTACCTGCACCCCTATCTTCTTAATTGTAAAACCTCTGGAATTTTTTTGGTTGTTGTTCTATAACATTTTTGTGAAACTATTATCATATCACAGGACAATTCTGGCACTTTTGTGTATTTCAGTCCAGAGAAACTAAAGGTAGAATCCAAACAAAACCTTGTTTACTCTTTCCACACTTCAGGAACCAGAGTTAATTCAGGGCAAAGAAGCCTAAGGGGAAAGAGAAAAAAGAGAGAAATAAAAAAACAAAGGCTGTTCATTGTACACAACTGAAATTAGTGAAGATTTTATTTATACTGGATAAAGTTAGTCACTCAGCCATGTCCGACTCTCGGTGACCCCATGGACTGTAGCCCACCAGGCTCCTCTGTCCATGGGATTCTCCAGGCAAGAACACTGGAGTGGGTTGCCATTCCCAACCCAGGGATCGAACCCAGATCCCCCACATTGCAGGCAGACTCTTTACGGCCTGAGCCACCAGGGAATCCATTTATACTGGATAGCATCATCCTACTCAACAAGAGTAAGGCATCAATAGTGATAAGTGATTGTCCTCGAGTGAAAGTTGTTCAGTCGTGTCCGACTCTTTGCAACCCCACAGACTGTACTGTCCATGGGATTCGCTGGCCAGAATACTGGAGCGGGTAGCCTATTCCTTCTCCAGAGGATCTTTCCGACCCAGGAATCGAACCAGTGCCTCCTGCATTGCAGGCGGATTCTTTACCAACTGAGCTGAGCGCCCCTAGTAATGAGATGAGATAGTCAAATGGTTGTTCCGAGGCATTCAGATGTTAATGGGGTCGAATTCCTTGAGCTGCCCAATCTTTGCAAAGGGAGCATTACTTTGGGCAGAGTACACTTTTTCTGGGTGTCCCCCTTGATGGTGGTGCTTTGCCTGAGTCCCAGCTGGGAGTATTTTCTCTTGGGGGCTTGTGTCTTGGTTGGATTGACTTCAGGAAGGGAGAGAGCCCGGCAGCATGGCCCTGCCCGGCGATGGGAGGGGAGACCGAAGGGCTGGTGGCCGCCACGAGTCTGTCCGCGGCAGCCTCCTCGCCAGCCTCCTCCGCTGTCTCACGCGTCTGCTTGTTTCCAGCCATTGACTCCCGGTGAGGGGCACTGCTACTGGGCGCTGGTTTTCTACCTCGGTGAGCATTCCGCAGTCTGTTTTAATGCTTTGCTTTTAGAACGGGGTTTAACAAGGTAAGGAATGGAATTGCCTTCCTGGGAAGTCACGGGGAACGAGCCCACTCGAGCCTCCACCGGGAGGTCGCTGCTCCTGCCGTAACACAGGCAGGCTGCCTCTCTTCTGGGTTCTGTTGGATCACATGCGACTGCAGCTTTTGAACCAGTTTTTGTTCTAAAAACGTCCATTGTATGTGATTCAGTGGAATAGTTGAACTCTGTGGAGCACAATGGGATGAATTGGGGCACAGGAGCAGGGAACTGACATTTACTGAAGACACATATGTGCTGGGCGTGCTGACCACCCACCTCCCGACCCCGCATACCTCAAATTACTGCCAGAATACAAGTCCCATTCTTCACTTAGCATATCACTGTGCCCAGCACAGTATGTGGCTTCATTTGTTTGTTTAGTCGCAAGCCGTGTCCAACTCTTTTGCGACCCCATGGACCATGGACAGACTGTAGTCTGCCAGTCTCCTCTGTCCAGGGGATTTTCCAGGCAAGAATACTAGAGTGGGTTGCCATTTCCTTCTCCAGGGGATCTTCCCCACCTAGGGATCAAACCCAAGTTTTCTGCATTGCAGGTGGATTCTTTACTGCTGAGCCACCAGGGAAGCCCCATATGTGGCTTCACAGATATTGGCTAAACAGGGAGATAAGAATCACAAGAGTGAAATAGACTGGGATGCTAATAACACCTTACAGAGTGCGTGTGAATACCCTCTCATATAGTATACAAAATGCATACATATATTTATATATTCAACAAAGTGCCTGGCGTATGGTGGCAGCTCAGTAAACATTAGGATGAAGAGACTGAGATTGAGAGAGGCGAACTAATGTGCCCAAAGACAAAGAGCTCATAAGCAGTGGAGGCAAACTCAAGCATATTTAGTTAGAGTCAAAGCCCACATGATTTTCATTGTGCTCATACTGTTGTATTTTGCATAAGCTCCAATTGCGGTAGCCCCGTCTGCTCTGCTTCCTCCAGCCCTCCAATCTCCACCCTCAGTTCTTACTCCTGTTACCAGTGAGATCTCTGGAGATAGGGAAAAAAGGGCAAAACCAAGAGGGCTTGCCTCCACTGACCCCTGTTTAGCTTCCCTGAGAGCCTGCCAGGCCCAGGCTGTGGATTCCTGGCAGACCGGACATACAGTTGTGCCACCTGGCTCTGTCTCCAATTTCTAGGGGGAATAGTTACAATAATAAAGAGAAGAAGGAGGAGAGAAGTGAGAATGAGGAGAAATATTGCAGAGGCACCTTTTATGTGCCAGTTACTTCTCTAAGCTCTTTGCATTATTTCACATACTGCTCACAAAAATGGGTGATTATCTGGTGGCTCAGACAGTACAGAATCCACCTGCAATTCAGGAGACCTAAGTTCAATCCCTGGTTTGGGAAGATCCCCTGGAGAAGGGAATGCCTACCCTCTCCAGTATTCTTGGGGCTTTCCTGGTGGCTCAGACTGTAAAGAGAGACCCAGGTTCGATCCCTGCTTTGGGAAAATCCCTTGGAGATGGGCATGGCAACTCACTCCAGCATTCTTGTCTGGAAAATTGTCAGAGGAGTCTGGCAGGCTACAGTCCATGGGGTTGTAAAGAGCTGGACACGACTGAGTGATTAACGCACACACATCCTCATTTTACACCCTGAAATCACTCACACAAAGCCACCCAGGGCATTTTACCTTAGCTCTCTCTTATTCCAGAGCCCAGGCTTTTAACCTGTTTGTACTAAGATGGAAAAGAAATGTCATCCTAACATCAAGGAGCATAAGAATAGTTAGAAAATGCAAGGTGAAAATATCAGAAGGGAGTCTATTGTTGATTCTTTTGGTCGTAAAACGTCACAAGAAATTGTTCAGAAAGTCCCACACTCTTAGCAATGTTCTTGGAGGAGTCAGAGGCACCTGCCCTCTCTTTAGGAACACGAAGAGTGAGGGGGAAGATGCTGTTGGTAAAACCATTCTTCAGAACTAGAGGTAGAATTAGAGGAAGATAATGATGGGCCAAGAGGAAATGGCAGGAGGAAGACTGCCTAGCATTGAGAAGAGGAGTGAGGAGCCTGGAGCCTGGGATGCTTAGGCTTGAAGCCCGGCTCCACCGTGGTTTACTCTATGACCTTAGAAAAGCTTCCTCCCCTCTCTGAGCTTTAGTTTTGGATAAGTATGCTGCTGCTGCTGCTGCTAAGTCGCTTCAGTCATGTCTGACTCTGTGCGACCCCATAGACGGCAGCCCACCAGGCTCCCCTGTCCCTGGGATTCTCCAGGCAAGAACACTGGAGTGGGTTGCCATTTCCTTCTCCAATGCATGAAAGTGAAAATGAAAGTGAAGTCGCTCAGTCGTATCCGACTCTTAGCGACCCCATGGACTGCAGCCCACCAGGCTCCTCCGTCCATAAGATTTTCCAGGCAAGAGTACTGGAGTGGGGTGCTATAAAAGGCAACAAATAAAACTGACTCATTGGGTAGTTACAGGATTTAAAATGAGGGTGTTTGTGAGGGACTTGGCTTACATTAAGCATTTAATAAATATTGATTCTCCTCCTTCTTGCTGGGGATTAAAGGAAGCAAATTCACTCTGCTTAAATGCATGCAAAAGGTTTCAGACTGCTTTGTAACAATGAGTATTTTTGTTGGTGAATATGCAAACCAAAAATAAAGACAAGTTAGGAAACTTTGGTCAGTGGCATCCCTATCCCTCTTAAGATCAGCCTTATCTCCAGGGCTTTCCATCTTAGGAAAAAGGCAGAAGCTCCTATTTGAGAAGCTCTGTCTCTAGTGGAGGTGAACCCCCTCCTTCCAACTGCAGCCCTTGCTGGACACCCAAGGAGTTTGGCCTGAACAAGCTCCTTCTAGGGGCTCTCTTTGTCATTAACACAGAAGCCAAAACTTAAAAGAAAGGAGGAAGGTTGGGGAGTAGGGAATGGCAGGATTGTAGCTTGGTCTTCCAGCATGCTGTGAAATGTGCAAAAAAAAAGAGGGCAATTCTTAAAAATTCACCCTGATTTCAGAATCCAGAAGCATTCTCTTCAAGAATCCAAGCAAGAGCGATAACTTTCGGTCACTAAGTCATGTCTGACTCTTTGCGACCCCATGGACTGCAGCACACCAGGCTCCCCTGTCCCTCACTATCTCCCGGTGTTTGCTCAAATTCATGTCTGTTGAGTCGGTGATGCTATCTAACCATCTCATCCTCTGCTGTCCCTCTTCTCCTTTTTCCCAGCATCAGGGTCTTTCCCAGGTTGGCTCTTCATATCAGGTGGCCAAAACAGTGGAGCTTCAGCTTCAGCATCAATCCTTCCAGTGAATATTCAGGGTTGATTTCCTTTAGGATAGACCGGTTTGATCTCCTTGCTGTCCAAGGAACTCTAAAAAGTCTTCTCCAATACCACAGTTCAAAAGCATCAATTGTTCAATGCTCAGCCTTCTTTTACTGTGATCATTTTATTAATACCCTCTCTCATCTGCTACTGCTAAGTCACTTCAGTCGTGTCCAACTCTGTGCGACCCCCATAGACGGCAGCCCACCAGGCTCCCCTGTCCCTGGGATTCTCCAGGCAAGAACACTGGAGTGGGTTGCCATTTCCTTCTCCACTGCATGAAAGTGTAAAGTAAAAGTGAAGTTGCTCAGTTGACTCTTCACGACACCGTGGACTGCAGCCCACCAGGCTCCTCCACCCATGGGATTTTCCAGGCAAGAGTACTGGAGTGGGGTGCCATGGCCTTCTCCGACCCTCTCTCATCAATACAAGCTAATTACAGGTACAGCTCACTACGGTATTTACGTTCTTAGCACACGCTTTGCCTTTATTTACCAGTTTAGGAAACAATTTTGGCTACATTTTCCAATTGCAGTTGTTTCTTTGGACCCTGATGCTTTAGTCACTGCTCATCAAAGAGCTTTCATTAATTCACATCTTCTGGCTGTTTCTATCTTAGGAAACAGCATTGGATTCCAGCACTCTTCCTTGAGTCCTCATTGATGTTAACGCAGTGCCTCTCTCTGCTGTAAGGTGCTAGAGGGGCTGGGGGAGCCCTGCACCTCCCCATGGTTCATGGCCTGCTTTCCTTCCTTTCCCCCAAGGCAAACATCTCAAATGCACCATTTAACCCCCACCGCCCTCCCTTTTCCTTCACCTCTGTTGGATCTCAGGCTTTAAAACAAAAATCGAGTCATTCAAATTGACTTATTCAAACTAACAAAATGCAGTTTTACACAAGTCTTGCCACAAAACACTATTTGTTTTCAGTCGCTAAGTTGTGTGCCTCTCTGCAACCCCACGGACTGCAGCACGCCAGTCCTTCAGCATCTCCCGGAGTTTGCTCAAACTCACATCCACTGAGTTGGTACAGAGATGGTCTTTATTACTGGGAAGAATAGAAAGAAGTAAAGTAATTCAAATGGATGTTTGTTTATTTAGTGCTGGAGGACTGACAGGTGGGGGCTGGGGTGGGGGTGGTTGAGGGGCAAGTTTTGGCTTTGGCATTCTGTCGCCTCCCACTTCACTCCTCTGCTCCTGGACCTTAGGACTTGCTCTCTGGGCAGGCGAGCTGATTATTTCTGTGGGAAGACAATCTGCCATTTATTCGATCCACACTTTACTTTTTTCTTTCTCATCGTCCTCTTTTTTTTTTTTTTTAATAACTAAATATCTTTCAATTTTAGCCTGATTTTAGCTTGAGGCTAGAGAGTTGGTCTGGGACCCGCAGGCGTTTGCATGCCAAGGGAGGGAAAGGCCAAGATTGGCCTGTGCACGGATACCTAACAGACATAAAGGCATCAGATGATGCTTTTCTAGATTAGACAAATACACACCAACCTACTTCAAAAAGCTTGTGTTTTCTCCAACACACTCATCTCCTTAAACTTAACACCAGGCTTATGGAATATTGGGAATTTCATAGCACGTGCTGGGCTGTGCTTAGTCGCTCAGTCATGTCCGACTCTTTGCAATCCCAGGGTCTGTAGTCCCCCAGCCTCTCCTGTCCATGAGGATTCTCCAGGCAAGAATACTGAAGTGGGTTGCCATGCCCTCCTCCAGGGGATCTTCCCAACCCAGGGGTCGGACCCAGGTCTCCCACATTGCAGGAGGATTCTTTACCATCTGAGTCGCCGGGGAAGCCCATTTCATGGCATAGTTAGATGCTATAAAGTGATTCACTTTTTATTTGTTTATTTTGGGATATGCTTGGTCTTCGTTGCTGCACACAGGCTTCTCTAGTTGTGCTGCGCAGCCTTCGCATTGCGATGGCCCCTCTTGTTGCAGAGCATTGGCTCTAGGCATGCAGGCTTCAGTGGTTTTGACACATAAGCTTAGCTGCCTCTTCAGCATGTGGGATCTCCCTGGACAAGGGGTTGAACCTGTGTCCTCTGTAGTGGCAGGTAGCTTCTTAACCCCTGGACCACCAAGGAAGTCCTGAAAGTGATTCTTGACTCACAGAAATAACTCAGAAAAGAACAGCCACACTGTCTTTGCCTTTCTAAGATGCCCAGACTATTGTAGGAAGAACTCCCTACGGAATGAAGAACAATTCCACCATCACCAAGAACACATCGAACGTTGACTAAATAAATGATTTTCTTCCTTTACTATGCACGGGGTTCACCTGGGATAATTATAGAAACACAAAAGTGTCCAAACTCTGCCCCAGGTACTCTGATTCAAGAGGCCCAAGCTTAAATATGTGTAAAAAGTGTTTCGGGTGGTTCTAATCCGTGGGCAGGTCTAGATTTCTTGGGCAGGCTCTATGTTTTTCCAAGAAGATCCAGAATTGGTTTAGAAGAATCTAAAAAATAGATTTGTTGTTTGGTGGTCTCCACTGAAACTAGAACTATGTGCTTGTGCTTTAACTAAATAATTCTTTTATCATTAATGCTGTGTGAAACTCTGGACCTCAGTCTCCCCAACTGTACGGTAGAGGCTTAGATGATGGATTTTCAAAGATGTCTCCCAGTTTTTACTTTCTAGCATATTATGACCCTGAATTTGTTTATCACTCAAATTCCCAAAGAGGATTATAGCTGGAGGAATCCTGTAGGAATTTGAAAAAGGCTGAATAAATAGATAAATAATAAATAAAGGCACTTTCTAGATCCAAATCTTAAAGCTGACTCCCTGAAGGGGCTGGATAAGAATACAGACTTAGTGGAGCTCAGTCTCTTGTGACCTTGGGCAGATTACCTAACTGCCTCGATTTTCTTACTTGTAAAATGGAGTCAATAATAGTACCGGCATCACAAAATTTTTGAGATTAAATGAGTTAATCCATGTGAAGTACTTTGAACACTGCTTGGCTACAAGTGCTCAATAAATATTACCTGTTATTATTGTGATTTCGAGGCTCCTTCCTTTTACTTCAGTTCATTTAACTACAACCAAAAACACCTCTCTGCCTTCAGGTTCTACTATCCCATTAGCGGAATGAAATTTATGTCAAGGAGAGGAGGAAGCTCAGCTGGTGTCGTGAAGGCAAGTGTGTTGCTGGAATCCTGTGAGAAAATCTTAAAGACAGCAGAATCTAGATGTGTGCATTGTCATGCCCCCACAGGGGACTGCCATAAACTGCTTGCTCAAGAAAGAGAACCATGTGGACTTCCCTGGTGGTCCAGTGGCTAAAGCGCCGAGTTCTGAATACAGGGGACCCAGGTTCAATCCCCATTCAGGGAACTAGATCCCACATGCCGCAATGAAAGATCCCACATGCTCCAGTGAAGATCAAAGATCCTGCCCTCTGCAGCCAAGACCTGGTGCAATCAAATAAATAAATATTAAAAAAAAAGAAAGGAAAACAAGAGTGTTATCCTAAGGTTTTAATTGTGTTCTTAGACTCATCTTTCCCTGAGAGAATCAAGCACTCTTTCTAAAATCACCTAGAACAGGATCACCTCAGGTTCTGCCACACACTCGGCACTTCTACGATGCTACAAGAGACATGGCTTGGTCTGGAGATCCTGAGTCCAAGACCCACCATGTTTTCTAATGCAGTGTGTGCCCTGGCTCTTCCACCTCCCATCCATCTTCCTATCCAGGATTATAATTCTGAAAGAGTCACCATAACCATTTATAGAAGCAAGATTTCACTTCTCTCCTGCCACATCTATTACGGCTGTGGATTGTTCTTCCGAAACCAGAGGAAACAAGTCTAACGCTTGGAGTAATCCCTACTTCGAGTGAGTCAAAATAGGACCCTTTTTGATTCATGCAGGAAGACAAAGTAGGAGGCAATGACTGACTCACTCAAGGGTTTCTTATTTTAAGACGTAGTACAGTTCTCTTTTTTGGCTTTCCAAAATCACTGCAGATGGTGACTGCAGCCATGA
>SJYA01001948.1:685536-711123 GCA_006410615.1 Neotragus moschatus | reverse complement strand
AACCATCTCATCCTCTGCTGTCCCTCTTCTCCTTTTTCCCAGCATCAGGGTCTTTCCCAGGTTGGCTCTTCATATCAGGTGGCCAAAACAGTGGAGCTTCAGCTTCAGCATCAATCCTTCCAGTGAATATTCAGGGTTGATTTCCTTTAGGATAGACCGGTTTGATCTCCTTGCTGTCCAAGGAACTCTAAAAAGTCTTCTCCAATACCACAGTTCAAAAGCATCAATTGTTCAATGCTCAGCCTTCTTTTACTGTGATCATTTTATTAATACCCTCTCTCATCTGCTACTGCTAAGTCACTTCAGTCGTGTCCAACTCTGTGCGACCCCCATAGACGGCAGCCCACCAGGCTCCCCTGTCCCTGGGATTCTCCAGGCAAGAACACTGGAGTGGGTTGCCATTTCCTTCTCCACTGCATGAAAGTGTAAAGTAAAAGTGAAGTTGCTCAGTTGACTCTTCACGACACCGTGGACTGCAGCCCACCAGGCTCCTCCACCCATGGGATTTTCCAGGCAAGAGTACTGGAGTGGGGTGCCATGGCCTTCTCCGACCCTCTCTCATCAATACAAGCTAATTACAGGTACAGCTCACTACGGTATTTACGTTCTTAGCACACGCTTTGCCTTTATTTACCAGTTTAGGAAACAATTTTGGCTACATTTTCCAATTGCAGTTGTTTCTTTGGACCCTGATGCTTTAGTCACTGCTCATCAAAGAGCTTTCATTAATTCACATCTTCTGGCTGTTTCTATCTTAGGAAACAGCATTGGATTCCAGCACTCTTCCTTGAGTCCTCATTGATGTTAACGCAGTGCCTCTCTCTGCTGTAAGGTGCTAGAGGGGCTGGGGGAGCCCTGCACCTCCCCATGGTTCATGGCCTGCTTTCCTTCCTTTCCCCCAAGGCAAACATCTCAAATGCACCATTTAACCCCCACCGCCCTCCCTTTTCCTTCACCTCTGTTGGATCTCAGGCTTTAAAACAAAAATCGAGTCATTCAAATTGACTTATTCAAACTAACAAAATGCAGTTTTACACAAGTCTTGCCACAAAACACTATTTGTTTTCAGTCGCTAAGTTGTGTGCCTCTCTGCAACCCCACGGACTGCAGCACGCCAGTCCTTCAGCATCTCCCGGAGTTTGCTCAAACTCACATCCACTGAGTTGGTACAGAGATGGTCTTTATTACTGGGAAGAATAGAAAGAAGTAAAGTAATTCAAATGGATGTTTGTTTATTTAGTGCTGGAGGACTGACAGGTGGGGGCTGGGGTGGGGGTGGTTGAGGGGCAAGTTTTGGCTTTGGCATTCTGTCGCCTCCCACTTCACTCCTCTGCTCCTGGACCTTAGGACTTGCTCTCTGGGCAGGCGAGCTGATTATTTCTGTGGGAAGACAATCTGCCATTTATTCGATCCACACTTTACTTTTTTCTTTCTCATCGTCCTCTTTTTTTTTTTTTTTAATAACTAAATATCTTTCAATTTTAGCCTGATTTTAGCTTGAGGCTAGAGAGTTGGTCTGGGACCCGCAGGCGTTTGCATGCCAAGGGAGGGAAAGGCCAAGATTGGCCTGTGCACGGATACCTAACAGACATAAAGGCATCAGATGATGCTTTTCTAGATTAGACAAATACACACCAACCTACTTCAAAAAGCTTGTGTTTTCTCCAACACACTCATCTCCTTAAACTTAACACCAGGCTTATGGAATATTGGGAATTTCATAGCACGTGCTGGGCTGTGCTTAGTCGCTCAGTCATGTCCGACTCTTTGCAATCCCAGGGTCTGTAGTCCCCCAGCCTCTCCTGTCCATGAGGATTCTCCAGGCAAGAATACTGAAGTGGGTTGCCATGCCCTCCTCCAGGGGATCTTCCCAACCCAGGGGTCGGACCCAGGTCTCCCACATTGCAGGAGGATTCTTTACCATCTGAGTCGCCGGGGAAGCCCATTTCATGGCATAGTTAGATGCTATAAAGTGATTCACTTTTTATTTGTTTATTTTGGGATATGCTTGGTCTTCGTTGCTGCACACAGGCTTCTCTAGTTGTGCTGCGCAGCCTTCGCATTGCGATGGCCCCTCTTGTTGCAGAGCATTGGCTCTAGGCATGCAGGCTTCAGTGGTTTTGACACATAAGCTTAGCTGCCTCTTCAGCATGTGGGATCTCCCTGGACAAGGGGTTGAACCTGTGTCCTCTGTAGTGGCAGGTAGCTTCTTAACCCCTGGACCACCAAGGAAGTCCTGAAAGTGATTCTTGACTCACAGAAATAACTCAGAAAAGAACAGCCACACTGTCTTTGCCTTTCTAAGATGCCCAGACTATTGTAGGAAGAACTCCCTACGGAATGAAGAACAATTCCACCATCACCAAGAACACATCGAACGTTGACTAAATAAATGATTTTCTTCCTTTACTATGCACGGGGTTCACCTGGGATAATTATAGAAACACAAAAGTGTCCAAACTCTGCCCCAGGTACTCTGATTCAAGAGGCCCAAGCTTAAATATGTGTAAAAAGTGTTTCGGGTGGTTCTAATCCGTGGGCAGGTCTAGATTTCTTGGGCAGGCTCTATGTTTTTCCAAGAAGATCC
Organism: Neotragus moschatus; assembly: GCA_006410615.1. NCBI lineage: Eukaryota > Metazoa > Chordata > Mammalia > Artiodactyla > Bovidae > Neotragus > Neotragus moschatus. The sequence goes on along the minus strand of SJYA01001948.1, from coordinate 708,536 downwards.
AGAATTGGTTTAGAAGAATCTAAAAAATAGATTTGTTGTTTGGTGGTCTCCACTGAAACTAGAACTATGTGCTTGTGCTTAAACTAAATAATTCTTTTATCATTAATGCTGTGTGAAACTCTGGACCTCAGTCTCCCCAACTGTACGGTAGAGGCTTAGATGATGGATTTTCAAAGATGTCTCCCAGTTTTTACTTTCTAGCATATTATGACCCTGAATTTGTTTATCACTCAAATTCCCAAAGAGGATTATAGCTGGAGGAATCCTGTAGGAATTTGAAAAAGGCTGAATAAATAGATAAATAATAAATAAAGGCACTTTCTAGATCCAAATCTTAAAGCTGACTCCCTGAAGGGGCTGGATAAGAATACAGACTTAGTGGAGCTCAGTCTCTTGTGACCTTGGGCAGATTACCTAACTGCCTCGATTTTCTTACTTGTAAAATGGAGTCAATAATAGTACCGGCATCACAAAATTTTTGAGATTAAATGAGTTAATCCATGTGAAGTACTTTGAACACTGCTTGGCTACAAGTGCTCAATAAATATTACCTGTTATTATTGTGATTTCGAGGCTCCTTCCTTTTACTTCAGTTCATTTAACTACAACCAAAAACACCTCTCTGCCTTCAGGTTCTACTATCCCATTAGCGGAATGAAATTTATGTCAAGGAGAGGAGGAAGCTCAGCTGGTGTCGTGAAGGCAAGTGTGTTGCTGGAATCCTGTGAGAAAATCTTAAAGACAGCAGAATCTAGATGTGTGCATTGTCATGCCCCCACAGGGGACTGCCATAAACTGCTTGCTCAAGAAAGAGAACCATGTGGACTTCCCTGGTGGTCCAGTGGCTAAAGCGCCGAGTTCTGAATACAGGGGACCCAGGTTCAATCCCCATTCAGGGAACTAGATCCCACATGCCGCAATGAAAGATCCCACATGCTCCAGTGAAGATCAAAGATCCTGCCCTCTGCAGCCAAGACCTGGTGCAATCAAATAAATAAATATTAAAAAAAAAGAAAGGAAAACAAGAGTGTTATCCTAAGGTTTTAATTGTGTTCTTAGACTCATCTTTCCCTGAGAGAATCAAGCACTCTTTCTAAAATCACCTAGAACAGGATCACCTCAGGTTCTGCCACACACTCGGCACTTCTACGATGCTACAAGAGACATGGCTTGGTCTGGAGATCCTGAGTCCAAGACCCACCATGTTTTCTAATGCAGTGTGTGCCCTGGCTCTTCCACCTCCCATCCATCTTCCTATCCAGGATTATAATTCTGAAAGAGTCACCATAACCATTTATAGAAGCAAGATTTCACTTCTCTCCTGCCACATCTATTACGGCTGTGGATTGTTCTTCCGAAACCAGAGGAAACAAGTCTAACGCTTGGAGTAATCCCTACTTCGAGTGAGTCAAAATAGGACCCTTTTTGATTCATGCAGGAAGACAAAGTAGGAGGCAATGACTGACTCACTCAAGGGTTTCTTATTTTAAGACGTAGTACAGTTCTCTTTTTTGGNTTTATCACTCAAATTCCCAAAGAGGATTATAGCTGGAGGAATCCTGTAGGAATTTGAAAAAGGCTGAATAAATAGATAAATAATAAATAAAGGCACTTTCTAGATCCAAATCTTAAAGCTGACTCCCTGAAGGGGCTGGATAAGAATACAGACTTAGTGGAGCTCAGTCTCTTGTGACCTTGGGCAGATTACCTAACTGCCTCGATTTTCTTACTTGTAAAATGGAGTCAATAATAGTACCGGCATCACAAAATTTTTGAGATTAAATGAGTTAATCCATGTGAAGTACTTTGAACACTGCTTGGCTACAAGTGCTCAATAAATATTACCTGTTATTATTGTGATTTCGAGGCTCCTTCCTTTTACTTCAGTTCATTTAACTACAACCAAAAACACCTCTCTGCCTTCAGGTTCTACTATCCCATTAGCGGAATGAAATTTATGTCAAGGAGAGGAGGAAGCTCAGCTGGTGTCGTGAAGGCAAGTGTGTTGCTGGAATCCTGTGAGAAAATCTTAAAGACAGCAGAATCTAGATGTGTGCATTGTCATGCCCCCACAGGGGACTGCCATAAACTGCTTGCTCAAGAAAGAGAACCATGTGGACTTCCCTGGTGGTCCAGTGGCTAAAGCGCCGAGTTCTGAATACAGGGGACCCAGGTTCAATCCCCATTCAGGGAACTAGATCCCACATGCCGCAATGAAAGATCCCACATGCTCCAGTGAAGATCAAAGATCCTGCCCTCTGCAGCCAAGACCTGGTGCAATCAAATAAATAAATATTAAAAAAAAAGAAAGGAAAACAAGAGTGTTATCCTAAGGTTTTAATTGTGTTCTTAGACTCATCTTTCCCTGAGAGAATCAAGCACTCTTTCTAAAATCACCTAGAACAGGATCACCTCAGGTTCTGCCACACACTCGGCACTTCTACGATGCTACAAGAGACATGGCTTGGTCTGGAGATCCTGAGTCCAAGACCCACCATGTTTTCTAATGCAGTGTGTGCCCTGGCTCTTCCACCTCCCATCCATCTTCCTATCCAGGATTATAATTCTGAAAGAGTCACCATAACCATTTATAGAAGCAAGATTTCACTTCTCTCCTGCCACATCTATTACGGCTGTGGATTGTTCTTCCGAAACCAGAGGAAACAAGTCTAACGCTTGGAGTAATCCCTACTTCGAGTGAGTCAAAATAGGACCCTTTTTGATTCATGCAGGAAGACAAAGTAGGAGGCAATGACTGACTCACTCAAGGGTTTCTTATTTTAAGACGTAGTACAGTTCTCTTTTTTGGCTTTCCAAAATCACTGCAGATGGTGACTGCAGCCATGAAATTAAAAGACGCTTACTCCTTGGAAGAAAAGTTATAACCAACCTAGATAGCATCTTCAAAAGCAGAGACATTACTTTGCCAACTAAGGTCGGTCTAGTCAAGGCTATGGTTTTTCCAGTAGTCATGTATAGATGGGAGAGTTGGACTGTGAAGAAGGCAGAGCGCCGAAGAATTGATGCTTTTGAACTGTGGTGTTGGAGAAGATTCTTGAGAGTCCTTTGGACTGCAAGGAGATCCAACCAGTCCACTCTGAAGGAGATCAACCCTGGGATTTCTTTGGAAGGAATGATGCTAAAGCTGAAGCTCCGGTACTTTGGCCACCTCATGCGAAGAGTTGACTCATTGGAAAAGACTCTGAAGCTGGGAGGGATTGGGGGCAGGAGGAGAAGGGGACGACCAAGGATGAGATGGCTGGATGGCATCACTGACTCGATGGATGTGAGTTTGAGTGAACTCTGGGAGTTGGTGATGGACAGGGAGGCCTGGTGTGCTGTGATTCATGGGGTCGCAAAGAGTCGGACACGACTGAGCAACTGAACTGAACTGATTTTCTTTCAGATATAGGTTGTTATGCGAGCATTCATTTGGCAAGCCTCAGAAGCCCCAGGTTGGGTCAGCCTATTTGGTTTCTAGTCTTGCCTCTGCCTTGTCCTTACTGCCCAGGCTTAAAGCTTCAACCTCTTTGGCTGTTTTATAGGATGGGTGGTCTGAGGGCTCTCTCCTCAAGGAAGTCTGTTTAGACATGACTTTTGGTGAATCTACTAAACATTTGTCTGTTTCTTAAAGTTAATTAATTATTTTTTAATTTACGTTTTTGGCTGCGCGGGGTCTTTGTTGCTGCTCGCAGGCTTTCTCTAGTTGCAACAAGCTTTCTCTAGTTGTGGTGTGAGGGCTTCTCATTGCAGTGGCTTCTCATTGCCGAGCCCAGATGCTAGGCATGTGAGCTTTAGTAGTTGTGACACATGAGCTTAATTGCCCCGAGACAGGTGGGCTCTTCCCAGACCAGGGATCGAACCTGTGTCCCCTGCATTGGCAGGCAGATTCTTAACCACTGGACCACCAGGGAAGTCCAGGATTTGTCTATTTTTGTTGGTCTTTTGGAACCAGCTTTTGGTTTCATTGATTTTTCTCTAAAATCTTTCTTGTCTCTATTTCATTGAATTTTGACTCTAGTCTTTATTATTTCCTTCCTTCTGCTTTCTTAGGCTTGTTCTTCTTGTTCCAGTGTCTTCTTATGGAAGTTCAGGTTACTGCTTTGAGATCTTTCTCCTTTCTTAATATGAGCATTCATCACTCTACATCTCCCTTTAAGGAGGGCTTTAACTGAATTCTGTACATTTCAATACATTGAGAGTTCATTTGCATCCATCTCAAAGGATTTTCTGATTTCTTTTGATTTCTCCTTTGACCCATTGGTTATTTAGGAGTATTCTGTTTAATTTCCACATATTTCTGAGTTTCCCCAATTTTTCCCTAATGATTTCTAATATCATTTCATTGTAGGCAGAGGCCATACTTTGTATGATTTCTCTCCTTTTAATTTTATTGAGGTTTGTTTAGTTTGTTTTGTGACTGCCATAACAAAATAGCATAGACTGGGTAGCTTAAAACAAAATGAATTTGTTCTCTCAGTTCTCGATGCTGGGAAATCTACGATGAAACTGTTTGCCTGTTTAGTTCCTGATGAGAACTGTCTTCCTGGCTTGTAGATGGCTGAGTTCCTCACACAGTAGAGAGAGAGAGAGTGCACCAGCTCTCAGGCATTTCTCTTTATTTTACTTCTAGTTTTATTGAGATATAATTGACAAACAGCACTATATAACTTTAAGGTGCATAGTATGCTGCTGCTGCTGCTAAGTCGATTCAGTCGTGTCCGACTCTGTGAGACCCCATAGACGGCAGCCCACCAGGCTCCCCCGTCCCTGGGATTCTCCAGGCAAGGACACTGGAGTGGGTTGCCATTTCCTTCTCCAATGCATGAAAGTGAAAAGTGAAAGTGAAGTCACTCAGTCGTGTTCGACTCTTAGCGACCCCATGGACTGCAGCCTACCAGGCTCCTCCATCCATGGGAGTTTCCAGGCAAGAGTACTGGAGTGGGGTGCCACTGCCTTCTCCGGTGCATAGTATAATGATTTGAATTACATCCATCATGAAATGACGACCACCGTATGTTTAGTGAACATCCATCATCTCATATAGATACAAAACTAAAAAAATAGAAAAACATTTTCTTATGGCGAGAACTCTTAAGATTTACTCTTAATGACTTTTATCAATAACATACAGGAGTATTAATTATATTTATCACGTACATTATATCCCTAGTACTTATTTATCTTATAACTGGAAGTTTCTACCTCTTGACCACTTTCATCCAATTTCCCCTCCCCTCATGCCCTGCCTCTCAAAACCACAAATCTGATCTCTTTTTCTATGAGTTTTTTTCTATGAGTTTGTTTTTTTGTTCTTTTTGAAGTATAACACTATGTTAGTTCCTGGCACAGGACATAGTGATTCGATACTTCTATACATTTCAAAAGGATCATGTAATAAGTCTAGTTACAATCTGTCACCATACAAAGATATTACACTGTTACTGACTACATAGCCCACACTGTACATATCATTCCCATGACTCATTTATTTTGCAACTGGAAATTTTTCCCTCTTAATCTCACTCACTCATCTGTTTTTGTTTTTTTGTCTACCTTCCTCTCCTCTGGCAACCAGCTGTTTTCTCTCTGTATCTATAACTCTTTCTGTTTGATTATGTTTGTCCATTTGTTTTGCTTTGTTAGATTCTACATATAAGTGAAATCATACAATATTTGTCTAAATTATTTCACTTAACATAATACCCTCTGGGTCCATCCATGTTGTTCCAAGATTTCATTATTTTTTATGGCTAATACTCTATTGTGGGGTTCCCTGGTGGCTCAGATGGTAAAGAATCTGCCTGCAACTCGGGGGACCCAGATTCAATCCCTGGGTTGGGAAGATCCCCTGGAGAAGGGCATAGCAAACCACTCCAGTATTCTGGCCTGGAGAATCCCCAAGGACAGGAGAGCCTGGCAGGCTACAGTCCCTGGGGTCACAAAGAATCATACATGATTGAGCAATGTAACGCCACATGTTCTTAGGTTGCTCTTCTATCTTGGCTGCTGTAAATAATGCTGCAGTGAACATAGGGCTGCTTATATCCTTTCAAATTTGTGTTTTCATTTTCTTTGGATGGAGCTGCTGGATCATACAGCCATTCTATTTTAATTTTTTGAGGAGTCTTCAAACTGTTTTCCATAGTGACTGCACCAATTTACATTCCCACCAATAGTGCACGAGAGTTCCCTTTTCTCCACGTTCTCACTGACTTGTTACTTGTTGTCTTTTGCATCCCAGCCATTATGACAGGAGTGGGGTGATACCTTATTGTGGTTTTGATTTGTGTTTCCCTGATGATTAATGATACTAAGCATCTTTTCATGTGCCTGTTGGGAAAAATGTTCAACAAAGTGGGCATAGAGGGAATATACTACAACACAGTAAAGGCCAAATATGACAAGCCCATGGCCAGCATTATACTCAACAGTGAAAAGCTGAAAGTGTTTTTTCTAAGATCAGGAAGAAGACAAGGATGCACCGTCACCACCGTTATTCAACATAGTATTGGAAGCCCTAGCCGCTTCTAATACTATCAATGAGAAAAAGAAATAAAAAGAATCCAAATTGGAAATGGAGAAGTGAAACTGCTCACCGTTTACAGATGACATGACACTATACACAGAAAACCCTAAAGACACCACAAAAAAATAAATAAACACTAGAATTCATCAACGAATTCAATGAAGTTGCAGGACACAAAATTAATATACAGAAACCTGTTGCACTTCCATACACTAACAGCAAACTGTCAGAGAAATTAAGAATACAGTGCCACTTACAATCACATCAAAAAGAACAGAATAGCTAGGAATATATCTAAGTAAGCAGGCTAAAGACCTGTACATTGATAAAAGAAGACAACACAGTTGGAAAGACATACCATATTCATGCATTGGAAGAATTAATATCTTTAAAATGATCATACTACTCAAGGCAATCTACAGATTCAATGCAATCAAAAATACCGATGCCATTTTTCATAGAACTAGAAGAAATAATTCTAAAATTTGTATGAAACCATGAAAGACAATAGCCACAACAATCCTGAGAAAGAACAAAGCTGGAGGTATCATGCTTCCTGTTTACAAACTGTACTACAAAGCTACTATAATCAAAACAGTATGTTATTGGCACAAAAATATACTCATAGATCAATGGAACTGAATAAAGAACCCAGAAATGAACCCACACTTATATAAGCAAATTATCTGTGACACAGGAAACAAAACTATATAATGAGAAAAGATAGCCTCTTTAATAAATGGTGCTGGGAAAAGTGGACATTAGCATGTACGTGATTCAAATTGAGTTAATCTCTCACAACATATACAGCAATAAATTCAAAATGGATTAAAGACTTAAGTATAAGACCTCAAACCATAAAACTTCTAAAAAAAATATAGGCAATATGCTCTTTGACATTGGTATTTCCTCTTATAAACATACTAATCCTATCAGATCAGAGCCCCATCTATGACCTCATTTAACCTTAATTACTTCCTGACTCCAAAATAGGCCAACCTTAGGGGGTTAGACATTTAAGATATGAATTTGGGGTTGAACATAATTCAGTCCATAGCAGTGACCTAGCATACGGTTTATCCTGGAGAATGTTCCATGAGTGCTTGGAACACTTGTTGAGTAGAGTGCTCTCTAGATGTCTGTTAGGTCTGGTTGGTTTATAGTGTTAAGGTCTTCTACTTCCTTGTGATCTCCATGGGAAGTCAGCTCTGAAGAATACTTCAGCTGTGTGAAGCCTACAGTAGTTCAACTTCTAAAGGACTGTTTATATCTGTGTAATCACAGCATCGCTATAAAGCAGATAGCCAGTGATATCAGTAAAACATTTTTATCAATGGACAAGTGGAGGCCTGGAGTGATTAACTGATGGACCCAGGGTCACAGTGAGTGAATAGCTGAGCACAGACAATGTCAAGTCTTCTGGCTGCTCCTACTGTTACTTTTCCATCAGACTAAACTGCATTCCTTATGAACCAGTTATAAGATAGCAGATGTGCTTTCTGTGTGTGTGTGTGTGTGTGTGTGTGTGTGCGCGTGTGTGTGTGAGTACATGTGCAACAGAGAGAGACAAAGTACACTAAGCAGCCTTAAATTTCTGTTTATCCTAGAGCCACTGTCGAGTTTAATCATTCTTGGAATTCTTGTACATGAACAGGGTGTAGTATGCGCTCATTATTTACACAACATTCTCCTCTCCCTCTTGCCCGAGGGAGAAAGGGGCTTTCTCTGGAGCTCGTAGAGACCCTCCCCCACCCCCTTATCTTTCCCAGCTGAAAGCCCGCACACGTCTGCTGCCTTCTTGGACTATGCTATGGACGTGACCTGGGTGTCAGACTGACCACCAATAAGGCAGATAAGCTGCACACAGCTTCTCCATTCTGTGCTTCCTGCCTTCGCTCGTTCTCACCTGGCTGTCGACATAGTAGGCACTCAATCAATATTTATTGATTTGGTTTGCAGTGAGGCGGGGCTGAGTTGCACCCTGGTTAATGAACTCGTGATTCGGCGAGAGGAGGAGCTGACAGAGACCCTGGGAGACTCCTGGAGAAGAGTGATAGATGAACTGAGAAGCAGCACGGGGTCCGGCACAAGCGGGACGCCTGGACACCCGTCCTGCCGCTGAGTTTCACCACCTCCCAGCGAGCTGCCACGTCCGTCTCCTTGACTGTTAATGTATGTAGGTGCTTCATCAAACGGGCTCCAGGGTTTGCCTCAACATCTTTCTCATTCTGTGAAATGCTTTATTCCTTTGTTCACTTACTTTCATGCTCTGACCCAACAATACTTATGTAGCACCTCTTTACAAATATTTATAAATATAAGATTTATAAGGCACTTAGGTGGTGAGCACCAAGTAGACCTGGGCTGAGAGAGGAGGAGGGAGATGCAAAAATAAATAATGAATCACTGCAGCCTCTGAACCCACTTTGATGAGTGGAGGGAGAGGACAGAAGACAGACATCTACATGGAAAACAAATACTGGGCAAGATGCGGTTGATGGCTCTTGAGGTAAGTCCCAAGCACATTCCTGACTAGATGGCGCAGTCCTCAGGAGCCTGGGAAACCGAGCCCATGCCAAGGGAAAGCTGGGAGGTAGAGCATGGTTCTTGAACAGGTAAGAGGGCTCAGTGAGATTCTCTTGAGCACTAACTGATGTTTGAGGAGAGCATGGAGCCCCTCTCACCTGCCCGCTGGAGACATGAAGACGGGATGTGTCCTGTGTCTAGGTATCTTGGGTTGAGTGGAGAATCCACATGGAGGTGTTCTAGCTATTGGTCCTGTCCATCAAATAGGCCAGCAGCAGTCTCTGAGACCGGCTGCCCCAGGGGGGCCTGTGGTCCTCCACAGCCCTGGCATGGTATCAGTGTAGCCTGACCTGCAGCCGAGCACACGGCTTCTCTGCAGCTCAGCTCAGTTCCACGCCTGGTGATCACAGAGCCCACAGGCCAAACAGCTCATGCAAATGTCCAACAGAGCTTGTAAACAAAACCAAAACTGTGAAAGGAAATGAAAGAAAGACTGAGTCAGGTAGTCTCCCGTGCAGCCTGAAGAACCTAGCTGCCGTGGGTGACAGTGGGCCATGCAGCGCCCACTCCTGGGCTCTGAATGCCAGGAGTGCAGGGTACGTTCACCTCATTGCTCTTTGCATCAGACCAGAGAGCGGAAAGTTTCCCCTCGATCTGTGCAAGCAGCCCCAAAGAGATGCAACTAGGGTGTGAGTGAAATGCTACAATGTCAGCGAAAATGACAACAACATGGATTCCACTTATAGGAGGTACCTGCTGCTGCTGCTGCTGCTGCTCAGTCGCTTCAGTCGTGTCCGGCTCTGTGCGACCCCATAGACGGCAGCCCACCAGGCTCCCCTATCCAAGTAGTGAAATTCATAGAGTCAGAAAGTGCACTGGTAAATGCCAGAAGTGGGGTGTGTGGGAGATAGAGGGGAAATGGAGGTGTTTAATGGGTCCATAGTTTCAGTTTAAGAAAGTGAAAAATTCGGGAGATGGGTGACAGTGAGAGCCACACAACAATGGGAATGTACTTGGCGCCTCTGAACTATACAGTTACATACGGTTAAAATAGTGCACTTTATATCATATGACTTTTACTGCAATAAAAAGAATTTAAAAGAAGAAAATGACAACCCCACCACTAAACGTGTTGCTTGCTGTGTGCCAGGCAGTGTATTAAGCACTTAATGTACTATCTTACTTTGTTCTCAGTCCTATGAGGTAGGGCTGTTGTCCCTGTTTTTAGTGATGGGAAGAGTGAGACCTGGAGAACTTAAGCAAACAGCACAATAATTAAACTCCAGACAGAGTACAACTCCTAAAGACACCTTCCTAACTATTACTCAGTATTGTGCTTCTCGTGACTCTGTTTTACCACACGTGAAAAATTAAGTCATGGAACACACACGTTGGGACATCTTTCCCTTCCTGTGGCTTGAGTTTTGTTCTGAGTTTTGTGTGTTTCCGAAACATTTCTGTTGGATGTGTGTCTTTTTTTTTTTTTTATATTGTAAGCCTCTGCAAATCCTTGATGGAAGCAGGCACAGCATAAAGCACAATTAAATAAAGAGGCAGCAGAACACACACAGCGATCATGGAAGTGACTCCGATCTCCGTCTGGCGCGGGGGCTGCGGGCGTTGTCTTTGTGGCTGGCAGACAGAAGGTTGTCTGGACTTGGCTATGAGAGCCAGCAGAGTGAGCTTGAGAGAAAGATAAACACACGACAACTGTTCAAAGCTTCAGGTGTTACGCCTGCTAATTGGGGAAGACTCTACATGATACCCGCTGGTGTGTCGGAATTTCACTCCCAGGGATAAGTGGCTCAGGGAACTCTGGGACTCTGCTCCTTCAGATTTCCCCGTAATGAGAGTTCATGACAATTGTGCTGGGCTTGCTCATCGGGACCGGGCGTGCCTCAGAGTTGTGACCCAGGGCAGCTAAAGGTGCTTTATCTCTAAACATCTTCAGGTGGACTCTTCATACAAGCAACCTCTCTCTCTCACTCTTTCCGTCTCTCTCACACGCACAGTCTCGGACATTTCACACACAACCCTCATTCTCACGTGCCCCCAGACACATACACCCTTGAACACGTTCTGGCTGATGACACGCTTGCTGCCTATGTGCAAAAACACACACCAGCTCACGCAACACTCACACATCCACACATTCACATGCACTCACAGTTTCTCTCTCTCTCTCTCTCTCTCTCTCTCACACACACACACTCAGTCTCTCTCTCGCCTGCGTAACGTGCTTCTGGCAGAGCGTCTGCAGCTGTCCTAACCTGCCCGCCTTTGTTCCAGGCCTGGCCCGGCAGCATTTTCCCAGGCCCAGGCTTCCTTTAGCCACTGCCTCCCCGTTTCCCTCTGCGCCTGGTCACTGGGCCCTGACTCAACGCCTGTGTGGACATGGGCCTGGGGGCTGCCCTGGTTGAGATGAAAGGTGGGAGCCTGGGGCTGGCCCCTCCCAGCTGCATCCCCCCACCCCCTGACATTGTGGCCCCCTTCTGGTTTCGTCCTGTTGTGGAGAAGCACACTGCGGTGGGCCAGGCTTTGGGAAACGCCCGGCCTGGGTCCAGCCGGGTGAGCCGAGTGAGCCGCTCTATTGCAGGTACGTGTCGGGGGTCCTGCAGCCTCACAGCCCCTGCTGGATGTGAACACGCTGTCCCAACAGCGTTGCTACCAGTTGTAAGACGCCTCTCCTACTGACTCCTTATTCCTGCTGGCAACCTTTACTTCCAAGTGAGTCAGCTTTGTGTCCTTGTTGCTCCAAAATTTTTTTAAAAACAAAAGAGGCGCCAAGATACTACGCAGATTACCCTCACAAGAAAGCACCTTTATGCTGCTTCTAATGCCTGAGGAGAAAATGCTTTTCAAACCTTTGTTTTTATGTGTAAGAAATTCAAGAGTGAGTGCTCGTTGTGAATGACAGTGTAGACTATCAGTGTTCTCAGAAGCTGTTGCCACAAAGAGCCATTCTGAAGACCCTGAAACAATGCCCCCTCTCCCCCAATTCTGCTGACTTCTTCCTGGAGCTATTTAATGGTGCCAGATAAGTACTAACTTTGATATGAAAAACTTGAAAATACCAGCGTTTCTCAGGAGAGGAAAACCGCAGAAAGAGGAAAGCTGTGGATACTGAATGTAAAATATCTCTTTTCACAATTTTGCTGTGTGTGATCCCTTTAAATATCTTCCCAGAAATATCATTTCCTCAGCACCTACTATGTCCCAGGTATTACATATTTAGTATCTAACGTGCTTCTTCTTTCTTCTCCCTTCTAGCAGTTGTAGAGGTGTCATTCATGTTATGATCTATTTAATGTTTATCTCCAGGAGGCGAAGGGCCGTGTCTGCGCTGTTTGCCCTTGTATCACCATATCTTGCATCATGTCTGGCTCATGACTAAATAGTCATTGAATAAATGAACGAATGAGGTACGGTCCTTGCAGCAAAGCAGCAAATGCTGCTGCTGCTGCTGCTAAGTCGCTTCAGTCGTGTCTGACTCTGTGCAACCCCAGAGATGGCAGCCCATCATGCTCCCCCATCCCTGGGATTCTCCAGGCAAGAACACTGGAGTGGGTTGCCGTGTCCTTCTCCAATGCATGAAAGTGAAAAGTGAGAGTGAAACTGCTCGGTCATGTCCGACCCTCAGCGACCCCATGGCCTGCAGCCTTCCAGGCTCCTCCTTCCATGGGATTTTCCAGGCAAGAGTACCAGAGTGGGGTGCCATTGAGGCACTATTATCTCATTTTACAGATAAGGAAGTGGATGCTTAGAAAACTGAAATGGGGACTTCCCTGGCGGTACAGTGAATAGCAGTCTACTTGCCAAAGCGGGGGACACAGGTTCGATCCCTGGTCCGGGAAGATCCCACATCCCTTGCAGCAACTAGAGCCTGTGTGCCCCAACTACTGAGCCTGTGCTCTAGACCCTCTCCTCTGCAACAAGAGAAGCCACAGCAATGAGAAGCCCGAGCATGACAATGAGGAGTAGCCTCAGCTTACTGCAGCTAGGGAAAGCCTCAGTGCAGCAGTGAGGACCCAGCGCGACCAACAGTAAATAAATAAATTGTTTTAAAAGAAAACTGAAATGCTTTCCAAGGAGATACTCCTCTGTGGTGCTGGGAACCAAACCCAAATCCATTGATTCCAAACACGTTTGCTCTCTTGGCTATGAAAGCGACTATTAAGACTATCCAATGGAGTGTCTCCCCTGTGTTGCTTCGTTGTGCGTTGTACAGAGCGGAGGGTTCTTGTTGAGTGAGCGTTGGGCTGAGTTTTGCTCCTTCAGCTGGTCCCTAGGCTCCCTGGTAGGTAGTTTCTTTGCCTTTTAGCTTCTTACTCATTTACGCTGTCCTGTCTTACTCTTCCTTGCCTTTGTCTCATCAGTCCTTTTCTTTTTGCTCCGAGCGGAGGGCCCACTTCAAGACAACTCCATCTGGTCTTCCTGGGTCCTTCTGTGTTCTAGCTCCTTCCTCTGTTCCAGGAGCCTCAGCTGAGAAGCAGCCAAGGATGAACAGCACCAGGGCTATTTCATATCATTCCCAGTCACTTTGTGAATGACTGTGAATTCGGGGATGCTAGGTGTTCTCATCGAACTTGGACTCATTCTGAATCTGCCTCTAGTGACCACTCCCACCAGAAACCCCTTGAGCCCCCGATTCCTCCCTCAGCCCATCTCCTTTGCAGCCTCTTCTGCCCGAACGGTGGTGATCCAGGGCTCTCATTTCACCCTCAGTAGTCTCTCTGGGCACCTCAGCCGCTGCCTGGTGGTTTGATCTCATCTTTATCCAGAGCCTCTTGATGTTAGTGGGCAGGAGGCTGGGCTGAGGGAGCCTGGTGATGACCCAGACTCCTGATTCTGCTCGGGGGAGGCACTGCATTGTGATGACTCCGTGCAGGCCGTCCCCCGGGTCTCACACCACAGGATGGGGCACTGTGTCATAGGCTGATATCCCCCAATAGCAAGCCCCTCCAAGCTCCAGACTGGAACGGCCAACTGCCCACCATGGAAGCGGCTTCTGGTCCTTTGACTGCAGCCGTCACCAGGCATGCTGCCCAGAACTCCCTTCGGGGAAGGCCTTTCTGCTCCAGTGGCAGGGAATGCTATCTGCCTCCAGCTCTCAGCTGTCAGCCCCTTCCAGGATGGCCTCAGCTGGAGAGAACCTCCTTGTCCAGGTTTATGTGGCTTCTTGAAGCGGCCTAGCGTGCACACTCACACCACTGGGGGCCGGAACCCCTGGCTTCCTGGGCATCTCGTTCTCCGTACAATCTCTCCACATGCCCTCTCTGGCACAAAGGCACCAGGAGAGCCAGGCTTCTTACTTGGTGACCCGGGGCTCCCAAAGTACATACCCCAAGAGAAGAAGCCAGGAAGAAGCCACATTGCCTTTTGTGACCCAGCCTCCAAAGCCGTGTAGCATCACTCTGATTGAGCAGTTACAGGAGTCCACCCAGGTTCAAGAGTGTGGAGTGTGGACACCACCTCTCCACGGAGGAGCATCAGCGTCACACTGTAAGAAGAACACGTAGACTGGGGTGCAAGTCGGTGCAGCCAGCTTGGGAGAGTAGAACCTGCCACGGCCACAGGCGTGTCCATAGGTGGGCCCTGAGTCTCCATCCTTCCCTCTGCCCGTTGCTGACTTCTCCCCCCACCCCGTCTGTGATGTAGCCATCAAAAGCACACCTGCAAAACCATCCGCTCACTAAACTGTCTCAGAGCCTGCTTCCCAGGACCTCGATGTAAGGCTAGTCCCCCAAAGCCAGCATGTGCAAGGCAGAGCTGTCATCTTCCTGACCCCTCTGCTTCATGCCTGTCCTCAGTGGATGGCACCTCCACGCCTTCAGGCACTCTCCACATTCTGTCTCTCCCAGACATCCTTCATACATGTCTGCTCATCTTTCATACATGTCCCTCCTCCCCCAGGCCACCCTCAACCAGCCGCCCCCTATGACCCGGAATCCCCTATTCAGCATGGAATCCTATGACCAGTCAGTCCTCCATACTCTCTGCAGCCTCAACTCCACTTGTTGCCAGAAGGCTCATATTTGATGAGCTCCTTCGCCATTGCCCATATCATAAAGCTAGACTTCTTAAGCTGACCTGCAGCATCCTTTGTAACTAGATTTTGTCTTCCTTTGAAGTCTGCATTTTTTTCTTTCTTTTTTTAAAAGTAATTTTTATTAATTCATTGGCTGTGTTGGGTCTTCATGGCTGAGTGGGTTTCTCTATAGTTTCAGGGAGCGGAGGTTGCTCTCTGCTTCTGGTGTGTGGGCTTCTTGTTGCCGTGGCTTCTCTGGTTGTGGAGCCTGGGCTCTAGGACACAGGCTCAAAATCTGTGGTTACAGGGGCTTTAGCTGTTCCACAGCATATGGGAATCTTCCTGGACCAGGGAGTTAACACATGTCTCCTGCATTGGCAGTCGGATTCTGAGCCACCAGGGAAGTCCTGAAGTCCAGATTTCTTAACCCTGCCCGTCACACCCCTTCCGAGTTTCTTTCAGCTCTGTTATGAGTGCGGTAAAATTTCTCTGCCCTTTCTGGGATGTTCTTTCTGGGTGGACAGCACCCTCCTTCTACTACACCTCCAGACCCCCCTACATTCTTGTTCTTGAGTTTGGGCTCAAGTTTCATTTCTTCTAGCAAGTCTTGCCTGACCCCTGGACTGAGTGAAGGGCCCTGACCTGAGCTCCTGAAGTGCCCCTCCCACCCTAGCACAGTCACACCGCATGGAAACCTTGTGTGTGATCACCTTCCCTGAAGTATAGATGTTCCACCAGGTCCATGACCACATCCTCTTGTCACCAGTGTAGCCAAGACGCAGCCCAGCACACGTGGTGGGACTGGAACAGCCTGCTGTATACACAGAACAGGTGGTGCACTGATCAGCTCCAAGAGGCTCCATCTTCATAAGATACACTGTGGACACAGGTCTAATGGCTAGGATTCAGAACTTCCACTGCTGCAGCCAGGGCCCAAATCCCGGTCAGGAAAGGTATGACTTTAGGGGAGCTTCCCTGGTGGCTCAGAAGCTAAAGAATCTGCCTGCAATGAAGGAGACATGGGTTGGATCCCTGGGCATAGCAACCCACTCCAGTATTCTTGCCTGAAGAATCCCCATGGACAGAGGAGACTGGCTATAGTTCCTGGGGTTGCAAAGAGTCAGACACGACTGAGCAACTAAATACAGAATTATGCAGTGCCCACCAAAACATACATGTGGCTCAGCTGAAAGATTTAATTATATGATCCAGTGAGTAGATATATTATACTGTCTTTGGTCTTCTCTGCTAATCAGTGAATTTATATTTGGCAAAAGGAAAATAATCTGATTTTGTGGGGTTTTTTTTCAAATGCCAAAGAATGCAATATTTGCAACTAGAATTAAAAAATGCAAAAACCTAATGTAACAGTTCTCAATCCTGGATGCCCAGTAAAATCACCTGAGGAGCTCTGGAAAAATACTGATGCCTGGGCCTTACCAGGTTTCTTAAAAAGAATCTCTGGGTTGAGTCCCGGCAATGGGATGTTTTTACTTTGCCCCAGTTGTCTTTCAGGTGCAGCCAAGGTTGAGAGTCTCTGGCCTAAGGAGCATCCAAGCACATCTGAGGAGCTTAAGAAACCCACTTGGCAATCATTAACCTCACTCTTTAAACACCTCGTTCAGGAGCCATAGGGCTAAGCACCTATGATGAAAACCTTGTTGGGCTAAACGTCTATCTTTGCTAATTTCTGGACCTCAGATGCAGAGTTGAGTTTGTCAGATCCATCAATTCAAGCACATTGCCTTCATTGGCCCAGGCAAGGCCCTCTTGTCTGAGCATCTCCCCACTGCCACAGCTGCTGCTGCTGCTGCTAAGTCCCTTCAGTTGTGTCCGACTCTGCAAGACCCCATAGACGGCAGCCCACCAGGCTCCTCTGTCCCTGGGATTCTCCAGGCAAGAATACTGGAGTGGGTTGCCATTTCCTTCTCCAATGCATGCACACAGGCTAAGTCGCTTCAGTCATGTCTGACTCTGTGCGACCCCATAGACAGCAGCCCACCAGGCTTCTCTGTCCACGGGATTCTCCAGGCAAGAATATTGGAACGGGTCCCCCACTACAGACAACCATCCTAATACATTGGATATATATACAATATTTGCTTGTGTTTATGTACATTTTTGTAAAAATGTGTTTCACTGGTTTTTACACCTGTACTTTTGTTTTGTGTAAATGTATTGTGCTCTTGACTCATTCTGAATGTTAATTTTTTCACTCCATCCATGTTGCTTTGTATCTTCTCTGTAGCTCAGAGGGCAAAGAATCTGCCTGCAATGCAGGAGACCTGGCTTCGATCCCTGGATCGGGAAGATCTTCTGGAGAAGGGAATGGCGATCCACTCCAGTATTCTTGCCTGGAGAATCCCAGCAACAGAGGAGGATCCTGGTGGGCCACAGTCCACAGGGTTGCAAAGAGTCAGGCACAACTGAGCAACTAACACTACCACTACTACCATATTGCTTTGGGTACATCCTGTCTGGTGTTCCTAACTCCTGGAGAGGCTGCCAGTCTGTGCATCCACCACATTTTTCCCATCCCACTCCCAGTGATATGCACATTGCTCCCAGCTCCCCAGTACCCCCACACTACAGGATCCATCCTTGTGAATGTCTCCTTGTGTGTCCTGTGTGAGAACTTATCTGAGATAAGCATCCCCTCTGATCTATTAGCTGTATCCTTCAGGTCTCATTGTCTGACTCTTTGTGACCCCATGGACTGTAGCCCGAGAGGCTCCTCTGTCCGTGAGATTTACTAGGCAAGAATATTGGAGTTGGTTGCCATTTCCTTCTCCAGGGAAACTTCCTGACCCAGAGATGGAACCCACATCTTCAGCTTGGCAGACAGATTATCACTGAACCACCAGGGAAGCCCCTCATGTCTCATTGCTCATGTGTTTTTACATGATGGGTACTTTCACACCAATACACACAAAAAAGAAAAATCCAAGTGATTCGTAATATATTGACTTTAATAATGTTGCCCAAGTCATATGTGTAAGTGGCTATAAGTAAACAATCTAATATACCCCTAATGCCTCTGAGAGAGTTAGGAATCTTGGGATCTTAGTGTCATTTAATCCCTATACTGTATCAGGGTGAGGGGTTTTTTTTTTTTTTTTTCCCTTTGCTGTTACATGAGGCTTACAGGATCTTAGTTCCTTGGTCAGGGATTGAACCTGGGCCCTTAGCAGTGAAAGGGTGAACCTAATGACCAGACTGCCAGGGAATTCCTTATCAGGCTAAATTTTAACAGGTGAAGTGGTGTCCAGCAGGGTCCATTAGATCACCCTGAGTGAAACCTCAGTGAATACATAAGTCTCGGTTTGTTCCAGAATGCCTTTGGGTAAGACTGTCCGTTCTGTCGATCTTAGCTGAACCGCTTGAGTTCAAAAGGAGCAGACACTAAATCTGGTTCAAGAAACCAGGCTGTATGCGTTAAGCCTAACCTCTGTTGACAAAACCAGGCAGAATCAGATGTTCTGGTTTGGTAAAGGATGAAATTTTGCTGAAACTCTGCTTTCTATAATCAGCATTGTAAGCAGAATGGAATGTTTAGAGAAAACTTCAATATTTAATTGGCAAATATCCTGAGTGGTAGCAGATCACAGAAAACCCTTTGTACGATAGCTATGTTGTGTGATGCATTGATACCCATGAGATTTCCAAGCCAAATTTCGTGTTTTAAAGCGGTTGTTGCTTTAGCGGAAATCTTGAGGTTAAACCTAACACTTGCGAGTTTTCCTGCTTGACCAGAAGCCTCCTTATTTATTGAGCATTTGCTGTCCAGCTAGTAGAGAGCAGTGCTTCACATTGCAGGCTCCTTACTAGTTCTGTCACTTCAGGCAGGGTGATTAGCCTCTCTGGGCTTCTATTTCCTCATCTGAAAAACTGGGACGGTGTTTGACCCTGCCTTTGGTGGCTGTGTGAGAATTAAGGGGGATGACACCCACAAAGTACCTTGCATATTGGAAGTCCTACAATGTAATAAGCCCTGGAGATACTCAGCAAGTGTCCTCGTGATGGTTTACTTGGACATCCTGGTCAGAACTGGGATATGTCCAGCCCAAGTAGTATCTTGAGATTCTCTTACTTTATGGAACCTGTCTGGCTAGTCCCATGGCACATGCTCTTCTGCTGACTCTGCATCCCCAGGCAACCCAACTTCGCCAAACTTCCTTCATGTACCCATTGCTTTAATTTGTCTTTCTTCTGTCTACCCAATCAGATTAAACATTGGAGGGAACTGATGGTCCCTTCTATTTCCTTTATCTCAGAAAGTCCTTGGCAAGTTCAAGGATACACAACAGACTGGTAGGAATGTTTTTTTCTGCTTGAAATCATAGAATCTCTTGGAAATTTTGCTAACCTAAGAATTGTACTTTCCTAGTATGTTCTATAAACGTATTAATGAAAACCCTGCCCAGGGTAACATTTCCTTCCCCAGAGAAGTTAGACTAGTGTTTCTCTATAACTAGCTTTAGCAAATTAACTCCATGATATGGTTCATTTCTCTCCAAAGGTCCCATTGAGGTCACCACTGATTTGCCTTGGACACAGATGGGTCTTTAGTCCTATTACTTTTTCCATGGAGGGACTTCCTGTTAAAGTAATTGAATTGCACAAACCCTTATGGGTGTGTGTGAGAGAGTATGTGTGGCTATATGTGTTTATTTAAAAAAACAAAACAAAAACACAAAGCACTTCTCTTTGACACTGGCCAGTATATTCACATACCATCACAGGTTATTAACATTCATTATTATGAAACATTATTGTCTTTTCCAAGTAGGAAGTTGGATGCATTTCAATTGCTTCATTCAGCCACTAATTGATTCACCTAGTTTGTTGACATTCAAGTTTGGACGTATAGCTTCCATCAACAGGAACAGTACCTTCCACTTGGGGATGTGGCCTTCGCGGTCCTGTATGATGCTCGCTCTTAAAGCATGAACTGATTTTTGCAGATCCTCATCGTTTTTCCTGTAAAGAATGTTTCCCCTTTTATTGATAAGTAATGAGAAGCTGCTGTACAGCACAGGGAACTCTACTCAGTGCTCTGTGATGACCTAAATTGGAAGGAAATCCAAAAAAGAGGGGTTCCATGTATATATTTATAGCTGATTCACTTTGCTGGACATTAGAAACTAACACAGCATTGTTAAGCAAATATACTCCCAATAAAAATAGACTGCTTCCCCTTCTGACATGTTTGGTTTTTTTTTTTTTTTTTTTGGCTGTGCCAGGTCTTAGCTGTAGCCTGCAGGATCTTTAGTTGCAATGTGTGCAGTCTAGTTCCCTGACCAAGGATCAAACCCGGGACCCCTGCCCTGGGAGCTGGGAGTCTCAGTCATTAGACCACCAGAGAAGTCCCATGATTTTTTTCCTTAGGTAGCCAATGGGTGCTACTGATGACTTGGTGGATTCTAGTTCTATATTCACATACTCAAGGAATTTTTATAAACACCATCACCACCTTCCTTTTTTACTTTCAATATTAAGTTGTATTTTATTTCACTGTTTTGTACCTTAGCTTTTCCTGGAAAGGACTTAGGATGGTTAGTTGAAGAAAGATGTTCTTTTCTCTCACATCTGACTGCATTCTGTAAATTTCTCATGTATAATCTTATCCATGGCTCAGGGTCTTGGATGCTCACCTCCCCTGAGCAGAACCAGAGGCCAGGCAGGCGATGGCCGTGGGACAAAGGGGCAGGAGGGAAGGAGCTGGAGCACCTGGGTGTGGCTCAGAAGCTCATTCGCTTCTCTTCATACTTATTTTTAACCAAACACGTGCTCAGCCGCTTCAGTCATGTCCGACTCTTTGCCACCCTACGGACTGTAACCTGCCAAGTTCCCCTGTCCATGGGATTTTCCTGGCAAGAATACTGGAGTAGGTTGCCATGCCCTGATCTTCCTGACCCAGGGATCAAACCCACATCTCCTACACTGCAGGCAGGTTCTTTTCTGACCGAGCCACTGGGGAAGCCCCTTCTAATGAAAGTCCTTGGCCAAATACTGTTGACTCTCCTTCTCTTCAAGGGTAGGAGGTCACAGCAGTTGATGGCCTCCTGTCCTTCATGACTTTTAACTCAGATATTCAATCCTGATACCCTCTCAGGAGTCCCTGGGTGAGACCTAGGAAGCCTTTGCTTCATATTCCTTTGGTGTCCTTTCCAAACTGGTTAAAACTCCCCCATCCCAGCTCCCTCTGCTCTCTCTCTAATCATCACCTGTCTGGGGCTGTCTTGTTTTCTTTGCATCAAGTTTAGTGTCTCTCCGCTGAGGTCGGGAGCTCTGGGGGTTTCTGGAGGCTGTCTGCATTCCTGCATCCTCTCTGCACCACCCGCCCAGGGCTGTTCCACTGTCACTGTCCCTAGGGCTGTCTCTTCCCTGAGGCCACTCCAGGCCACCCCCAACATTTATGCATTTGGAGACCTCCCCTTCAAACCTCATTCTTTCATAAAACTTGCTTATTGCTCAGAGCCTAAGCGGAAAGCAAAATGTGCCTCTGCATTCAAACTTCTTTTTCAATCCTCATAGAAACATTTTTCAGAATATAGCCCTAAAGGCATCTTTTAAACACATCTGAGGGTAAAAATGGTTCCATCTCAAACAGCAGCTGCTCCCAGGGGGCTGCACACCTGCCTCTGAGAGGTCACAGGTTTGCTTGAATTTGAATTTGAGGGGAGCTGGCTCCTTTTGATTCCCTTCATTTCTGATTCAGAACCTCATTAACTAAACTATTTGACCCCTGACTTGTTTAATTATCGAGTGAACAGAGTATTCCTGGGGCAGCTTCTTGTAGAGGCTAAACTTGTAGGCCTGGATTAAAACATAGATTCTGCCTCTCTCCTAGCTGGGTGACCACAGGTGAGTTATTTCATGTCTTGAAACCTCGGTTTCTTCATCTGTTGAGTAGGTGTGGTCCTAGGTGTGTTCTAGGGTATTTGTGCAGATTAAGTGAGAAAACACACACACGCACTGAACAGTGTGTTGAACAGGCTGCCGTGGGGACCAGTGTGGAAGGCGTGCCTGTCATCGCGGTGCTTAGGGCCTGGGAGGGGGCTACAGACAGGCTGTGGCAGTGTAGTCGTTGCTGCAGAAATGGGTGTTTAAGCAGGTCCCTGAAGGCTGAGGAGGGCTGGGCAGGGAGCGTGTTCCAGGCAGAGGGAACCGCAGGTGTGCAGTGTGCCCTGGAGCGCTGAGGGGGCGAGGCCAGGAGAGGGCCTGGAGAGAGAAATCAAAGGCCTCCGTGAACCGTTCTTGGCAGACCAGTTAGGAGGCTGCTTCATTAATTCAAATGCAAAGCCCGAGTGCTCTAAAGGGGAGACAAAGCAATGAGGATGTGAAGGGGTCAATGGATTTAAGCGAGATTTAGGAGGTAGAGTCGACAGGATTTGGTGACTCATTGGACATCCTGGGTTTAGTCAGAAAGGATTCAACCACTGTTGAGGACACCATCTGCTCCTTGCAGAAGCTTGACTGATACAGTTTCTTATCAACCTCTGGGCCAAATGTCCAGCAAGCCTCTCTCGATGGGTCCATCCTCATCCGTCCTCAGGGCCCAGGTTGCTTTTGCTGGGGGCGGGCCGTGGGGAGTATGTCTGGAGTGGCCCTGGGCTATTCCTGTTTTAGAAAAGCCAGGACTTTGAAGAGAGCTGTCAACACTTGAGGATTTGGGAGTTAATTAGCTGATGAGTAGATTCTCTTTGTCTTTGGACTCTTCTTTCTTTGAAAGCCTACGTTGTAATCAGGGGCCTAAAGAAATGGTTGGAGAGAGATAGTTACCATGCAGTAACTTGAATGAGCTGCCATGCAGTCATTTGAGTGGAGGGAGATTGTGGTGGAAAAGACTCCCGAGCAATAATCCAAAAGTACCCTCTCCTTCATAGTGCCTGTTCTAATCCACCACCACCCCCA
>SJYA01001948.1:590346-685404 GCA_006410615.1 Neotragus moschatus | reverse complement strand
CCCCCCGCCCCCCTTGAGCTTCTCGGGTGTGCAGATTTTTATCACATTTGGTAAGTTTCAGCTATCTTTTTTTTCCTTGAATATTTTTCTCTGGCACTTTCTTCTCATAATCACATTGTGTCTGTTGATGTTCTCTTTAAAATATTTATTAGGGAGAACTGGGTCTTAGTTGCAGCACGCAGGATCTTCGTTGCATCATGCGAGAGACCTTCACTGTGGCACATGGACTCTCTAGTCGCGGTGTGGGGCCTCAATAGTGGCGACATATGGACCTGGTTGCTCTGTGACATGTGCAGTCTTCCCAAACAAGGGATTGAGCCACGTCACCTGCACTGCAAGGTGGATTCTTAAACACTGGACCACCTGAAAAGCCCCTTACCTGTTATAATCTTGCTGTGGATTCTTTGATGCTAAAATCTGTTTTAAACCCCCGAATCTTTGCCAACAAATGGCAAATGGAGGCAGTTAAAAGTCTGAGGATGGCAGAGGAAGGAGCCTAGAATTTAATGTAGTACTTGAACAGAGAGAGCTCCCCCGGTGGCTCAGTGGTAAAGAATCTGCCTGCAATGGAGACACGGGGTCGATCCCTGGGCTGGGAAAATCCCCTGGAGAAGGAAATGGCAACCTACTCCAGTATTCTTGCCTGGCAAATCCCAGGGACCGAGGAACTTGGGAGGCTACAGTCCACAGGGTCGCAAAGAGTCAGACACGACTTAGTGACCAAACAACAACAAAACAAAGAATAGGCAACAACTATGCTGTGTGAAGAGCCAGAACCGTTTCCCCCACAATGCTGGAGGAAATGAATAAAGAACCCTGAGTTATTCTGAAGTTACTTTTAATCACTGAATACCATTCTGAAACTGGGTCATGTGAGTCACTGTTTTAATAAGCTTTTTTAAAAATCAACAATAGCAACCAAAATAGTTGATGTTAAATGTATGTTATGTGCGAGGCCTCACAGCAGGCCAGGAACTTTATTTCACTTATTCTACAAATGGTGCCTCAAGAAAAATAGGACAAGTGTCCCTATTTTGCAGATGAGAAAGTTGAGGTTCGGAAAGCCAGTGTAACTTACTCCGCAGCCAATGCGTGGTGGAGTGAACCAAGGGAAGAGCATGAAAATTAGGATGTTTGTGTTGAATAGATGCTGATGGCTATAAACAATTTATTGTTTGTCAAATATTTGGTGTTTGATATGAGAAAATAATGCTAATCAGGTATGTTGTGAAATACCATTTGATATCTGTTTTAAGGTAACTACACTGTGATCTCCATGTTCCCAGAGGGCTTCATGAGAGGAAGCACCTGCTTATCCAGTTTGCCCTCTGACGGCCTCTCCAGGATGTCCAGCCCCTCAGTGAGGGGGTCGTGGCCCCCCACGGCATAGGCCAGCCCTCGTGAGTTAATGGCATCCCAGAGAACAAGCCAGGCAGCCTTCTGGTTGAGTTTCTTCTCGGTGAGCCCGGGTGCTCTACACTTTGCTCTCCCTAGAGTGAATAGCCCATGAGAAGGATGCTCCGCAGGCCTGCAGACTGCCTGACTCCACCGTCTCACAGCCCCGAGGAAGTTTCTCTCCTGGAGCCTGGCCCCAACGGTTTGGCTCTGGTGGACAAGTCTGAGCTGGATGAACGAGCAGAAAGTGCCAGTTCCTGCTCTCCAAGCGGTGATCCTGAGCTCTTTGTAGCATAACCTGTCCAGCCCAGGAGAAACCCCTCCCCCAGCAAACTGGCCTGACAGCACCACCCATCTCAGAAACCTGCTCCAGAGCTCGAGTTCTTGGCCTGGAGTTTTGAAATTCCTTCACTGAAGCAGCCTTTGGGAGCATCTTCTGACGACACTGCTCTGGCAACAATTTAGGGAGCCCACAGTGTTCCCCAACTCCCATGGTCACTTAAGCAAGAAGCCTGACTCCTTGCAGGACATATATATGGCAACTCACACCCGTTCCCTGGGGGCTCTTGATCTGTAAAATGCAGTGGTTGGATTCAGTGAGCCTGTAGTTTGGATGCTGTATTCCTCATCAGTAGAATAAACAAGGATAGTCTACGCTACCCAGACACAGAAAATAACCACATCTGCCAATAAAAATGATTGAACTCACTGGATGAGATACAGAAGGGGACCCGAGGTTAAGATGGACTCTCTGTATTCTATCCAGATGTCTCCAGAGGAGCCCAGGGTTTTTCCACACTTGAGGAAAGTCTTTAGACCTGGGCAGCTAGTCAAAAGGGGCCCTCAGCTCAACCAGGGTCCCTCCAGCAGTGCTCAAGCACCCTACTCAGCCCTGGATATCAAGGGTGAAGGAACGTCATACCCAGCCCTGGATATTAAGGGTGAAGGAGTGTCATACCCAGCCCTGGATATCAAGGGTGAAGGAGCGTCATACCCAGCCCTGGATGTCAAGGGGGAAGGAACGTCATACCCAGCCCTGGATATCAAGGGGGAAGGAACGTCAGCATTCCTCTTACATGATCCCCCTACTTTGAGAGGCAGCAATGAAAGGAAGGAAAATGGAAATGGTGCTGGAATAGGCCTGACAGTCCATGTAGTTCCCCTTGCTTCTCTTTGCTGGGGGGTGGGGAAAGGTGGGGGGGCCAATGCTGAGGCCCACATAGGTCACATGACTTGCTCATGGTCTTACCTGTCAGTAGGTTTGAGGCTGAGCCCACCAGCCCCGGTCAGTGCCAGAGAGGAGAGTAAGGGGATCTGCCAACTGTGAGTCACCTCTGATTCTATCCACTCAAGGGAACTCTCCGTTCGGTCAGGGTGGACAGCTTGCAATTTCCATGAGTGATTTAGGACTTGTGGGTTTCATTTCAGAAGCCCTCGCTACCCTGACCTTATGCCTTCCGGGGTCATCTTGAGTGACCCCAGTGTGCTAGTCTAGAAACCCCAAACTGTGTGTGATCAGTTTTACCATCCACAGTGAGGGAGAAAAAAAGAACTTGTGTGCCCATTAAAAAGTCACCATTCGCACTGACATCAGCCCTGGATGAAATCATCAGGGGAACTTGGGAACGATGGAAAGGTCAAAGGTTGGCAGGGTTAGGGTTTCGTGGGAACATGCGCGTGTTTGGACCAGACCCAAGTGCCTGGTTGACCTGTTTGACAGGTAACAATTACAGAGTGGGAGCTTGCCTGGCTGGAATGCGGCTGCAGAGGCCGATGGAGGATCTGGTTTACCTGCTCAGCAGGTGGGGCCCGCTGAGCCTGACAGGCATGTGCACGCACAGCATTCCAAAGGATCGCCTTTCTTTTAAAGACACAGCGATGACTGCAGGGCACAAAAGGGTTGGGTTGAGCCCTGGCTGGAAGCCGTTAGCTATTTGCAAGGTAAAGAAGCAAAATAAATAGTTCCCTCTAGACAGCTCAAGGAAGAAATGGCAAAAGACATTCAGAACTTCTTTTTTTTTTTTTAATGTCTAAAGCGAATATGTGCTTCTTGTCTCCAGACTTGAGAAACCCCAGACTGGTACAAAATACCAAAGATAATAGAATGAAGAGTCACGCCCCCTGTCCCGACCTTTTCTTTTGAAAGAGATCATAATATTATCGGGAGCAAAAATGGGCTCCTAGAAGGGTGGTGTCTGGCTTGAGGCAGTCTAGAAATGTTTGCTGCTTTTCTTTATACAGCTGGGGAAGACACTCAGGAGCACAAAGTTCCGGGGTTTTTTTCCTCCATAAATTGTACGCAGTATGTATATTTTTTGAAAGTTAAAAGTTTCAATACATATAATTAAAGAAGGTAATCTGGTGTTTAAAATAATAGGAGATTAAAATAATATCATAATATAATATACAGTATAAGGGAGCATCTACCTGGGCACAGACCCACATACATAAAGTGACTTCTTTTTGACTTGGGATTTGGGATAGATCCCTTCAACTTCCTGTATCATATTCATCATTGATGAGAAGGGGGGAAACCAAGCCCACGGAGATTGGGACCTGAAAATTGTGATGCTATGGTGAACATTACTCAAACAAACTCAAAACTCTTTGAAAATTTCCAGTTTTAAAACATTTACCAAGTTAGTTTTTGTTGTTGTTGCTGTTGCTGTTGTTGCTGTTCTGCTGTGCCAAATAGTTTGTGGAATCTTAGTTCCCCAACTAGGGATCAAGCCTAGGCCTCCAGCAGTGGAAGCGTGGAGTTCTAATCACTGGACTGCCAGGGAATTCCCAAGGTTTTTTGTTTTGTTTCAGACGGCAAAGAATCTGCCTGCCATCCAGGAGACCTGGGTTCGATTCCTGGGTTGGGAAGATCCTCTGGAGAAGGGAATAACAATCCACTATTCTTGCCTGGAGAATTCCGTGGACAGAGGAGCCTGGCGGGTTACAGTCTATGGGGTCACAAAGAGTCAGACACAACTGAGCGACTAACACTTTCTGAGCAACTAACACTTTCACATTTTTGTTTTGTTTTGCTTTTACCAACTTCGGTTCAGTTCAGTTCAGTCGCTCAGTCGTGTCCGACTCTTTCCAACCCCACAAATCACAGCACGCCAGGCCTCCCTGTCCATCACCATCTCCCAGAGTTCACTCAGACTGAGGTCCATCGAGTCAGTGACGACATCCAGCCATCTCATCCTCTGTCGTCCCCTTCTCCTCCTGCCCCCAATCCCTCCCAGCATCAGATGTTTCTAAAAAATAAAATCTCTTTCTCCTTTGCCGTCTTCAGTGCAGAAATCATTCGAGTCCCTCCGAATGAAAGATAGGTGTCTCCCACTGCTCTCTGTGCTCTCAGTGCCCTGACGTCCCGAGGCAGAGCCCAGGATACCATCACCGCGGCCCTGGGAGTGCGGTGAGAGAGGCAGGCAAGACCTGGGCAGCTGGTGATTACCCTGCAAGCACCTTGCCAGTTCAAAGAGTTAATTATAGGGAAGCTGGAGATCTTACAATTCAATTGCCAGGAACAAACAAGCAAACAGAAGCTTAGGTGTCTCATTGTTGACTCTTGGTGGTGGTAAGACAGCTGCTAATATGGCAATTTAACTCTCTGGGTATTTATCTAAATGTGAAGGTTATTGTGTACAGATCTTTTATCAGAATTAATCAAAGATAAGTTATAATAATGATGAAAAGTCACAACAACAACAACTTACAGTTATTGAGCTCTTGCTGTACGCTCTGTGCTGTACTCGACTGGCTGCATTTTCTCGTTTCGTCTCCGCGACCATCCTGAGACAGCAAGTGTCATGCTCTCCTTCTTACAGTCAAGGAGATGAGGGCACGGAGAGGTTCCAGAACTTGCCTCGGGCCGTGCTAGGATCTGAACCCCGGTACTTCACTCATTCATTCCTAGTTCTGAACTCCCACTCCGAGACAGGCACAGTGCTGGGGTTCACTAGACCAAGAGGAACTCTTAGGGTCGGTCCTTCATGGACAAACTGGACTAAACAGAATCTGATTACAGATGGTCCCTGACTTATGATGGCTCAGTGTTTGATTTTTTTATTTTGCTGCTAAGTTGCTTCAGTCGTGTCCGACTCTGTGCGACCCCATAGACGGCAGCCCACCAGGCTCTCCCGTCCCTGGGATTCTCCAAACAAGAACACTGGAGTGGGGTGCCATTTCCTTCTCCAGTGCATGCAAGTGAAAAGTGAAAATGAAGTCGCTCAGTCGTGTCCGACTCCCAGCGACCCCATGGACTGCAGCCCACCAGGCTCCTCCATCCCTGGGATTTTCCAGGCAAGAGTACTGGAGTGGGGTGCCATTGCCTTCTCTCTTTTTTTACTTTATGATGGTGCAAAAGCAATACTTACTCAGTAGAAACCACACTTTGAATTTTGATCTTTCCTTGGGCCTGTGGTGTGTGCTGTGGTCCTCCCTGGTGAAGTCAGGCAGTGACCTTGAAACTTAGTTCCTGGTCAGCCACGTGATCCATGAGGGTCAACAGCTGATATGCTGACAACCATCTTGTCCCCAGACAATCATTGTTTCTCATTTTTAGTACAACATTAAGTGAATTATATAAGATAGTCAATACTTTATTATGAAATAGACTTTATGTTAGATGGTTTTGCTCAACTGTTGACTCATGTAAGTGTTCTGAGCACATTTTAAGGCAGGCGAGAAGGAGCTGTGATGTCCCTTAGGTTAGTGTGTTAAATTTTCGACCTACGTGATTTTCAACTTACAGTGGATTTATTGGGATGTAACCCATCATGAGTCAAGGCAGACCTGATTGTTTCTGACTCCAGTACCAGTTCTCTTAACTATCAGACAGCCTATTCGTGGTGCACATACCTTGAACTCTGTCATTGTCTGTGATGCCACTGAGTACCGTGCCAGAGACCAGGACCTTCACCTCTGCCTTGCCCCAGCCAGGCTGAGACACTCTCAGTCGAAGAGTCTTGGTGCCGCAAAGGACGATGGCCATACACTTATGTATATTCCAGGCCTGCATTGTCTCATTTGCCTAATCAGCATGGGAGCAGCAAATTCAGGTTCAAAAGCCCTGTGAGCAGAGCTTACCCTGGGTGTGAGAAGCCACTCTGATTACTAAGTATCTTATCAATAAC
This sequence comes from Neotragus moschatus, assembly GCA_006410615.1. Classification (NCBI taxonomy): domain Eukaryota; kingdom Metazoa; phylum Chordata; class Mammalia; order Artiodactyla; family Bovidae; genus Neotragus; species Neotragus moschatus. Next base: position 678,880 of record SJYA01001948.1, on the reverse strand, counting down.
AAATATTTGTGTGTTGGTTTTCACCCCTTGATAACTGCACTGATCTTCACAGATTCAGACATAATGACTGCTTCTTTCAGATCCTGAAAAAAAAAAAAACAAAATTAGCTTGCACTTTACCTACTTGAAGGGAAGTCCTTCAAAGCGGTCTCCTTCCCCTGCAGCACTACACTTACCTGCAAGGTCATTCTTATTTCCCAAATGATCATATTTCCTTCTGATGGTGTGTACAAATCCAGAACTCTGTGCTCTTCGACCAGGCTGCTCCTCATGTGCCTTTGAGCAAACTCTAAAGGACAGATATGACTTCTCTGGCAATGACCCACCTTCAGTGGCCATGGAAAGACTGAATGGCTGCTTACTTGGGGTAGAGTAATAACAGTGACACATGGCAATGGTGATAACTGTACTGAGGCCCTACTATGGGCCAGAAACCATGCTACACGTTTTACATGTGTTCTCTCCTCTAATAATTACAATGGCTGTGTGTGTGTGTGTGTGTGTGCATGTGCTCAAATGCTTTGGTCATGTCTGACTCTTTGTGACCCCATAGACTGTGGCCTACCAGGTTCCTCTGTTCGTGGGATTCACGGGATTTTTCCAGGCCATTTACTGGTAAGTACATTTTATGATTACAGGTAACTGAAGAAGCCTGTTCACAAAGCATCAATGAAGCTGAAAAATAGCAATGCTAAGGTGCAGAAGTAGACCCATCAGGTGCTAGAGCCTGACTCAGGCAGGAGGTGAAAGCAAATTTCCACTTAGTCTTTAAGGCTTTCTAATTCCAAGATGCTCTATTCTACTCTGCTTTAAACAAAGCATATCAGGAGTGTCACCTTGGGCTCCTCTGATCACCATGCTTTAAGTTGGAAAAGAAACAATGTGAAGCAGGTTTTAAAAAGAAAAACCAGAGGACTTCCCTGGTGGTCCAGTGGCTAAGATTTGGGGTTCCTGTTGCAGAGGGCCTGGGTTTGATCCCTGATGAGGGAACTAGATCTGCCATGCCACAACTAAGACCTGGCACAACCAAATAAATACATTAAAAAAAAGAATAAGCAGGGTTGAAAAGACACTCAAGGCATGTCATGTGAAGAAAAATTTAAGGAACCAGAAACACTTATAGCCAAGAGTGAATAGAACTAGGGACTGGGGAGGGAGAGTATGCTAATTGCTTTCAAATAATTGGAGGGCTGTCAAAATATGCTAGTGCTGTGTAGCTCCCAGTTGGAAAACCAGGACCAATGAGAAGAATTTGGAAAGAAAAGATTTTGATCCATATAAAGATGAATTTGTTATCCCTTTAACTGGAAAGCAGTGGAAGGACAGTTGAAATGCCAGTTCCATCACTGCAGTAAGCATTTGCTGGTTTTGCTTTCCAGAGTCCTTTCTTCTTTATTCAGAAAGCAATGGCCTGACTTTCTTTGGGGAAATAACATTTCCCCATTGCAAACTGTCATGGTGGGATAATCCTTCAAGTTTTCTATTCACCCCTCTCCCTGAGTCAGATTCTTCTTCCCAGGATGCTTTATCTTGAATTGAGTTACATGAGGGTGGTAAGATGACTAGAGCAGACTCTTGAATAGTGCCCTGACCAATGAAGATACCAAATACAAGATGCATCCTTATATTAAACATCCCCTACAAGCTCAGTTTCCACACTATTTTCATCCAGTCTTTAAAGAAAATCTCCAAGGATTATACCTCCAATCTAAATTTCTTACAATGTAGTTTGCCCTTGAAGAATAGAGTTATTATCCTCCCTGGTCCTGTTCTTCAACATCCTCTCAATTTCTTGAGCTTCCTCTGTCTCCCCAGTAAATTCTATTTTTAAGTTAATAGAAATATTTTCCTATTGTGAACAAAATATCCTAACTGACACAGCCATATACTAGATCCATGGCTATGTTTGTGGGAAATAATCTGACCCCTCTGAGCCTGAGTTCCTTCATTTGAAAATAATCCTAGTAGGTTTTAGAGTGTAACATGAGAGAGCATTTGTGAAGAGAAATACACATAGTAGGTGTGCAATCAATGGTAGCTATGGAAATGATTTGATTATAATTTCCTGTCTCTGGAAGTATTCAAGTATGGACTTGAAAATCACAGTCCAGGGATTTATAGGGATGATTCAACCATGGAGACAGTTGTTGGATATGATGCCCTCATTTATTTCCCACGTTGAGAGTTTATGATTCTATATGAGAGAGACTTAAGAATGTGCAGATCCTTCAGCTGAACACCAAAGAATTGTTGCTTTTAAACTGTGGTGTTGGAGAAGACTCTTGAGAGTCCCTTGGACTGCAAGGAGATACAACCAGTCCATCCATCCTAAAGGAAATCAGTCCTGAATATTCATTGGAAAGACCGATGCTGAAGCTGAAACCCCAGTATATTAGACACCTGATGTGAAGAACCAACTCATCAGAAAAGACCCTGATGCTGGGAAAGATTGAAGGCAGGAGGAGAAGGGGACGACAGAGAATGAGATGGTTGGTGGCATTACCAATGTGATGGACATGAGTTTGAGTAGGATCTGGGAGCTGGTGATGGACAGGGAAGCCTGGCATGCTGCAGTCCATGGGGTCACAAGGAGTTGGACACAGCTGAGTGGCTGAACTGAACTGAATGGAACTGAGATCCTTTAAAGCAAAATGGCAGAGGCAAGAGTCGTGGTATGAGGGCTGAACATGGATGGGCCTCATCCCCTGGGCTGGTGTCCAGGTCAACACTGACCTGGAGTCACTAGCCAACCTGCCCTTGAAAAGAGCTCTGGCGGCACCCAGGTTCGTGTCCATCAAGGCCAATTCACTCAGTTCTTCTGCCATGGTTTTGTCATTATCAGGAAAAGAGACGCATTCAAGTTGTTCCAGAAATAATGGGATTTATTGAAAGGACATGTATGCATGGGAGACTTGGAAGAACCAAAAAAACAAGCCTCAGGAAAGGCAGGTATCAAGGCAGCTCTGTGATATGCTTTTTTTACACTTTCAACTCTTGTTCTCACAGCAAAGTCTTGCTCTATATATCACCTCCTTTATCTTCTTCCTTGCCAGCTGGCTATTTCTGATTATTTTTCTACACATGGCCCCAGATGGCCATTGCAGTCTCCAGATATGCATGACCTTCCAGGTTCAACAACCATAACTAAACTTCCTTCTTGACATCTTTACTTAAATCCTCAGAGAAGAATTCGACTGACTTAGCCACTGAGCCAGGCTATGTCACGGGCTACCATTGGCCCATCCCTGAGATCTAGGACCTAACCAGGTATAAACAGCTAGCTGAGTCTGGGGACAGGCTTATCTGGTTTATTGCCCACTCAGCAGGTGATGGAGACTGCTCAGGAAACTAGCACAATTTGGTAGGAAACATTTTACCTGTGATGATACAAGAAATATAAGATATATCCTTATAGATTAAACATGTCCTTCAAAGTATGTTTTCTCATCATTTTCTTCCATTCCTTAAAGAGAATATCCAAGGGTTGTACATCAGGCTCCCCTGGTTGCTTAGACGGTAAGGAATCTGCCTGCAATGCAGGAGACCCAGGTTCAATCCCTGGATCTGGAAGATCCCCTGGGGAAGGAAATGGCAACCCATTCCTGCCTGGGAAATCCCATGGACCAAGGAGCATGTTAGGCCACAGTCCATGGGGTCACAAAAAGTCAGACATGACTGGACGACTAACAGGCACACAAACAAGGGTTGTATTTCCAACCCAAATACTTTAGGTTGTGGATTTCTCTTGAAGATCTCCTATGAGATGATGGAAATTTCCCTTCTGAATGTTGACTTGAAGCAACTGGGTCTTCCAATGTGTTGTATAAAAGTCCTGAAAGCGTAAAGCGTTAGTCACTTCAGTAGTGTCGGACTCCTTGTGACCCCATGGACTGTAGCCTGCCAGGCTCCTCTGTCCATGGAATTCTCCAGGCAAGAATACGGGAGTGGGTAGCCATTCCCTTCTCCAAGGGATCTTCCCAACCCACGGATCGAACTCAGGTCTCCGGTATTGCAGGCAGACTCTTTACCATCTGAACAACCAGGGAAGCCCTTGTATTCAGTTTGAAAACTTATAAAATCTTAACCACTATATTCTCATGACCTCTGGCTAAAGGGAGGTTCAGGAGAAAGAAGGAGAATGTGTTTCAAAGACCGGGAAAATGTCTTAAGCCATATTTAACACATCTGAGGGTGGAATATTCTAGAAAGGTCTTGGAAATAATGTTTCCGGGAAGTTTTGAAAGCCAACCTGGGGATTTCCCTGTAATTTGTTTTAATCTTGCATTCCATTCACATGCCAGTGAGACCCAACCCCAGGACTGGACTAGAATCTTCCTAGGTTGAGTAGTGTCTCCAAGAAAATATTAGCACAAATCTCTCTTCCGGAGGAGGAGGTTTAATGGCTTACCCAAGAGCCTCCACGGACTGCATTATGAAGAGGATTCTGGGCCCAGAGTTTCGAGCGCACACACTTCACATATGAAAATTAATGACTGATCCTTCTCTGAAGGAGGGTTAAGCCTCTGCTGGTTGATTACAAATGTTCCAGGTACAGATCTCTGAGGTGAGAACTTTGTGAATAACAGAAACAACCGCAGAAAAACTCCGCAGAAAGCCTTACCTTAATTCTTTACTCAACTTTGTGAATTTTGAGGATTTAATGAGGCATTTTAAATAAAGGAAGGAATTACTTCAAGGTTAAGGAGATCTGGGGCCAGCTTACATTGAGCGATGAGAAACCTAAGTTGCTCTTTCAGGATATTATTCACCCTATAAAAACAAAATGTATTTGTTCGTAGTAAGCATGTCAGAGCAGCGGCTATAGAGGACAAGTGCAGACTGGTTGCTGTCCAATCTGCCAATTTGCAGATGAAAGACGGGGATCTGATAAGTGACAGCTTACCATGAGAACATTTGCATCGAGATCTTTTCTGGTTCATTATTTCATCCCCAACCATATGAGTGTATCAATGAAAGTTCAAGACACCTGCTGTTCTCACAGCGTATTTATATTTATCTAAAGCAGGGGAGCTCTGTTTGATGGCAATCATCATGACCCATCAGACATAAATGAGCTGTCCCAGTACTCGCCTGTGGGCTTCCTTCCTTGCATTGGCTTAGATGGAAAAGAATTTGCCTGCAATGCAGGAGACAGAGGTTTAATCCCTGGGTTGAGAAGATCCCCTTGAGAAGGAAATGGCTAGCTACTCCAGTGTTCTTGCCTAGAGAATCCCATGGACAGAGGACTCTGGTGGGCTATAGTCCATGGGGTCGCAAAGAGTCATACATGACTGAGCAACTAACATTTCACTTCAGTACTTGCTTGTAAGGATAGGAATCTTTCAGTTCAATTGCTCAGTTGTGTCTGACTCTTTGTGACCCCATGGACTGCAGTAGGCCAGGCCTCCCTGTCCATCATCAACTCCCGGAGTTTACTCAAACTCCTGTCCATTGAGTCAGTGATGTCATCCAACCATCTCATCCTCTGTCATCCCCTTCTCCCACCTTCAATCTTTCCAGCATCAGGGTCTTTTCGAATGAGTCAGTTCTCCATATCAGATGGCCAAAGTTTTGGAGTTTCAGCTTCAGCATCAGTCCTTCCAGTGAACATTAAGTACTGATTTCCTGTAGGATGGACTGGTTGGATCTCCTTGCAGTCCAAGGGACTCTCAAGAGTCTTCTTCAACACCACAGTTCAAAAGCATCAATTCTTCGGTGCTAAGCTTTCTTTATAGTTCAACTCTCACATCCACACATGACTACTGGAAAAACCACAGCCTTGACTAGACAGACCTTTGTTGGCAAAGTAATGTCTCTGCTTTTTAGTATGCTGTCTAGGTTGGTCATAACTTTCTTTCCAAGGAGCAAGAGTCTTTTAATTTCATGGCTACAGTCACCATCTGCTGTGATTTTGGAGCCCCCCAATATAAAGTCTGACACTATTTTCACTGTTTCCCCATCTATTTCCCATGAAGTGATGGGACCAGATACCATGGTCTTAGTTTTCTGAATGTTGAGCACTAAGCCAACTTTTTCACTCTCCACTTTCACTTTCATCAAGAGGCTCTTTAGTTCTTCACTTTCTGCCATAAAGGTGGTGTCATCTGCATATCTGAGGTTATTGATACTTTTCCCGACAATCTTGATTCCAGTTTGTGCTTCTTCCAGCCCAGCATTTCTCATGATGTACTCTGCATAGAAGTTAAATAAGCAGGGTGACAGTATACAGCCTTGACGTACTCCTTTTCCTATTTGGAACCAATCTCTTGTTCCATGTCCAGTTCTAACTGTTGCTCCCTGACCTGCATATAGGTTTCTCAAGAGGCAGGTCGGGTGGCCTGGTATTCCCATCTCTTTCAGAATTTTCCACAATTTATTGTGATCCACGTAGTCAAAGACTTTGGCATAGTCAATAAAGCAGAAATAGATGTTTTTTTGGAACTCTCTTGCTTTTTTGATGATCCAGTGGATGTTGGCAATTTGATCTCTGATTCCTCTGCCTTTTCTAAAACCAGCTTGAACATCTGGAAGTTCACAGTTCATGTACTTTTGAAGCCTGCTTTGGAGAATTTTGAGCATTACCTTATTGGCGTGTGAGATGAGTGCAATTGTGTTGTAGTTTGAGCATTCTTTGGGATTGCCTTTCTTTGAAGGATCTCTCAGCTGTAAGTATAAGTATTTTTGTCCTATTCATGAGCAGATCCTCTCTCCTCTCCATGCATTAGTTAATACATTGATAGAAAGAGAATTATCTTAGTTCAGTGTGTCCCATGACTTGCACACTGCCTCACAATTTTCCAGCTGTAGTATTCCAGCTGTAGTATTCTTTACTGATTCATTTTCTTTGTCAACTCACTTTTTTGTAATCTATTTAGAATATTTTTAGTAACATTGTCAATATCTTCAAAATATGTTTTGTCTGTGAATTTGTAGCTTTTATGGGCTATTTTTTTCTGATATCAGTTGCAACAATACATAGCTAATATAAACAGAAAACAATGTTGGCCCATTAAAAAAAATAATGACTAAAAACTTCTTGTGTAACCATGATTGACATGCAGACTGCATTTTGGGAAATCCTGCTCAGTGATAAGGAAGAGGCTAGGTGTGAGTGCAGCTTTATGCCCAGTTCATACCTGGAAGAGGCCATTTGGTTCCAACACTCTCCTTAATTGGCTGATCCATTTTGGGTTAGTCACTCACCTCCTACAACTTCATTTCCTCATCAGAAGAAGCTGGACTCAACAGGCTGAGTTCCTCCCTGGTGATCTGTAAGCTTTCTAAGATTCTATTGCCAGGCTCACACGCAGTGTGGCCTTGAGCTCCAGGTGGTTCTCTAGCACCAGCTGATACATGCGCCTAATCTGGGAGCTTTGCAGGCCTTTGCTGCTCCTTTCATGAGCAATGCTTAGGGAATATGCCTCCCAGCCAGTATCTGAATGCAAAAACCCCCTTTCTCTAGTTTGGATGAATTGCGGTGGAAGAAAAAGCAACTGGGCAAAAGGAACTTGGAAGGTGGCTTTGAAAGATTGCTGATTTCACTCCTATTTTGCTTCCTCCCAGGTCTGACACTCAACTACTCTGGAAGGATCCTGAGAAAAGGAAAACGTGATTTGATTGCCCCACACCTTAGCGTGCAGTGATGATGAATGGTGGCAATGGTGCATAATTGATCATGTGCGTGCTTGCATGTTCAGTCTCTCAGTAGTATCTGACTCTCGAGTCAGACACGACTGAGCAACGTTTTAAAAGTAACACACTTTAACACTAACACACTTTGGCTGTGCTGGGTCTTCATTGCTGTGCGGACTTTTCTCAAGTTGTGGCTAGTGGGGGCTACTCTCTAGTTGTGGTGCACGGGCTTCTTATTGCTGTGGCTTCTCCTAGGTGGCACAGTGATAAAGAATTCACCTGCAATGCAAGAGACATGGCAGATTCTCTACCGCTAATAATATGCTGGCAGTCTAATAAAATAATGGCAACTCAGCTAATCTCGGGGCTTCCTAGCTGGCACTAGTGGTAAAGAACCTGCCTGCCAGTGCAGGAGACACATGGGATACCAGTTCGATCCCTGGGTCAGGAAGATCCTCGTGGAGGAGGAAATGGCACCCCACTTCAGTATTCTTGCCTGGAAAATCCCATGGACCAAGGAGCCTGGTGGGCTGTAGTCCATGGGGTCGCAAAAGAGTCAGACACGACTGACCTAACACAGGATCAGGTCAGCTAATCTCACTGAGCCTTTACTTTCTCATTTGGAAAAGACAGAATTTGAACTGGACATTTTGTGAAAATTCTGCCACCTCTGAAGTTCTTTGTATGACTTCAGTTTTTATTTTTTTAACCAAAAAAGTGCTAAATTTAAATTTGATTGAAGGAAGTGTGCTCAGTTGGTTCTGACTCTTTGCGACCCCATGGACTTTAGCCTACCAGGCTCCTTTGTCCATGGGATTTTCCAGGCAACAGTACTGGAGTGGTTTGCCACTTCCTTCTCCAGGGGATCTTCCTGACCCAGGGATCAAACCTAGGTCTTCCTTATTGTAGACAGACGCTTTACCACCTGAGCCACCAGGGAAGCACAAATTTGATTGAATCCCTTTAAAAATCTGGCATTAGAAGATAAGAATAAAGATACCTCTGAGGTAATCATCTATGTGCAATTTCTGTAAATTTTCTGGAAACTATGATATGGTCTATGGTACACCTGAATTGAAATGTCACTTGCCCATATGAATCAATTTAAAATCATTTATTTATTTAGTGGCTTACTTAGGTGGTAAAAAAAAAAAAAAAAAAAAAAATCTGCCTGCAGTGCAGAAGACCTGAGTTCAGTCCCTGGGTTGGGAAGATCCCCTGGAGGAGGAAATGGCAACCCACTCTGGTGTTCTTATATAGAGAATCCCAGGGACAGAGGAGCCTGGCGGGCTACAGTCCGTGGGGTCACAAAGAGTCAAACAGACTGAGCAACTGAGCCTGCAAGCTTCCCTTGTTGCAGAGCAGAGGCTCTAGGCATGTAGACTTCAGTAGCTGTGGCTCCCAGGCTCTGGAGCACAGGCTCAATAGTTGTGGCACATGGGCTTAGCTACTTAGCCACTCCAAACCATGTGGAATCTTTCTCGACCAGAGTTTGAACCCATGTCTCCTGCATTGGCAGGTGGACTCTTTACCACCGAGCCCCCAGGGAAACCCCATATTAGGCATTTTTTCATTCATTTATCCGGCCATTTTTTTCTTCAGAAGTGCACTGTATACCTATTATGTACCAGGGAGTAGAACATGATTGCATGTAATTCTGGAGGCAAAATAATTTGGGGTGAAATCCTGTTTTCACTGTGCATCAGCTCTATGTAATACTTAATTTCTGTAAGCTTTGGCTCCTTCATCTGTAAACCGGGAAAGACAGTATATCATAATTATAGGGCTACTGACAATTGAAAGAGATAACAGGTGGAAGGTCAGTAACAGAAGACAGTAAGCATCCAGTAAATTGTGGCTGCTATCATCCTCTTCGTAACCACTGTTACGGACTGAATTGTGTCCCCCGCCAAATTTGTATGTTGAGTCGCAACCCTCAGTGGGTCAGAATATGGCTGTGTTTGGAACTAGTCCCTTTAAACATGTGGTTAAGGTAGCAGTGAAGCCATACGGGTGGGTGCTGATCCATATGACTCGTATCCTTATCGGAGAAGGCGATGACACCCCACTCCAGTCCTCTTGCCTGGAAAAATCCCATGGACGGAGGAGCCTGCTGGGCTGCAGTCCATGGGATCGCTACGAGTCGGACACCACTAAGCGACTTCACTCTCCCTTTTCACTTTCATGCATTGGAGAAGGAAATGGCAACCCACTCCAGTGTTCTGGCCTGGAGAATCCCAGGGACAGGGGAGCCTGGTGGGCTGCCATCTATGGGGTCGCACAGAGTCGGACATGACTGAAGCGACTTAGCAGCAGCAGTAGCAGCAGGAAGAGGTGATGAGGACACAAAAATACACGGGGGAAGATGTGTGAAGATACAGGGAGAAGACAGCCATCTACAAGCCAAGGAGACAAGCCCCTGAATGAAACTAACCCTGCTGGCATCTTCATCGTGGATTTCTAGCCTCTGAATTGCAGAGGAATAAAGTCCTGGTTTTTAAGCCACCCAGTCTGTGGTGTTTGTTACCGCAGCCCTAATAGACTAATACAATCGTCTTCAACATCATCAGTATCACCATTACCATCTCCATGTGCTGGGATTCAAAAATGATTATACTGTTAATTCTTTTTCAGTGAATTCACAATCTGAGGGAGACAAGCTTATAGACAAATATATTTTTTAATACAGTCGTGTCTGACTCTTTGCAACCCCATGGGCTGTAGCCCACCAGGCTTCTCTGTCCATGGGGTTTTTCCAGGCAAGAATATTGGAATCAGTTGCCATGCTCTTCTCCAGAGGATCTTCCCAACCCAGGGATCAAACCCAGGTCTCCTGCATTGCAGGAGGATTCTCTACTATCTGAGCCACCAGGGAAGCCCCACTTTATAATCCAAGCTAAGGACAAAAATAAAGGTCTGCACCATACCCACAAGAGCACAAGAGAAGGGGTTATAATAACCCATCCCCATTTGCTCCTTTACGTCTCTCCCATATGGTAAGGCTTTCCTTCTCTTGCACTCTTACGGGTACGGTGCAGACCAAGGAAGATCAATTACTGCGTAAGTAAGGAGGGACAGGGCTTCTTAGGCAAGGGGGTAGCACTTACGGTGGAATTTGTGGGTGCCAAGGACATTCTTCAGGGTTTGTTTCCTAGGAGTCATTTGTTCTGTGACTCAGGACCTGACCTGGGTCGTGATGGAGAGAAAGGAAGTTCCTAATCAAACAAAGCGAGACGCCATTAATCAGCTCGATCAGCTAGTGCCTGGACATTCATTCCTACTGTCTGGATAACGGAAGGATAGAACACAGAAAGAGAAATTCCCATTTTGGCCCACCAGGAGCATTTAGCAGGCCTAGTGTTTTGTGTTTGGGAGCTAAGGTAACATGACACCTCAGCCTAAGCTCCGAATGGATAAGAGCACAGAGTCGGAGAGACATAACCTAGTTCCAAAGTGGTGGTTAAAATGTAATCCATTCTTTCTGGTGCGTACATCTGCGGGGATTTATAACATGCAAAAATATGATTATAACTTGCCTCACATAAAGCCCTCACTATAAATGCAAAACAATTATACCTTTAAATGAACCAGAATAAGCAAGGTGCGGGAGGTAATATTATTCCCTGGCTACCTGGTGGATTGTTGAGGATTAATGAGCTAATGTCTGTAAAGCTCTCTAGCAAAGCAGAAGTAAAGAAGTGGAAAGCTAGCAGGTGTTAGAACCTCACCCCTCACTCCACAGCATGCAAAGCTAAAAGACCAAACACAGAACAGTCTGTCTCAGGTGTTTATCTGTTTTACTATAACAACAACAACAACAAGATTAAAGAACATTTTGTTAAAAAGACAAAAGAAAATGATCCATTTTGCTAATATGGCACCTTAAGTGCGCCACGGTTTCTTCATCTCTGTTCTCATCCATCCATGGTTATGATCACTTGCCTACTTTGTATTTTAAATATTGATACTTATATGTTTTGCATTAGCTTGTTTGTGTTTCCTTAAGGTATCTATCATATAGTGTGTTCATGTTGGTACACAATCTTCATAACAGTTTTTAAAGCATTGTTGTTGTTCCGTCTCTAAGTCGTGTCTGACTCTTTGTGACTCCGTGGACTGCAGCATGCCAGGCTTCCCTGTCCTTCACCATCTCCCAGAGTTTGCTCAAACTCATGTTTAAAGTATTATATTCATGTAAATTTGTATTGCATAAAATTAACCCATTTTAGTGTCAATTTAGTGACCCAAAGACTTTTAGTAAATTTATAGAGTTGCTGAAAAGCCAGTTTTAGAATATTTCCATCACCTCTCCGCCACATTTTTCTTGTGCCTATTTGTAGTTCATGGGTTTTCATCCCCCATCCTAGGAAACTGCTTTCTGCCATACCTTTGTATTTCCTAAAAATTTTATGTAAATTTGTGTATGGTCTGGCTTACTGCACTTAGCAAAGTGTTTTTGAGGATCATCCCTGTTGTAGTATGTATCAATCGTTTGCTCCTTTTTGTTGCTGAATAATATTTTATTGAATGGTTATACCACACACAACTCACCAAGTGATCAGCACTTGGATTGTTTCCAGTTCGGGGCTGTTATGAATACTGCAGCTATGAATGGCATGTCTGTTGGGAACATATGTTTTCATCTTTTCTGACTGGATGACTGGGAGTGGAATCACTGAGTCATATGGTAACTCTATGTTTAAGTTTCTAAAGAAACAACTCAACTGTTCCAAAGTGGCTGCACTACTTTACATTCCTGCCAATAATGTGTAAAGTTTCCAATTTCTCCACATCCTTGCCAATACTTGTTATTGTCTCTCGTTTTGATTATTGCCTTCAAAGTGGGTGGGAAATGGTATTTCATTGATTTCAACTTGTATTTTCCTAACTAATGTAGAACATCTTTTCATATGGCAATGGCACCCGACTCCAGTACTCTTGCCTGGAAAATCCCATGGACGGAGGAGCCTGGTAGGCTGCAGTCCATGGGGTCACAAAGAGTCGAACACGACTGAGCGACTTCCCTTTCACTTTTCACTTTCATGCACTGGGGAAGGAAATGGCAACCCACTCTAGTGTTCTTGCCTGGAGAATCCCAGGGACAGGGGAGCCTGGTGGGCTGCTGTCTATGGGGTCGCACAGAGTCAGACATGACTGGAGTGACTTAGCAGCAGCAGCAGCAGCCTTTTTTATATCTTCTTTGCTGAAAAGTGAAGTTGCTCAGTCATATCCGATTCATTGCCGCCCCATGGACTGTAGCCCACCAGGCTCCTCCATTCATGGGATTTTCCAGGCAAGAGTACTAGGGTGGGTTGCCATTTCCTTCTCCAGGGGATCTTCCCAACCCAGGGATCGAACCCAGGTCTCCCACATTGAAAGCAGACTCTTTACCATCTGAGTCACCAGGGAAGTCTTTGCTGAAATAATTATTCAAATCTTTTGCTCATTTTAAAATTAGGTTGTTTGTCTTGTTAGTGAGTTGTAAGAGTTTTTGATATAGCCTGAACTTATGTTCTTTGTTAGACATGATTTGCAAGTACTTTTTCCCAGCCTGTGGCTTTTATTTTCATTGTTGTTTAGTCGCTCAGTAGCGTCCGACTCTTTGTAGCCCCATGGACTGCAGCACACCAGGCTTCCCTGTCCTTCACCATCTCCCAGAGCTTGCTCAAACTCGTGTCCATTGAGTCAGTGACACCATCCAACCATCTCGTCCTCTGTCGTCCCCTTCTCCTCCTGCCTTCAATCTTTTCCAGCATCAGGGTCTTTTCTAATGAGCTGGCTCTTTGCATCAGGTGGTCAAAGTATTGGAGCTTTGGTTTCAGCATGGGTCCTTCCAATGACTATTCAAGGTTGATATCCTTTAGGATTGACTGGTGTGAGCTCCTTGCAGTCCAAGGGACTCTCAAGAGTCTTCTTCAGCACCGAAGTTCAAAAGCATCAGTACTTCGATCCTCAGCCTTCTTTATGCTCCAACTCTCACATTTTTTTGAAGAGGAAAAGTTTTTCATTTTGATGATGTCAAATTTATCAAAATTTTTCTTTTATAGATCATGCTTTTAGCGTCATGCTTAAGAAATCTTTGCCTAACCCAAAGTCACAAAGATTTTTCTCCTCTGTGATATCCTAGTTTTGTTCTTATTTTGAGGCCTGTGGTCCATTTTAAGTTAATTTTTCTGTCTAGTACACCGTAAGGTCTATGTTCTTGTTCTGTTCTTTTATTTTTTTGCATGTGGATAGCCAGTGTCTCACCACTATTTGTTGAAAAGATTTCCCTCATTGAATTGCCTTCACACTTTCATAAGTCAAAAGAGAAAAACAAATACCATATATTAATGCATATATGTGGAATCTAGAAAAAAATGGTATGGATGGTACCTATTTGCAGGACAAGAACAGAGACTCAGATGAAGAGAATGGATGTGTGGACTAGTCAGGGAGAGGATAGAATGAAATGGAGACTGGAGATTAGGAATGAGGTATGTGTAAAATAGCCAGGGGGAACCTGCTGTCTAGCATAGGGAGCTTAGTTCAGTTCTCTGTGATGACCTAGAGGGGTGGGATGGGTGATACAGGGGATGGCCAAAAAGGAAAGGAGATATATATATACACACATATGGCTGATTCATTTTGTTGTACAATACTGTAAGGCAGTTATTAAAAAAATCAACTGATAAATATAACAGTTTACTTTCGGACTCCCAGTTTTGATTCATTCATGTCTGTCCTTATGCCAGTACCGTACTGTCTTGATTTCTATAGCCTTAAAATAAGTCTTAAAATCAGGCTGTGCAAATCCTCCAATGTTTTTATTTTTATAGATTATTTTGGCTATTCTTTGTGAGATATATATATATTTTGGCCATGCCTCACGGCTTGTAGGATTTTAGTTCCCCAACCAGGGATTTAAACCCCCATGGCTGGGCAGTGGAAGTGTCGAGTCCTAACCACTGGACCACCAGAGAATTCCCTCTTTGTGACAATTTTTAACGGTTGCAGGAAAGCTCATAAAATGGATGTTTTACAATAAATGCACTTCATCATTTAACTGTTCCAGTCTATTTTGTGGTGTTATTAAGTTTGTAAAGAATAAAATTATGTCTGTATCTCATTTCCTCTTGGGCGTAGAGTTACTTAAGGTGAATTCCTGAGAGAGGAATTACCGGATCGAGGTCTGTGAACGCGTGTTCCCATCTGTTTTGTGTAAAGAGACAGCCCTGATGTGGAGGGGAGGGACTGTCACACGGAGTGACTAATGGCTCTCAAGCACGTCTCAGATGCCAGGCTTCATACCCTTTATTTCACTGACTCTTCACAACTACTCTTAAAGTAGATGTGATTATCTCCATTTAAATAAAGAAGATACTGAGTTAAGTACTGATGCTTTGACCTAGCTTGACCAGCAGGTAGATGGCAGGGCCAAGGCTGCAGCCCAGAGAGTCTCCCTGATTTCCTGCTGAAGAAACCTGCTGCTTATCTCTAGCAAGCAGCTGCGATTCCCTCCCTGGGAGGGTCGAGTAGGATGGAGGCACTAGCTTGTCTGTTTCGGTCTTCACCAGACACCGCCATCCTCTCAGTGTCTTTAGCAACACTTTCGTCGTTTGTCACAACAGATGCACGAGGACTTGTGGACCGAGGTGACCCATTTTATAGACAGGAAAAACTGTTAGGAGCTTAATAGAACTACCAAGGAATTAAAGGAAGCCGGAAAATGATTCTGACTCTTTAATTAAGGTCTCCAATGGCACCCCGCTCCAGTACTCCTGCCTGGAAAATCCCATGGGCGGAGGAGCCTGGTGGGCTGCAGTCCATGGGGCCGCGAAGAGTCGGACACCACTGAGCGACTTCACTTTCACTTTTCACTTTCATGCACTGGGGAAGGAAATGGCAGCCCGCTCCAGTGTTTTTGCCTGGAGAGTCCCAAGGACTGGGGAGCCTGGTGGGCTGCCGTCTATGGGGTCACACAGAGTCGGACACGACTGAAGCGACTTAGCAGCAGCAGCAGCCTTCTTCAGTCTCGCATAAAGTGACTGTTGAACTTCCCATTTTTTGTTGTTGTTTTCTATTTTTGTTTCGTGTTAAGTTATGAATGTGAGGCTTCAGTGGAAGTCTTTCCAGAAGGCTCGGGGCTGGGCTTTTGCCCAATATACCGATGTTCTCACCCTGCATTTTTTTCTGCACTCTTCCCACCCAAGAGCTCACAAGCCTTTTAAACTGAGGACACAGCGCCTCCTGCTCCCTTGCTCCCTTGGCCTAGAGTGTGGACCAGGAGGGAGACTTGAGAAAGTAACAGAGTGCACTGCGGCGGGGCTGTCCTGCTGAACAAAGCGAGAGTCTGGGAGGAGATACAGCGTCGCCGTCCTCGCTCCGAGGAGGAGCGGTGAACAAAGCAGCTGGGACCCTGCCTGGGAGCCTGCAACGTGGAGTAATGGGGACTCTGAGCTCGACTGAGCACGCCCCACGCAGGTGGCCCAGGCCGAGGGAGTCCGGGTGCCCACTTTGTCCAGGCGGGAATTTGGGCTGCCTGGCCCAGGTCTCGGCCGCTCTCAGTCAAAAGCCAGCATTGATGAGGGAGCTGGGTCTGGTTTCATTCCTGAGCTTGTGCCCTGAAAGAGCGTGAGGCTGAAAGTAGCTCTCTCTTCCCTGGGGAGCTGCTGAGACGGTGCAGAGCTAACGCTTTACCCCTTCTCTCCCTTCCCAACCACGTGGAGCAGAGCTAACCTCACATCAGGCTGTTGATTGTTCAGTATTGCCTTCTGCCCACAGTGACTTTCCACCTCTGTAGCTGCCATTCTCCCAAGTGCAGCTGAAATCCGACTTACATTACTGGTTCTGCAGGAACTCATTCTGCTTGCTCGGCGCCCCTTCCAATCTGGGGGCTGTCCTGGGGTCCCTGGTATGAATCATCTCTCTTTCCCCAGGGCTTGCTCAGCATTCTGTCTCTATTGCTGATAGTTGGGTGTTTTTTTTTTTTTTTTTTGGCCACATGACATGTGGGATCTTAGTTCTCTGATCAGGGGTTGAACTTGCACTTCCTTGCAGTGGGAACGCAGAGCCTGAAACACTGAACCACCAGAGAATCTCTATCACTGTTACAGTTTCTACCCGGCAGGGCTGTCTTGCTGCCCCACTGGCCGACCCCCAGCTCTGGAGCTTCTTCTCTCTCTCTTGATTCTGAGCTTCTCCCTCCCAGTCTCTGGCCCAGCAAGCTCAATCTCACCTCCTGGTTCTTAATATTTAACCAAGATTGTGTTGTTGTTTTTCTCATCATCTCCCTATACCAAGGGAGGCCAGTCTTGGCACTGACTTTGGGAAACATTGCTCTATTTTTTAACACCAGTCTGGAGGACTGGATCAGATTCTGATTGCTCCCTTGACTCTTAGTTTGATTTTGACTTTGTTATCCCAGGACAGACCCAAGCTATGCCTATCCAGGCATAAATCCTCTACAGCAAGAGCTGTCTGATATGTATATTAGTGGTAAGTGGCTTTTGCTATAGATAAAATTACTTTATAGCAAAGGAGGTATAGTTGTGACGTAGATGGAGCTGGGTACTCCATGAAGAATGGAAGGGTAGACTCTGAAACGTAGGAAGGAAAAAGAGGGGGAAAAGGAGGAGTAAGAAAGAGGAAGGAGAAAAGCGTGGGACTGAGCGTTGAGACTGTGCCTCTATTAACTGGCTGTTTGTCCCGTGTTACTTGGGGAGGCTGAGAAATCTTGAACCCCTAATACTGCCTTGTCACTGCTGTGGTAGATTTTCTTTCCTAGTGTAAAAATGTTACAGTCATCAATCAATCGGCCTGCAGCTTCCACAAATCACACGTGTGCTCAGCACTGTACAAAATGCTATGTAGATATGAAGGAATGGCAGAGATGGCCGTGCCCAGGATAGACAGCTCTGGGGAGTTTTGCCCAAGTTCAATGTCCCCTTAACTTCCTCTTAACTTCACACGTTTACAGAAAGCCGGCTCCATACTGAAATGCTTAGTCAAGGGATTTCCCTGGTGGTCCAATGGTTGAGAATCTGCCTTCCAATGCAGGAGACTCTGGTTCGATTCCTGGTCGGGGAGCTAAGAGCCCACAAGCGGCAGGGCAACTAAGCCTGCATGCTGCAACTACAGGAGCTTGTGCTCTGCAACAAGAGAAACTCGAGCACCGGAGCTCGGGAAGCCTGTGCGCTGCAACAAAGACACAGCAGCCAAAATAAAATTTAAATATATATATATATTTATTCAGATAAATAAATGTTTAGTCAACATGATTGTGCACGCTGGGCCCCGTTGAGTGCACCAGAGATGCCCCCATCTGATATACATAGAGCCAATCAGAGCCTCTTCATAGTAAATGTGGGGGTTGCGCTCCCTCAGTCAGTCAGTTGTGTCCCACTCGGCAACCCCACGAACTGCAGCACGTCAGGCTTCCCTGTCCTTCACCATCTCCCGGAGCTTGCTCAAACTCAAGTCTATTGAGTTGGCGATGCCAGTGTGGAGGTAAGGAGAAGTAAAAGAGAGAGAGAGAGAACAAAGAAGGAGGAAGAGGAGGGAAGGAAGAGAAGGGAAAATGAGGAAAGGTAGAAGGAGACAAGAAGCAGCGAGAGAGAGGGCCAGGGGACTTCCCTGGTGGTCCAGCAGCTAAGACTCCATGCTCCCAAGGCAGGGGGCGCGGGCTCAACCCGTGGTCAGGGACCTAGATCCTGCATGCCTTAAGACCCAGTGTAGCCAAGTGAATAACTTTAAAAGCGAGAGAGATGCCCAGGTACAGGGTCATGCAGCACAAGCCAGAGAAAACAGATACACTGGGCGAGAAGAAGGTAACTAGCACTTAGAGAGAACCAGACAGAGAAGCAGATTATCTGCGATGTTCCCGACAGCAGATTCCAAATCTTGCTCCGGGACAGGACGAGAGAGCTGGCAGCTAGCAGCACTCGGGCAGCTCCTTTGGACTTCAGGGACNGGAGGAAGAGGAGGGAAGGAAGAGAAGGGAAAATGAGGAAAGGTAGAAGGAGACAAGAAGCAGCGAGAGAGAGGGCCAGGGGACTTCCCTGGTGGTCCAGCAGCTAAGACTCCATGCTCCCAAGGCAGGGGGCGCGGGCTCAACCCGTGGTCAGGGACCTAGATCCTGCATGCCTTAAGACCCAGTGTAGCCAAGTGAATAACTTTAAAAGCGAGAGAGATGCCCAGGTACAGGGTCATGCAGCACAAGCCAGAGAAAACAGATACACTGGGCGAGAAGAAGGTAACTAGCACTTAGAGAGAACCAGACAGAGAAGCAGATTATCTGCGATGTTCCCGACAGCAGATTCCAAATCTTGCTCCGGGACAGGACGAGAGAGCTGGCAGCTAGCAGCACTCGGGCAGCTCCTTTGGACTTCAGGGACTGCAGGTGAGACCTGGATGGATTGGACCTGCCTGGGCTTATCCCCCACCGGGATTCCAACACGTCACACCACAGAGGGAATGAAAGCTTCTGCCTTTAACCTGAAAGTCAGAGCCACCATGAGGCCGAGGACTGGCATGAAGAAGAGTCATCGGTGCCCCTGGAGATAGCCCTGCCCAAGCAGCAGTGCCCACTTTCAGAGGCAGAGGCTGTGGTCAAGACTGACCACTCCAGAATTCCCGTGGGAGCTGGAATAACGGTAGGAAAGCCATCACTAAGGGACATTTTTAATGCTGCATTTGCAGGGTACACACGTTGTTTTCACTTAGATTGCTTGTTTTGGGGTGACTTGGGCAAGAGGGGACTAATTCTTCCAACCTCCTCTTGGCACTGTAACTGGTTATATCACTGGGCTATTGCCATGTAACGTTGTCTAACAAACCACTGCAAACCTCAGGGCTTCCAGGGCCAGCACTTGTTCTCGTGCTCCCGGGCTGCGGGGCTCCTGTGGATCACATGACTGCACGACCTCCGGCTGCTGTGGGCTGGGCTTCCTGGTGAGGGTTGGATTTTGGTCTGTGCGTTCATTCTGTGGCCCAGGCTGAAGGGAAGCTGCTATCCAGGGAAAGTTCTGTTCGTGGCCACGACAGAGGACCAGGAGGCCAGTCTCACTGTCTGGGTCTGCATGACATCTGTTCACAACCCACTGACCACAGCGTCTCACAGCTGAGCCCAAAGTCAAGGGACAGGGAAATGGGTGCTTAGCACGGAGATGGAAGGAGTGAATAGTCTCAAACTACCAGCCATCTCAGTTCAGCCACTCAGTCATGTCCGACTCTTTGCAACTCCATGGACTGCAGCACGCCAGGCCTCCCTGTCTATCACCAACTCCCAGAGTTTACTCAAACTCATNGCTGGCCCCTCTGTCTCTCACGTCCATGTTTAATCAGTACATTCGTTCATCCACACGCTGCACTGGTCATCGGCTGCACCAGGCACCTGGACTCCACAGATCAATACAACAAGCTCTTCAGGTTCTGCAGCCTGGCCACCCGTGTGTGTCTTTCTTTTCCCCTCCACACCCTGCCCTTCCTGTCATGCCCTGGCTCAGCCTCTGCCACACCTTGGCTGCAGCTCCAGGCCCCTCATCTCCCAGCCCCCGCCCCATCCTCCTGACGTCATCCTCACACCGCGACCAGTTTTCACTCCAAAATGCACATCTGTGTCTCTCCCTGGCTAAAGGCCTTTCCACTTCCCTCTACCCAGGACTCTACAGGGTGACTTAAAAGAAATAAACTGATGAAATGAAGTGAAACAAAATATACGTTAAACAGGATAATATTGGAGCTGCCAACTTTTTCTTTTGCCAAATAAGTCATTTGAAAGCAGTAATCATTTAATGATTGCTATCTTTTCATGAAGATCATTGTAACCAAAGAGTTAAAAAAAAAAAAAAGAAGAGGAAGACGATCATATTTTAGGGGGGATGAGAAGTCCTAAAGGAGACAGATCTCCATGTTCTTCTCATTTCTGCAGGACCTGTGAAAACTCCATTCACGGCAGACTGGGAACCATGGGCCTGTGGATGGACCTGACCTTCTGGCCCTGACCTCTTCTACTGACCACTCCTCCCACCTCCCACCCAGCCCACCTGGAACCAGGGGCTCTTACACTTCTCCCGCAGATCTTGCTCTCCCTGCCCACTGCCTTATTCTCTATTTTCCATTTGGCCCATGCCACTTTACCCTACCGGGCAGCTCTCACTAGTCCCCAAGGTCCAGCCTAGACATGATCTCACCCAGGAAATGCTAGGCTGTGAAGCCTTCCTGCCCTGTGCCCCAGCCCCCACTTCCACAAAGGCTCTAGGCTCCATGCATGTGTGTATGCTAAGTCGCTTTCGTCGTGTCCAACTCTTTGCGACCCCATTGACTGTAGCCCGCCAGGCTCCTCTGTCCATGGGATTCTCTAGGCAAGAATGCTGGAGTGTGTTGCCATGCCCTTCTCCAGGGGATCTTCCCAACCCAAGCACTGAACCTGGGTCTCTGTCTCCTCCCTGGAAAATCTCTTTTTAGCTCTTACTGTATTGCACTGGCCCAACATCCTTAATTTATAGCTCAAATTGCCTCCCCTCATTCCCAGAGTAGTAGGGTCTGCAAAGTCACCCCAGTCAACTGGACTTCAGAAGTACTTGAGCCTCAGCAGCTGAGTCCACTCTCCCAGGTCTCCTGACTCTAGATCCCCACCACGGTCTCCTTGTCTATTGCAGACCCACAAGTCCTACTCCTCGCCCAACATTTCTGAGCCTACCTGGGCGCTGCCAGTCCCACACTTGGCCAGCATCCAGCCCCCCTGCTGCCTGTGCGGTCCTCAGAGCAGCTCTTTGCTCTCCTTCCCAAAGGTAACAGCAGAATTCCGGACTTTTAGTGAAGGTTTGAGGAAGAGAAGGACTAGACCACAGTCAAGCATCATATGAGCTTCCCTTGTGGCTCAGATGGTAAAGAATCTGCCTGCGAGGCAGGAGACCTGGGTTGAGCCCCTGCATTGGAAAGATCCCCTGGAAGGGTATGGCTCCCCACTCCAGTATTCTTGCCTGGAGAATCCCTTGGACAGAAGAGCCTGGCAGGCTACAGTTCATAGGGTCCCAAAGCGTCGGACACAGCTGAGGGACCAACACTTTCATGCTTTCACTTTGAAGCATCATGTAGTCAGCCACTTAAAAGTATGTACGCAATAGCAGTGTTCCATAATTCTACCAACCATTCCTTGGCTTCAGCTATAGCCCACAGAGAGCTCCCTTAGATATCTGCCCTGGGACGGGGCTTATCTTACCCTGAGGTGCATCAATATTTGCATATATTCTTTTCATCCACAAGGCATCGCCCCCCCACCTCCCCCGCATTCCCATCATGTCCCTGTGTTTGAGTCTGCGTTACCTCCCTTCACTAAGACCTGGGTTTGTCTTTGGGTATCCAAGCCTTATGAATGAATAAAAGAATAAAATGAATAAAAGAATGCTGCCTCCCACAGATCCCCCAGCCTTGGCAGTACACATGAGCAGCAGGTGCTCTGAAACCAGCTTCCTGCATCCTCAGGCAGGGGCGAGCGCCTTGTGCAGCCAGACTCTGTGAATGGAGTGGGGGTGGTCCAGAAAGCAAGCCCCCAGGGTTGTTGGGGGTTGGTTTATTTGTTTGGGTAAATGATTCTTTTTTTTTTCTTAGCAATTTGTCAACACAACTCTGCTAAACAGGAGCTTCTGGGGACAGGGACTTATTTATCTTTATCTCTCAAGATGAAGCATTCAGNCGTCGTGTCCAACTCTTTGCGACCCCATTGACTGTAGCCCGCCAGGCTCCTCTGTCCATGGGATTCTCTAGGCAAGAATGCTGGAGTGTGTTGCCATGCCCTTCTCCAGGGGATCTTCCCAACCCAAGCACTGAACCTGGGTCTCTGTCTCCTCCCTGGAAAATCTCTTTTTAGCTCTTACTGTATTGCACTGGCCCAACATCCTTAATTTATAGCTCAAATTGCCTCCCCTCATTCCCAGAGTAGTAGGGTCTGCAAAGTCACCCCAGTCAACTGGACTTCAGAAGTACTTGAGCCTCAGCAGCTGAGTCCACTCTCCCAGGTCTCCTGACTCTAGATCCCCACCACGGTCTCCTTGTCTATTGCAGACCCACAAGTCCTACTCCTCGCCCAACATTTCTGAGCCTACCTGGGCGCTGCCAGTCCCACACTTGGCCAGCATCCAGCCCCCCTGCTGCCTGTGCGGTCCTCAGAGCAGCTCTTTGCTCTCCTTCCCAAAGGTAACAGCAGAATTCCGGACTTTTAGTGAAGGTTTGAGGAAGAGAAGGACTAGACCGCAGTCAAGCATCATATGAGCTTCCCTTGTGGCTCAGATGGTAAAGAATCTGCCTGCGAGGCAGGAGACCTGGGTTGAGCCCCTGCATTGGAAAGATCCCCTGGAAGGGTATGGCTCCCCACTCCAGTATTCTTGCCTGGAGAATCCCTTGGACAGAAGAGCCTGGCAGGCTACAGTTCATAGGGTCCCAAAGCGTCGGACACAGCTGAGGGACCAACACTTTCATGCTTTCACTTTGAAGCATCATGTAGTCAGCCACTTAAAAGTATGTACGCAATAGCAGTGTTCCATAATTCTACCAACCATTCCTTGGCTTCAGCTATAGCCCACAGAGAGCTCCCTTAGATATCTGCCCTGGGACGGGGCTTATCTTACCCTGAGGTGCATCAATATTTGCATATATTCTTTTCATCCACAAGGCATCGCCCCCCCACCTCCCCCGCATTCCCATCATGTCCCTGTGTTTGAGTCTGCGTTACCTCCCTTCACTAAGACCTGGGTTTGTCTTTGGGTATCCAAGCCTTATGAATGAATAAAAGAATAAAATGAATAAAAGAATGCTGCCTCCCACAGATCCCCCAGCCTTGGCAGTACACATGAGCAGCAGGTGCTCTGAAACCAGCTTCCTGCATCCTCAGGCAGGGGCGAGCGCCTTGTGCAGCCAGACTCTGTGAATGGAGTGGGGGTGGTCCAGAAAGCAAGCCCCCAGGGTTGTTGGGGGTTGGTTTATTTGTTTGGGTAAGTGATTCTTTTTTTTTTCTTAGCAATTTGTCAACACAACTCTGCTAAACAGGAGCTTCTGGGGACAGGGACTTATTTATCTTTATCTCTCAAGATGAAGCATTCAGTAAATGTTTGCTGAACAAATTAAAGAGCTCATGAGTGGAACTAGCTGAGCTTAACAAATAGTGAGCGTGCAAGAAATATTTGTTAAAGAATTGAGTGAATCAATGGCTTGATGAATACATTCTAAATTGCTGTAGCCTTGGGCTTCCTAGGAGGCTCCCTGGCATAGAATCCAACTGCCAAAGCAGAGGACGCAGGTTCCATCCCTGGGTTGGGAAGACCCCCCAGAGTAGGAAATGGCAACCCACTGCAGTATTCTTGAATGGGAAACCCTATGGAAAGAGGAGCCTGGCGAGCAACAGTCCATGGAGTTCCCAAAGAGTCAGACACATCTGAGCATGTAGGGTTACTCCACTTCCTTCTTAGCTGATTCATCTTTCCGTTTCTGACTCAGGCAGTTCCTCTGACCCCAATGTTCAGCTTGGCTTGACCTTGGGCTGCATACAGTCTAGTGGTTAAGGATCCAGCCGCTGCAATCAGGTAGATGAAGGTTTAAATATCAGTCAGTTAGGAATTCTGCATGACCTTAGTTTAGGCAGGGCACACAGTTTAAATCTGAGTTTCCTCCTTTTAACATTCAGAATGATAACAGTACTGACTCAGAAGGTTTCAGGAAGGATCAGTGGGGATAATCCATCTACGGAGCTTAGCATAACACCTTAATGCCTAGCATAGAGCAACCACTCAATAAACGTGGGGGTTGGTTGCTATTAATCATTGCAACCTCTCCTCCTTTCATTATCATCCAGGAGTCTGGGCTCATTGAGAAGGCTCTAAGCCCCTTCCTAGGACAAAGGTTCAACCTCTCTGCAGATTACAATTACCCCTTTGCCAGGTACAGCGGCAAGATAGAGATGCTCTGATTACTCTAAGCGGGTGGTCTTTAAGCCTGGTTTGGAGAGTGGGTGGTTTGTTATAACACCCTAATCTGTTTTTCCTCTTTTAACAAAACTTTCCAAGAAATGCCAACACCTGATAGTATCAAAGAAAAGTGTTTATGAATGCCTCTTCTAGAGGCATTCTCCTCAGTTGAAATTCTGACTCTTTCAGTTACTAGCAAGTGAGATTGTGCAAATTAGCTGACTAAGCTTCAATTTTTGCATCTTCAAGGTGGACATCATAATGATACACATGACAAAATAGTTGCATGAGCCAGTGAATATAACAGGCACCTACTGTGTACTCAGAGGTTGCTGCTGCTGCTAAGTCGCTTCAGTTGCGTCTGACTCTGTGCAACCCCATAGATGGCAGCCCACCAGGCTCCCCCGTCCCTGGGATTCTCCAGGCAAGAACACTGGAGTGGGTTGTCATTTCCTTCTCCAATGATGAAAGTGAAAGTGAAGTCGCTCAGTCGTGTCCGACTCTTCATGACCCCATGGACTGCAGCCCACCAGGCTCCTCCACCCATGGAATTTTCCAGGCAAGAGTACTGGAGTGGGTTGCCATTGCCTTCTCTGAAGTTAGCAGTTATTATATGAGAGTCTGATGGTAGAAGAAAGGATAAATCAACTCTCAATCATGGTTCAGGCATCTCCCCTGGAACCGTGATTCAAAACTCCAGACCTGACTAGTTACACTGTTCTGATTGTATATCTGTCTAGACTGGTGCCACCATGCCCAGGAACATTCCAGAGTGCCTCGACACATCCTTTTTCCTTGACTTTATGAGCTGTATTTATAGATAGGGAATCACATCTCAGTCATGCAGGCCCTGCCTATGTCATGGTCAGTTTAACTGGACTCACTCTGAGAAGGATGCATCTGCCTTTTATTAGTTGATCAAAACCCAGAAGCAATCATGTGGTCCAAGGTCCTTTTCAAGGTCAGTAATTACATGTTCTGAATCAGTTCGAAATTGAACTGCTTTGCACTAAAAAATATTGTAGCTTTGTATGCGTCATTTTTGCAGACATATTTTTTCCCAGTTATATAAAGACCACAGATGAATCGCACGTCATTTGTGTATCCAAAAGGAACTAGTTTATGGAGTGAGAGATATGTGAAGTCAAAACAGCAATTATAAACACCACACCGGGATTCTCTCCAGGAAAAAGAAAAGATAATTTTCAAAATCAGGGAAAATAAATAGATATAAGCACTATTTCCTAGACTTTCAGTCCAAATAGTCAAAGCGGTAAGACACAACTCTAATTGAGTCAGTGGATCCTTGATTAGCTGAGAGTCTTTGGGAATAGCATGTTTTGGTTAATTGGATTTTCTCCACCTTGTAAGGAGTTTTTCTAGAACATAGTTATATCCTTCTCTTCCTTCTTTATTCTTTTCTCCCTCCTATTTTCTCTCTTTCTTTTCTTAAAAATGAATCTAAAGAATAGAATTTAATCTTTCATATCTTCTGGACAATCATTCTAAACACAAAATTTCACTGTTCAGTCTTGAAATAAGGAAATTGGCTTAATTAATTCTCTGGAAAAATTGAACAACAAAGGGAAACATGGTTATTTGACAAATCCCTAGTCTTTCTCTGTGACATAGTCTTCATTTATTTTCTTTATGACCTGTAATAATATCTGAAAATAAACAAGTCACTTTTATGTGTTTTCTATCAGCCTGACCCTCTCAAATGTAATCGCTGTGAGCAGGGACCCCTTCTAGTTCTTTACAGAATCTTCAGCATCTGGTTGTGCCTGGTACGAGACAGCCACTTTGTAAATGTTAGTTTGGATCATGAATATCTCAGTTTCTTATTCTTCACCTATCACCAAATACTGAAGTCTAAACATTTCCTGGTTCAATGATGCCTGGCCAAAATGCCATCACAAGAAGTCTTTGCTTTTTACTGCATAATGTTCCAGAAAACTGTATCATAAAGTTGATGGATACAAATCTTTTCTGAGAAGGAAGGTAATCTTCTTTTGAGGTAAAGGGATTCAACTGGAGAACATCTTAAAAGAACTCATATGCAGACCCAAAATGATAGCTAAAGGACCAAAAGTTCTCTAAACCATCATCAACACTAAAATGAGCTACAACATTAAAATGATCTTCTGGATCACTGGCCTTTATTTGTGCTGCTTAGCCACCTGCAGATCCAGCCATGGTATGTCAGAGACTTCTTTGAAGAGCAGGAGGAGAGTCCCAAGAATGGGCCCCCAGTTCCTCAATGATCCCTCCCCCTTCAACCCTCTGGTTTCACTTAAAGACTTCTGAGATTAAGGAAGGCTTGAAAATCAGAGTTTGGGCTCTAGATTACCCCACACCTCACTATACTCCACAGTGCCCCAACTTAGTTCTTTCATTTTATTTTTCTGGCTGTGCGATGTGGTTTGTGGGCTCCTAGTTTCCTGATCAGGGCTCGAACCCAGGCCCCAGCAGTGAGAGCACTGAATCCTAAGCACTGGATCACCAGGGAATTCCCTCCCAATTATTAATCATTTCTATTCCCTCAGCCATTCAAAAGTATTTCCTGAGTGCCTCCAGTCCCCGTGTCTGGAAATGCACCAGCAAATCATAAAGACAAAGCTTCTGACTTCACTGAGCTAGCCTTCCATTGGGTGAGATGGCCAAAACCAAACCATTAAATACATGAGCGAGAGAGTAAGTGGAAAGCGAACAAGAAGGCTGGGTAAGGGCTGGCAGGGGTGACAAGGGAAGACTCTCCTGATAAGGCAACCTTATCAGTAGAGGCAGAAAGGAGGTGAGGATGGAGCTGATCAATTTCTGAGGGAAGTGTGTCCTACCTTGAGGGCAGAGCAAGAGCAGAGGTTTTGAGGCAGAAGTGTGTTGATGCCTTTGAGAAGCAGGAAAGAGGCTGGTGAGGCACTGGGAGCATTTGTAGCAAAGGAGTGCTGCTCATGGGTAGCCAAGGACCCCACTGAGTGCTGTGCTGAGACTAGATCGCTGAAGGGCAAGAGTGGAAGCTAGGGGACCCGTTAGGAGCCTTCTGCAAAACTCTCAGTGAGGGACGATGGTGGCTTGGATGAGTTGCAGTGATACAGGGATGGAGAGAAGTGGTCACTTTGAAGGTAGAACCAAGTTGGGTTGAAAGTGGGATGTGAGAGGAGAGGAATCATCACGACCACCTCAAGGTTTTAGCCTGAGCAACCGGAAGGGTGGAGCTGCCATTTTATGAGATGCTCAGCTTTTGCACAGAGCACTCTTGGAGAAATGCCCAGGTGTCTTCTTAGAGGATTCTAGTCCAGTGTTGAGGAGAGGGTCAGCTGGCCCCTGGTGTAATCGCAGCAGGTCTTAGGGGCAGGAGGTCATAGAAATATCATGTAGTGAAATAGGAGAGCCTACTTTGCAAGTAACCTTCCTGAGAGGATTCTCCCTGCAGAAAAGTCGAGGAGGCCAGCTGTGCCTCAGTGAACCCCACCTTCTCAGCCCATGGAAACACGGTGGCTAAAACCTAGGACTCCCTGAACCAGAATGGCCTTCTGTGTGTGTTGGTCACTCAGTCATGTCTGACTCTTTCCAACCTTATGGACTGCAGCCCGCCAGGCTCCTCTGTCCCTGGGATTCTCCAGACAAGAATAATGGAGTGTCATGCCTCCTCCAGGGGATCTTCCTGACCAGGGATCAAACCAGCATCTCTTATGTCTCCTGCATTGGTAGGTGGGTTCTTTACAACTAGGGCCACCAAGGAAGCCCAGGACATCCCTCTAGGAAGTTCAAATAATGGCTTCAGATTAGGAGGAGTTCCAGGGACTTTATTAGTCATGAAGGAACCCTTTGCTTTTTTCCTACACTGAGGCTGCTGAGAGAGCTCTGTGGAGGAGATCCTGTTCTAGGCACTGGTTCCAAGACCACGTGAAGCTTTTGTCCCTGATGATTGAGGGTGGATCACAGGGGACTGAGAGGACTCAGAATAGACATGCACTATTGACTCACATTTAAACCAGGCTAATGGCTTTCTTGGTCCCTGATCTTAGCCTTCTGGATCTTATCACTCTTAGGTTGAAAAGGTCAGGAATGGTTAATCCAAAGAAAAGTCCATCTACAGAAAGATGACTTCTCCTTAAAGCTCAGAGCAGAGCTGGCTTGAGCAATGCAGCACCACCTTGGAGATGGAGAATAATGTCAGCCACAGAAGCATCCACCCTGCTAGCTTCGTGGGGACTCCTGGGAAGAGAAAGAATACAGAAACAGGATGACACGAAGTCAGGCCAAGACCACAAAGATGCTGGAGCCTCGAAACTCTTCACTCCTCAACTCATAAGTTTCATCCTGATTGCTTGGGCTTGAGAAGGTCTTTGACTGGGCCCGTCTTGTGCTCAGAGACAGAACAGAGTGGAGCCTCAAAGTGCTGCAGCTGGCAGGGTGATCTGGAAGCAGGATCCAGTCTCAGCCAGATGTGCGTCCATTACCTCCCGGAACCCCTCGTATCCACTGAGGGCCAGGCTTTTGCTGTTTCACAAAGAGTCTCATACAGAATCGTCACGGCAACCTTAGCAGGACACCTATCAGTGTTCTCATTTGACAGGCAGGGAAGCCAAGACTCAGAAAGATGAAGGAAAAGTGTGAGATGCGGACCCCAAGCTCATATTCTTCAGCCTCCACTACATTTCTTCCTGGGAAAGAAGGTATGCAGATGGAGAGGAGCAGGAATTCTAAGAAGTCTTTCCTAGCTAAGCCAAATGTAAATTCAGCCTTTATTTGTCACCCAGAAACATCACCACGAATGCCCTCCGTTGACATGCATTATAACCCCGTCACTCCCTGTGACGGGCCTGGTTCTGGTTGCCTCTCCATCGTGTTCCCAGCCAGCTGTGCACATATTCATAGTGTTCCTTCTAGCACTACTTGCCACAGTCTGGATGGCTTGGCAGCTTCTGGTCTTGTCAATATCTTCATGTAGAACTGCTCTGAGCAGGCCTGAGGGGACTCTGCCTTTCCTAGGAGTTCCTGAGAACTTTAAGGGGTTCAAAGCCCTTTTGTCTGACTTCAATGTTCAGAGCTATACTCTGAATGACTGGCATCATCAAATACCCAGGTTCAGCATACAGAGGTTCTTCTCAATGGCTTGCTAATCAAATTGGGCTGAGCATATTAAACTGTGTTCTATTTAAGCTTTTGATTTGAGATTTACAGAAAAGTTGCAGAGCCAGGGCAGGGAGCTCCCCTGTCCTCTCCTAATACTAAAGTCTTACATAACCAGAGTTCAGGTGTCAAAACAAGAGGTCAACATTGATTGTAGAGGTGCTTTTAATATATGAGCACTGTGTTAGGTAAAGAACAATTTCTGGCTTTCTAGGTGATCTCATTTGTACATAGTAGTCTGGATTATATACAACAACCAGCTCTGTGGCTTGACCCAGTGTGTATGTGCTGAGTCGTGTCTGACTCTTTGCGACCCCATGGACTGTAGCCCACAAGGCTCCTCTCTGTCCATTGGATTTCCCAGGCAAGAATACTGGAGTAGGTTGCCATTTCCTTCTCCAGAGGATCTTCCTGATCTAGGATTGAACTGCTGTCTCCTGCGCCTCCTGCATTGGTGGGCGGATTCTTTACCACTGCGCTTAGGAATTCAATTGCCTCTTGGTTCCTCACCTTATGAAACTTGTGAAAAAGTGTTCAGTCCCCTTTTGCCCTGCTGGGAAGTTTACAGCTGTTACAAACCCAAACTTTTGGTCATTTTCTTTGTTATTTTAGAAGTGAATTAAGAGAAATAATAAAATATACTTACAACAAAATAGCACCTAAGTACCTAATTCCACCTCACTGCTTTGATCTGATTTGCTTCCTAGCTAACCAGATACGAGAGAACAGATAATGCTGCATTTATTTTATCTAACCCAGTGGATAAAACCCATCCTGTAATCTCTCTCTTCACAGATTTCAGAAAAGTTGTATACAGTCATTGGGTAGTGTGGTTATTTCTAAGGAAAACTGTGAGTGGGATGATTTTCTTATCAGTTTACCAAAGCACCTGTAACAACCAGACAATACAAACTAACAAAAAAGGCTAAAGAGAGAATAGAAGGAGTTTGAAGTTGCTGTGGCAGAAATCAGGAAGGAGCTTATAATAAGTCAGGTGGCAGAATGAGGTGAGGAAAGCTGGGAGACTTTATTGTCCCAGGTCAGGTCCCCTGGACGCTAATTCCGAGGTATAGATTTGGGAGATCTCAGGAAGAGCACCTTGAAGGGAGGAAATGAGGGAAGCAGGATTGGGCAGAGGGAGAAATTCTAATGTGATGTGGTTGCAGCAGAAGCCTCCACGTCCAGGCCAACTGGGAGCTCTGGAACTGAGCTGGTCTTTCAGATTGTCTCACATTGATGCTTTGTATCCTCACATCAACCAGCCCTTGGCCATGGGCTATCCCTGGGAAGGACAATGCAAGTCTGCCCTTCTGAGGACAATTCCAAGATGGACTGATGTGCCTGACAACTAGGGGAAGCAGTTTCTTAGTTCTGCTAGGGAATCTGGGTAGCATGGCTGAGCATCAATTATAGAAGGTATCCTTAAGGACGGATGCTGAAGCTGAAGCTCCAATACTTTGGCCACCCAATGCAAAGAGTTGACTCATTGGAAAAGACCCTGATGCTGGGAAAGACTGAGGGCAGGAGAAGAGGGGACGACAGAGGAGGAGATGGTTGGATGATACCATTGACTCAATGGACATGAGTTTGAGCAGACTCAGGGAGGTGTGAAGGACAGGGAAACCTGGCATGCTGCAGTCCATGGGGTTGCAAGGAGTCGGATACGATTGAGCAACTGAACTGATCTGAAGACCCGTTCCGCCAGTTTTCCAGAGTATAGAGTGCCTTATTCCTGATGGTGAGCTCCCTTCAAGGGATACTGAAGATCGGCAGCTGCAGCAGCACTCGATCTAAGCCTCGTAGAGGCAGATGGCAAGTGCCCGTGGCAAGTGCCCATCTGTGGCTGACTGGAGACAGGGTATAAACTATTCGTTTGAGAATCTTATCAGTCAATAAAGCAGAGCGATTGGGTGTTAAATGGAGAAAGACAAGGGGTCAGGGGAGGTTTCTTATTTGCTTTAAATTGAAAGATGCCAGAACATGTTTGCTGACAAACAAAAGGGTATAAATGACGGGAGAAATTGAGACCCAGGAGAGAGAGAGAGATTAGTTGCAGGAGTCCTGTCCTGGAGCAGGTGAGAAGGAGTGGGAGGCAGGGCACAGTTAGAAGGGGTGGCCTTCGACTGGGGCAAGGATATATCATGTGTAATAGTGACAGAGTGGGTTTCCAGTGGCTACTAGGCGACCCTACCTCCCTGACTGTGTTTGACAGAACAGAGGAGAGCTAGACCAGGCTTAAATAGGCCCTCCAGATTCCCTCTGTGTGGAATTTAGAATGAGGATTAANTTAGAAGGGGTGGCCTTCGACTGGGGCAAGGATATATCATGTGTAATAGTGACAGAGTGGGCTTCCAGTGGCTACTAGGCGACCCTACCTCCCTGACTGTGTTTGACAGAACAGAGGAGAGCTAGACCAGGCTTAAATAGGCCCTCCAGATTCCCTCTGTGTGGAATTTAGAATGAGGATTAAGAGAGAGAGGTCGGTTTCTTGAAAGGTGATTTGAACCCAGGAGCTCAGGAATAGCCACGTTTCCTCTATCATGTGTTCACGGAAGTGGAGAGAGCATTGAACTGGGTGTTTGTAGAGATAGAAATGAGACAGGTTGCAAATCCAGGATCTGAGACAGAGTCTCATGTACCATATGGAGCACTGGCTGACTGATACACAATTAGCCTCACTCCAGATATCCCAGAAGGCCTCCTTGACTTAAGCCAGCCTTCAGCAGAGAGAGCTACTTTGCTATGTGACAAGAGCTGCTTCCTAGGACTGTACCATGGATACTGTAGGAAAACGTGGCTTCCAATGCCATTCCACCGGTGGAAAAACTGGATGCAAGAAAATCTAAAGCTGTAAGGGACAATTAGGATAAATATGAGCTATTCTTTCAATACATAGTATCTAGCCAATCAAAGGCATTATTATGAAGACTGGATAGAAACAAAAAGCAAAACAGGACACTGATTTTAACATACATTATTAAAGCATTGTAAAAAAGTGCATTTGCAAAAATGAAGGAAAATATATCAAAATGACAACAGGAGTAAAATGTCAGGTTAACAAGATCATGTGTGTTTTCCCCTAATTTTTTCTGTTTTATTGCTAAAATGTGGTTATATTATATATAGGACTTTAAACAATTCTCCTTAAGCTCTAGGCTCAGCAGTTTCTTGGAGCTCCTCAAGTCATCACAGATCATATACCTTAAAGGACGGAAAGAGTCAACTTGAGGATTAATTGGACAGTGGTTGTTCGCACCCACCTGTCAGCTGGGGCCATGAATGACAGTCCCTGCATCACGCCCAAGAGGAGAACTAGGTGACCACTTGAACAGGGTCGGATCTGGCAGCCTGTTACCACTGCAGAAATAACACCATGAAACTGCTACAAAACAGACAGTGAGGCTAGGCCGTGTGCTCCCAGTGACGGCAAATGGCCAGCTGCCCAGCACTGCCTGCCCTCATCCCCTCCCCGGTAGGGCCCTGAATCTCTCGCCCTTCCTCAGCAGCTCTTCTCCTAAAAGCTCCAAGACGTTTATTAGGAGCCACGCTGAGCACTGACCCTGAGCTT
Organism: Neotragus moschatus; assembly: GCA_006410615.1. Classification (NCBI taxonomy): domain Eukaryota; kingdom Metazoa; phylum Chordata; class Mammalia; order Artiodactyla; family Bovidae; genus Neotragus; species Neotragus moschatus. Next base: position 645,604 of record SJYA01001948.1, on the reverse strand, counting down.
CAACTCTGCTGAGTGTCTCCAAATTGTCTTAATGAGGATTCCATTCCAGGGCTGGTTGGCTCTTCTTGTAGCCAAGGAGCAATGGTCACCAAGCAGTTGCTCAGATGCCCCCTGGGAGGAGACCTGCAATCAGAACTTTGTGTTCCTGGGCTCTGAACGCTTCTCAGTTCACCAGGCCTCGCTGGTGAAGACAGACGAATAAGTAGTGAAAGGAGATGAGAACTGGGGAGCCAAGTTCTACCCCAGCGAGCAGTCCCGCTTCCGAGCCTCCTATTGTTGCAAATCCTTGAAGCCATGCCTTTTCCTCCCGCTTAATCTTCTAGCTGTGCAAACAGAGGCCAGGAAGTCTAGGGGCTGCGAAGCAAGGGTGACAGAGGCCAGGAAGGAAGGACTGCTATGGGTTTCAGTTCATCAAAGTAATGAGACACCCAACCCAGAGGCTGAAATGTAAATTAGCAATTGGCCTCGTGTTGGCAGATAGTCAAAAAAAAAACAAACCCTGATGCTGGGAAAGATTGAGGGCAGGAGAAGAAGGGGATGACAGAGGATGAGATGGTTGGATGGCATCACCAGCTCAATGCAAATGAGTTTGAGCAAGCTCTGGGAGATGGTGAAGGACAGGGAAGCCTGGCGTGCTGCAGTCCATGAGGTCACAAAGAGTCAGACAGGACTGAGTGACTGAACAGCAATAACAACAAGATGATTACAGAAGAGAGAAGTACGCGAGCACCGACTGTCCCCAGAGGACAAAGGAATGTCAGAATAAGGTGAGAGGAGACCCCCAGCCACAGAGGAGTGGAGCTAGTTACTAAAGAAATGGAAATTCTCTACTTTATATGAAATGTTAATATTCAGTGAATGGTTATTATGGGCAGGCCCTGTGCTAGGTGGTGAACAAAGCTGAAGCAATTGGATGGTCCACGTGTCAGACACCCACTGTCAGGGACCTTGGGGTGGTCCCAGGGGAAGGCTTGGATTAGTCCGAGTGGTTCCCCGGCAAGAAGACCAGGTAAAGCAAAAGGCCAGGGCATCACACCCACTCCTAGGTAGATGGCAGAGAAGCCAAGCAAGTTAGCTGGGCTTCAGGTCTCTGCTTGGACATCACTGCCTCCCAGCAGCCATCCCTGACTACCCTATTATAGCCTGAGATCGTAACTATACCACTTATGAATGCGATTGTGAGATCGATGGTTTATTTCCATGAAAACCGGCATGGGGTGTCTCTTGATGATCACCATTGTGCCCTCAGCCTGGCATGAGTAGCTCCTTACAAATATTTAGTGAGCAAATATCCTTCACAGCACTCACCACACAGTAAGGCTGTGGATACTTAGGTAATTATTTCTCGGCTACCCTGTTCATTGCCGCCTCTCAAGTCGCAGACACACAGAGACCTCCTTTATCTTGTCTCCACCAGCTCTGGCACTGTGCCTGCACATGGCTGCACCCAATACTGGTGGCAGAAATAAATTAATTAATTAACAAACGTGTATAAAAGATCTAGAGATAGGTAGGGAAAGGGGGATAAAACTGAGAGGTCAGGAGTCAAACATGCCCAAGAATGGACCAGGTGAGCAGAAAATGAGAATGTCTCGGACTTCTACCTGAGTGGATGTGGGATGCCCAAATCCACCTTCCAGGGGTTGACTGTGTTTTGTGTATCGCTAAGGAAACAGAAGGAGATGATAAACCGAGGTCAAGGCCTCTTTACCCGCAGAGGAAAAGCCAAGCCACTCACTTCCTCCTCTGCAAAGTAAAAAGCCCAGCTCCTTTTCTTTTGTGAGATGGAGACTTGAACTCCTGAAAGCTCCAGGGAGAGGAAGAAATGGTTTGGCACCTGCGAAAGCAGGTTCACACATGGGGGGACCCTGCGCGCTGGCTGGAAGCATCCGTGTATCTGGCTGGCTAGGATCGAGGTCAGCTTTGTGTCTAGTAGGTAGAGACCTGAGCTTGCATCACTGGCGCTGCCGCTGCCAAAGGTAATTCCATTTCTTTCTAGGCGTGCGTGCAAACAGGCTCAGGGAAGAGTTCGGGAAGGTGAACGAGCCAGCAGTCCGCAGCAGGGTGATGAGGGGAACATGTGAGCCATCTGGAAAGCTACTCGCGGTCCTTCTCCCCCATCCCTGTGCTGTAGTGTCTCTTCCTGGACCACTTGCCGGAGTTGGCTGCCAAGGCAGGGACTCTCCTGCAAGTTGAGAAACTGCAGAAATAGTGTGAAGATTCAGGAAGCATAAACCAAGTTCCAGATGGGAATCCTGGAACAGTCTTTTCTTTCTGGGCCACCTTTTTCTCTTTCTTCTATCTTTCTAAAACTCGTCATCATGGGCTACTTTAAATGAAATTCCTTCTTATCCTGCCTGGACACCAAAAAGGGAAGAAGAAGCACAGATCCCCCCCCCCCCAACTATTGAAGGGTTTAATGTCTCTGAGTGTCTTCCTCTTTTTTTTTTTTTAATTTTAAATGTATGTATTTTTTTATTGAAGGATACTTGTTTTACAGAACCATGTTGTTTTCTGCCAAACATCAACATGAATCAGCCATAGGTTTACATATGGCCCCTCCCTCTTGAACTTCCCCCACACCTCCCTGCCCATCCCACCCGTCTAGGTTGTTACAGAGTCCCAGTTTGAGTTCCCTGAGTCATACAGCAAATTCCCATGGTATCTAGTTTACGGATGGTAACGGAAGCACGGAATTTTTAAAGCAGTTGCCCAGTCCCTACCTGAACACACACACACACACACACACACATACACACACACACATCCTTCTAAAACCCTTAACCCATTGTTAGCAGATAAACAGGGAAAGGAAAAGACAGGTGTTTTGATAACCTATCTTTTTTTTTTTAACAATTTTATTTATTTATTGGTCTTCAGTGTGGCTTGAGAGCCCCTCTAGTTGTGGCATGTAGGCTTGGTTGCCCAGTGGCAAGTGGGATCTTAGTTTTCTGACCAGGGCTCAAACCCATGTCCCCCAGCTTGAAAGGCAGATTCTTTACCACTGGACCATCAGGGAATTCCCTCTTTATTGCCTGGTCAATCCACTTGGACAAAGACTGTTAAATTTTAAAATAGGGCTTCGTATTTTAAGCTGGCTGCTCTGTGATTGAATCAATCTTGCTTCAAAATCAGGCTCTTGTCACAAATACTCTGTAGGACTGCTTGGAGGATGGAAGAGGCATACTCTGTACACAGCTTATCTAGGGGCAGCTTTTAACTTATCTGTGCTAATTTTACCTGTCTTTTAGGAGACGTACCGATTTTTTTCCTTTTATGTGCTTGTACATATGTGAGATTATTCTTCTATTTAGTACTTCCATCCAATTCATCCAAGAAAATTTTCTAGGTACATTGACTTTACTTATTTTTTTTTCATTCAAGTGTCACAAATTGAGAGTATCTGTAAATTGCTCTGAGTCAATTTAAGCCATTGTCTAAACTGACCTTAATGATAACAACAACAACAAAAAAGCAAACTCTTTAGTGTTTTATAGACGCAAGTAGTTTATATGTTCATTCAAATAACATGTTCACAGTCAAGTAGTTTATATGTTCATTCAAATAACATGTTCACAGTCACATTTTTATTTAAATGTTGAGGTATAAAATTTCCAGGCCAGAGCAAGGAGTGTTCCCCAAACTTGTAACTCTTTAAAATTATCTCATTCTGGGACTTCCCTGGTGGTCCAGTGACTAAGACTACGTGCTCCCAACGCAGGGGGCTAGGGTTCGATCACTGGTCTGCAAACAAGATCCCATATGCCACAACTAAAGATTCTGAGTGCCGCAACAAAGATCTGGTGCAACCAAATACAATTTTTTTTTCCGTTGGTGGACTTAAAAAAAATAAAAAAATAAATGAAAGGATCTCATTCTGCCAATAAATGGGACCCAGTATCTGTTTCAGTCCTGGGGGGCAGTGCACAGGGATGGCGGTGACCCAGACTGTGAGCCGAGAGACTCACACTGTGGTCCTGAGCTGTGTGAACAGGGGTCAGTCTCTCTGTCTTTCTGCGCCACTCTTTCCTTCTGTGGTACCCAGGGTGTTTGGATTTGATAGCTTCTAAGCCTTCCCCCTTTGAGTTTGGGTAGGCTCCAGGAGTTGGTGATAGACAGGGAGGCCTGGCATGCTGCAGTTCACGACGTCACAAAGATTCGGACACGACTGAGTGACTGAACTGAACTGAACTAAACTGAAGCCCTCCCCCCACCCGCCAATTCTGAAATATCACAGTGCTAAGATTAAGGAGGAAACAGAATCATCTAGTCCGAAGACAAACTTGGCCCACTGCTTGATTTTATACAACCCACAGCTAGAAATGGCTTCTACATTTTACCTGGTTGGCAAAAAAGGATCTCATAAAAGGTGCAAATTATATGCAATTTTAATCTCAGTGACCACACATAAAGTTTTATTGACACACTGCCACACTTACTTGTTCCTGTGTTGTCTCTGGCTGCTTTCCTACTACAATGGTGGACTTGAGTAGTTGCTATAGAGACCTCAACTGTGAATAGTCATTGAAAGGACTGATGCTAAAGCTGAAGCTCCAATACTTTGGCCCCCTGATGCGAAGAGTCAACTTATTGGAAAAGATCCTGATGATGAAAAAGACTAAAGGCAGGAAGAGAAGGGGATGACAGAGGATGAGATAGTTGGATGGCATCACCAACTCAATGGACATGAGTTTGAGCACACTCTGGGAGATGGTGAAGGTCAGGGAAGCCTGGCATGCTGCAATTCATGGGGTCACAAAGAGTTAGACATGACTGAGTGACTGAAAAACAACAGAGGCCTCATGGCCCACAAGCCAAAAATACTACTTGACCCTTTGCATAAAAGGGTTTCTGGCCCTGACCTAGTCCAACTCCTTAACAGATGAGAGGATTAAAGCTTAGCCAAGTCCTGGTTCAAAAAGGAAAAACACTGTTACAGAAAGAAAGTAAATTGCCATTTAGAAGCATCTAAAGGGACAAAAACAATGAAAGATAAACAAAAGATCAAGAATGAAAAAGGAATTTCTTCCTCAAATGGCAGAAGATAATGCATTATACAAAAGACAAGGACAAAGAAAGTGTGATGCCCTTGGGGTACACTGCCTTCATTTGTATGGCAAAATTGCTATTTTCTTAATCTGGAATCAAATTATGCGGGCTTGATGAGGATTTGGGAGGTAGGCAGAGAACACCAGATAAGACTTCAGATTCTTCATGCTGATAAGACTCCAGGAAACTCACATTCAAACATGCTGCAGGAAATGGAGGCGGATATTAGAAACGCTTTAGTGGCCTTTTCAAGAGTAGGAGGTCTGGGAGGGGTGNTCTTATTATGCGGGCTTGATGAGGATTTGGGAGGTAGGCAGAGAACACCAGATAAGACTTCAGATTCTTCATGCTGATAAGACTCCAGGAAACTCACATTCAAACAGGCTGCAGGAAATGGAGGCGGATATTAGAAACGCTTTAGTGGCCTTTTCAAGAGTAGGAGGTCTGGGAGGGGTGAGGCAATGCTGTGACTGGGGAAAGGGAACCTGAGAGAGATGGAACTTTCGGACAAATAGAGGCCAGGTGTCAGAAAATCCCAAAGCCTTTTAGAACAGTCTTGACTTAGAATAGCCAGCATTCGGACTTCCCTGGTGGTCCAGTGGTTATGAATCTGTCTTCCGGTGCAGGGNGTTTGGTCAAGCAAATATTTATCTCCAGGGTTATCATCCATCACAAATCTTGCACACACACACACAAAAAAAAACCTGTTTAAATTTTCATACTTCTTATTGGGAATACAAACTGGTATAACCATTTTGGAAAACTACTTAGTAGTACCTAGTAAAGCTGAATATTGCCACATCCTATTTCCTATACACAAACAAAACTGAAAAGCAATCATATGTTTATCAAAAGACATGTACTAGAATCATGGTCAGAGAAGGCAATGGCACTCCACTCCAGTACTTTTGCCTGGAAAATCCCATGGACGGAGGAGCCTGGTGGGCTGCAGTCCATGGGGTCACTAGGAGTCAGACACGACTGAGCAACTTCACTTTCACTTTTCACTTTCATGCACTGGAGAAGGAAATGGCAACCCACTCCAGTGTTCTTGCCTGGAGAATCCCAGGGACAGGGGAGCCTGGTGGGCTACCGTCTACGGGGTCGCACAGAGTTGGACACGACTGAAGCAGCTTAGCAGCAGCAGCAGAATCGTGGTAGTCTCAAGGATCACAATAGCTCAACACAGGCAACTACCCAAATGACCATCCACAATAGAATAGATAAGTAAATCATCATATGGTCACACTAAAGAGTCCTAGTAGCACAGGAAGTGAATGAGCTACAAGTACACACAAAAATCAGTGGATTTCAGATTCATGAGTTGAAATGAAAGAAAATAGATTTCAATGAAAACTTAAAATCAACTCCAAGGATGTATATACAAAATATATATGATGCTGTTCACTAAAGGAGACAGACATTTATTTCCCAAAGGACTCCCTTTCTTACTGGACATCCCTTGTGGCTTAGCTGGTAAAAAATCTGCCTGCAATGCGGGAGACCTGGCTTCGATCCCTGGGTTGGGAAGATCCCCTGGAGAAGGGAAAGGCTACCCACTCCAGGTTTCTGGCCTGGAGAATTCCATGGATTATTTAGTCCATGGGATCACAAAGAGTGGGACCAAGTGAGCAAGTTTCACTTCACTTCACTTCCCTTTCTTATCAGAGATGCCCACACACTGTAAAGAGCCCACACACTGCAACCTCTGAACACTCTTTTCCCAACTGACCATTTTGGTTGTCTTTAAAGACATGTGCTCAATAAAATGTCTGAAAAAAGATAAGCCCATAAGACATTTTACAAAAGATTTATGAGTTGATAATTCAACAATGCCGTCCAAAATGAAGGAAAGTGTTGGCTCCATGTTCAGAGTAACTTTTTCTGCAACTCAAAACCCCCCTTGAACAGAGCTCAGAAAGAGGTGCTGTTTAACTGGGCAGCTGAGCAGCGTGTTCAGAAACTACCATGAGAAAAAACCACCACATTTCAAAGCACTTGAAAAATAGCATTGTCATAATTGTTCTGTATGTTTTTAAAACCTCTCAAAATGCCTTTTCTTTTCACAAAAATGATGTGTGTTCAATTTTAAGTCAATTGATACAGAACAGTACAGAGTGAAAATCAATATATTAAATAAAAATCACCCCCATTTCAATTCCCCAAGTAACTGTTATGAGCATGTGTCCATGCTAAATCGCTTCAGTTGTATCCAACTCTTTTTCAACCCCATGGACTGTAGCCCACCAGGCTCCTCTATCCATAGGATTCTCCAGACAAGAATACTGGAGTGGGTTGCCATGCCTTCCTCCAGGGGATCTTCCCCACCCAGGGATCCAACCCAAGTTTCCTGCACTCCTGCATTGGCAGGCAGATTCTTTTCAGCTGAGCCACCTGGGAAGCCCGTTATGAGTATTAAGTAACTTTCATTCCAACACATCTCTAGGCAGGGGTAGGAATTATTTTGTAAACACGAGTGCAAACTTGAAAAACAAATGACAAAGGAACATGATCGGGAAATCTCTGCTCATCTGTGTGGTGCAGGAGAGAGAGGAACTTGTGCTCAGAGATTGTAAAAGAGCCTCTTTCTGGTCCTTCCCCTGATGAGATGAGTGCTCTGATAACAAAATAGTTGGAATTCTAAGGCAAATACTGCCTTTTGGATCAAACAGTAGGCCTAACTCAGAGGCGGGAGGTGGGAGGTGGGATGGGAAGGAGGAGAACAGCTTCTAGTTCCCCTTGGGGATTTTCTCAAGGAAAGAAAGAGCCAAGATGGAGACCACCACAGAGCAGAGAAGGGAAGAGGAATTATGCCTCTGCATTACTGCCAAAGCAATAAACTGCTAGGGGGCCTGGGGGAAAAGAAAGATGACTGGGAGAATGAATTCTTGAAGGTTTTGAAAAATGATCCTGGATGTGACCAAAGAAAAGAAATAGAATAAAATAGTGTGTTGTTGGTTTAACTACTTTTACTTAACATGATTTCAACTTCTTTTATCATGTTAAAGAAATGTCTTGGAACCACAGATTAAAAGTGCTAATTCTTAGACTCTACCTGTTTACAAGGAAACTGAACATAAAAATAAAATTCTGATTTGTTGCATGGCTCCTTCTCCAACTGGATTGAGCAAAATTTTCCCAAGATGAGAATCGGTTTAACTGAGGGGACCGAGGACATAAGGTGCAGACCTGGCCTCTGTAGAAACCTGAGATGCTGCCCATTTAACCCAGGGGACTGAATTTACCACCTGCTGACCCAAGGAGTCAAGGATACTCTGAGCCTGGGAAGGAAAAAGGATAGTTGTCCCCTGCCTGGAAGGGTTTTCAAGTGTAAGGGCTTATAAATTGCAGCCATTAAGGCAAAAAAAAGAACTTAAAACTTAGTAAAATCTCTTCTTGGATCCCATTTTGATGTCAAAATCCCAGATTGATGTCCACCTTTGGTCACCTTCTCACTTGTTAATGATGAGTCAGCCCAAGCCATTAAGGACCGGCTGTCCCTGAACACATATGTGCCCTAACTGGTTTATGAGCTTCATGTGTTTTAGTCCAGGTAGTACTTAACCCCCTAAGACAGGCATTATTATTATCTCCATTTTACAGATGAGGAAATGGGGGCCAAAAGAAGTTCAGTTACTTACCCAAGGTCACAGAGCTCGTGTGTGAGGCTCCAAAGCAGATGTTCTGAAGAAAGGGCCTGATGCCAAAAGTCTGACTCATGAACACTGAGGGCAATCAAAGATGGGCTAGAGCCTACAGTTCCTTAGGGCAGATCCCGTGTCACTGCTGTAAGCCCTCCACTTATTTCAAGTGGCTTTGGAGTCATCAAATCCCACAGCATAATTCTCGCCCACCCCCGGGGTTTATTGTCTTGGGTGTTGGCCTTCTGACCTCACACCACCGTGTGTCCTCAGCTCCTTCACAGGAAGTGAGAGGAGTATGTGTGTGTGAGTGTGGAAGTGTGCATTGTGTGAGTGTGCATGTGAGTCATATGCACATGGGTGTGAGTGCCTGTGAGCATATGATATGAATTTACCTAAGTGGAGGTGTGACCCATGAATGCGTTTTTGAGCGTGTGTAGCTGATGGATGTGAAGGTGCATATTTGCATGTGTGTGTGTGTGTGTGTGTGTGTGTAGGTGCAAGTGTAAATGAGTGTATGAGTGAAAGTATTGAGAGTAATTGTGTGTGGATGTGTGTCTGAACGAATGTGGATGTGTGTGCACATAAATTGGGGGGTGTGAGTGCACCTACGTGTGTCTTACTTAACACGTGCCCACGAGTGAATGTGTGAGTTTGTGTGCTGCTTCCAACTTGCTCTCCTGGAAGCCAGATCAAGTGACACTTGAGCTCTGCCCTCTGATGAGAAAGCTTAAGGAAGCTGTCCAAGGACAGCCACTGGCCACGGAGAGGGAGGAGGTCAGCTCTGTGCCAAGAGGACTCTGAAGGGAGGGAACAGAGCAAACCCACTGAGGCCACCACCCACCTGGCTTCCTGGACCACTCCCATGAGTGCCGCCCCTCCCTGGGGTCCTGTGGGGTTTTCTTCTCTTCTAGTCTGAGGGAGGTGAAGAGGGAAGTGGTCAGGCAGGGAGAGGGAGCAGCCTTGGAGTCAGACTGGGGCTGAAATTCCTGCTCTGCCTCCAGACACTAAGAGCTGTGGGTGAGCTCTTTAATGGATCCATCCTTGGCTTCCTCATCTGACAAAGGAATGTGCTATGACACCTAGCACAAAAGCTTATGGGGAATATCAAAAGTATAAATGCATCTTAAAAAAAAAAACCTAGGTATAGCACTCTGCACAAAGTGTATGCGCAATAGATGATATTATTGTTCCACTGAAATTTCTTTCTTCCAGGTTGCCACTTTGGGTCAGATTCACAGCTCTCACAGTGCAGACAAGGCACTACTGGAGGTCTGTAGACTTGATTAGACATTAGGGCACTTGGGAAGCCATTAGCAAGAGGCCCCAGGGTTGGGAAGAGTTAATGTACCAGAACAATGGCAAGTGTTGTCACCAGGAAATCAGCTCTTTGCTTTCCAAGGGGAAAGCAGAAAAGTCCCTCTTACCCAACAAACCCAACTCAACGCTGAAAATTCTGACTGCAGTCAAATATGCCTCTTTTAAAATGAAACACTACACCTGCAAGCATGAACTGATTGCCTGGCTTTTCAAGGGCCAGAAAGCGAAATAAAGAAAGGAACTCTCAATAGGGAGGCCACCTGCCTTGGAGGCGGGAATTGAGTCAACACAGGCCCTAAGCAAACAGTCGGGCTTTAGTGTTCTAAATCAGTTTGAACAGTGCTTAAAGCCTGTGGGCCGAGGAGCCCTGAAAGCCTGCGCACATCCTCTATTAAGTCCGAGCCAGTCTCCCCGGGCCGACGCTGTGTTTACTCAGCGTCTTTCATTGCAAAATGGCCGCCCCTTTAGCTGGGTGGGGCGGGGGACCGAGAAAGCTGAGGAGAGGGGCGGCGCCTGCATCCGCAGGGGTGCTGGCTGCCGCGCCTGCCGAGAAAGCCTGGACTGCAGATCCCTCACAGAGAGGGGTTGGGGTCCTATAACCCCAACAAAGTGGAGACCTGAGGTGAAGAGAACACAGTGGAAAGACAAAAGGCATAAAACACGCCCTGTCAGCGAGAGGCCTTGTAAATAGCTTTTAAGATTCTTGTTGCAAGGTGGGGAAAGGACCTGCGAAACAGAGAGTGGTGTGCTCAGGTTCCTGGTCGCTCTGGAAAGCAGGTCTCACCCTTGGCCAGCAATGCCCCTCCGTGTCTGCCACTTCCGCACGACAGAGACCTTCAGGGTTTGGGCAGATGAGAGCTAAAGAACTTTGGGAACGTGTCCTAAGGTCTCACACGTGAAAAAGGACACGATGTCGTGTCCACGCGTGAACCATGTTTATGGCATTCACAAGAGGTAGCTTTGTCATCGTGAAAAGCTGGAAATATTTTCTTCAGGCTGAGGGGGCGCAGAAGGGCGGATCCCATTATAAACCCTAGTCGCACAACATTTCATGTTTTGCAGCAGGAAGGAAGTGAGGAGGAGACAACAGGCCGCCAGAGGAGGCAGAGAGCCCAAGCAGGCGCAAGGTGCTAGTCCAGGCAGACATGCTTGGTCTCCAGTGCACACCTGTGTCTCCTGGCGACCTGACTCCCACCCTGACTCGCACACAGTGAGGAGGGGTTTCTGGGGCTGAGATATACGTGGACCATGAGAAGTAAGAGGGTATTAACACCCACCCCCAAACTTCCCCAGGCCTGGCCTCCTCTAAACCTTCCTGTGGTGCAGAATACCTTCTTCCTCCCTTCTTCCGTCAAAATCCCATTCCTTCAGTACGGTGGTTCTCAGCTAGAAGGGATTTTGCACCCCAAGGACATTTCTCAGTATCTGGAGACGTTCGTAGTGATTCTAACCCGGGACTGGAGTGCTACCAGCATCCCCTGTAAGTAGAGGTCAGAGATGTTGCTAAACAGCCGACAAGGCACAGGACAGCTCCCCGCATCAAAGAATTACGCAGCCCAGAATGTCGCCAGGACTGAAACTGAAAACCTTGCTGGCATGAACTGGCATCACAGCTGTATGACTGAAAAGCAGCTATTTGAACGAATTCACAGTATGGTTTGAATGGCTGATAATTTACATAACCTTCCAGGGTCAGTCGCTTTTAAAAGAGGTTTTCACGTTTTGGCAAGCATTCATATGGTTTAAATACAAATGCAAAAGGAAGAGAAGACTTTGAGAAGCTACGGGGAGCAATGTTTTCTACGTACGTGTTGGGGAGGCCCTCCTGGCTATTCCTTCATTCTTATCATGAAGGCGTCTACCTACTTGTTCCAGGGGTAGAAAGACCAGTCTTGTGTACTCATCCTGGCAAAAGCTGAAATAAGGACTACGTCACAAAAATATAAAGACAAGTGTCAACAATCCCACTCAGGTACCTCGAGTAGTCAAATTCGTACATATAGAAAGTAGAGCGGTGGTTGCCAGGAACTGAGGGGAGGGGCAGATGAGTTATTGTTTAATGAGTATAGAATTTCAGTGTTGTAAGATGAAAAGAGTTCTGGAAATTGGTTGCACAACAATGTGAAAGTACTTAATCCTAATGAAGTATGTAGTTAAATATCATTAAGAGTGAATTTTATGTTATGTGTATTGTCCCACAATTTTTAAAGAGTGTATATATATATGTGTGTGTGTGTGTGTAAATACAACTTGATGACTTTTTACAAAGTGAACACACTTGTATAATCAGTACCCATGTGAAGAAATGAAATATTACTATCCCCCATAAGCCCCCTTTATTCCTCCTATATACCACCTCCCGGTTCTATCCCTACCTCAAGGGTAATGATATCCTGACTTCCAAATGGTAACGTAAGTATAATCCTTAATGGAGCTGCAAAGTTTGTGAATGTATCATATTTAATTTAATCAACCCTCTCTGTCCTTTAACTGAACTTGGAAAATTCTTTAAAAAAAATACACACATGAGATGATTTGGTCATATATTTTTGTCCACATCTCTACTCTCTGAAAATAGATGGATTCTTAGAGGTGGAATTTCCAAGTCACATGCTGTGAAAAATTTAAAGAGTCTTGATTCATACAGGCATCAGTATTTCTAGAAGCTTCTGGTAGATCATGATGTGTGGCCATGGTGGAGAATCACTTCATTAATTTATGGATTGCCCATGACTAGTTCTCTAAGGAATATACTCAAACCACCACTGACACTCTGCTATTAAAAAGAACAAAACAGACCACACACCACAACTCTGAAGTCTGCAAGCTCTTCAGCAACAGAAACCACCGCAATGAGAAGCCCACGCAACTAGACAGTAGTCCCGAGTCGCCACAACTAGAGAAACCCTGAATGTAGCAATGAAGACCCAGTATAGGGGAAAAAAAAAAAAANCCAAGAAAAATGCACTGCTCATAGAAAACACCCTCTTCCAACAACTCAAGAGAAGCCTCTATGCATGGACATCACCAGATGGTCAACATCGAAATCAGATTGATTATACTCTTTGTAGCCAAAGATGGAGAAGCTCTATACAGACAACAGAAACAAGACCAGGAGCTGACTGTGGCTCAGATGATGAACTCCTTATTGTCAAATTCAGACTGAAATTGAAGAAAGTAAGCTCCTAAAGCCCACGTACCTTGGAGCCTGAGAGCCACAACTGGAGAGTCTGGGCGCCTCAAAGAAAGATCCCAGGTGATGCAATGACAATCCTGCATGCCACAACCAAGACCTGACACGGCCAAATAAGTATTTTTAGAAAAGAAAAACAAAAAGAATGGAATAAAGCCATTTGCGGCCACATGGATGGACCTACAGATTGTCATACTGAGTGAAGTAAGTCAGAGAAGGTGAAATATGTGATAAAGCTTATATGTGAAATCTATAAAAAAAAAAAAAAAAAAAGATACAGATGAACTTATTTACAAAACAGAAATAGACTCAGAGACTTAGAGAACAAACTCATGCTTCTGATGAGGTGGGGGAAAGGGACAGACTGAGAGTTGGGGCAGGACATATACACACTGCTCTATTTAAAATGGGTAGCCAACAAGGATCTACTGTACAGCACAGGAACTCGGCTCAGTGTTCTGTGGAAGCCTGGATGGGCGGGGAGTTTGGGGGGAGATGAATGAATGTGTATGTATGGCTGAGTCCCTTTGCTGCCCATCTAAAACCATCACAACGTTGTTCATCTATCACAGCACTGTTAATCGGCTATACTCCAATACAAAATAAAAAGTTTAAAAAATGAAAAGAAAAAAAAGAAAGTATAGAAAACCACTAGAACATTCAGGTATGATATCAATCAAATCCCTTATGATTATACAGTGGAAGTGAGAAATAAATTTAAGGGACTAGATCTGATAGAGNTAGCCAACAAGGATCTACTGTACAGCACAGGAACTCGGCTCAGTGTTCTGTGGAAGCCTGGATGGGCGGGCAGTTTGGGGGGCGATGAATGGATGTGTATGTATGGCTGAGTCCCTTTGCTGCCCATCTGAAACTATCACAGCGTTGTTCATCTATCACAACATTGTTAATCGGCTATACTCCAATACAAAATAAAAAGTTTAAAAAATGGGAAAAGAAATTGAATAAATAAATGTATATGTATAACCGAGTCACTCTGCTATACATCTGAAACACAACATTGCCATTTTTAAAAATTTGATTTATTTTTGGCTGTGCTGGCTCTTCATTCCTGTGTGCAGGCTTTCTCTGGTTGCGGGGAGTGGGGCTTACCGTTTGTTGTGGTGAGCGGGCTTCCCACGGCATTGGCTTCAGCTTGAAAGCTTCAATGGTTGAGGCTCAGGGACTCTAGAGCAAGGGCTCAGATGTTGTGGTGCACAGGCTTAGATGTCCAGTGGCGTGGGATCTTCCCAGCCCAGGGACCGAACCCATGTCCTCTGCATTGGCAGGCAGATTCTTAACCAGTGGACCACCAGGGAAGTCCACTAACACAGCATTGTTCATCAACCGCACTCCTTAAAAAGTTAAAAAACAAGCAAACCATCAACCCACCACTGGTAATTACTTGGACTTGATCCCAGTAGAAATGCTTTATGGGTTCAAAGGATGCAGAAGTAGCAGTTCAGATGTCTTTAGATGTAAGGAATGCTAACCAGTCGAACATAATTTTAACAGCGTTTTGTTGTTGTTGTTATTCTTTCCAAATAAGAAACCCTAGGTTGGCAGATAAACAAAGAATTTGAAAATAGGAAGAGAAAGAAGCTAAAACAATGTATAAAGCATTCCCTTTAAAATCCTTTTAGAACAAACAGCATGTATATCTAGCCAGGCAGAGGAGGACATGGAGTAGGAATGGGAGGATGTCTAAGTGAATAAATCATAATGTTTTAGGCCAGATATCTGATTAAGTACTTAGAATTCATTATTTCATTGTATTTCACACACGCAAACACGTATACGGAATAGGTATCACTGTCTCTATTTCACGTGAGATTCAAGTTAGAGATTTCAATGATGGGTCCAGAATCATATAGTTAACCAGCAAGGCCCGGGGAACCAGCCAAGCCCCAGTGCTGGTGACTTGGGCACTTAACCTGCCCAGGTCGATTTTGAGATACTTGCATCAACTTATCTCAAGGGTTTCTTTCATTCTATCATTTTATTTATTCTTGGCTCTTCTGGGTCTCTGCTGTGATTCACAGGTTTCTCTAGTTGGGGCACACAGGCTTAGCTGCTGTGAAGCAGGCGGGGTCTTAGTTCCCTAACCTGGGATTGAACCTGCATTACCTGCATTGAAAGGCAAATTCTTTCTTTTTTTTTTTTTTTAGTATTTATTTATTTGGTTACACTGGGTCTTAGTTGCAGCATGTTAACTCTTAGTTGAGGCATGTGGGATCTAGTTCCCTGTCCAGGGATCGAACCTGGGCTTCCTTCATTGGAAGCACAGAGTCTTAGCCACTGGATCACTAGGGAAGTCCCTGGAAGGTTTATTTTAGATTTAGCCATTAACTTGAGTGCCATTTTCAGCAATTTTATATTAATGGTCAACTGGAAGCAGGAGAGAGAAATAGATCTGAAACCAATGGCAAGCCATCGTTTAGGAGTGAGTCAAGGATTAAGGCCCATTGAACAAAACTTTGCATCTTAATACACACTAAAGCAGACTCTGGGCTGTGGGATTCCAAGACCCCTAGAGTGCCAAGGACACTTACTTCCTGTGGGTGGTGCAGGCATAAAATTTGGTTGCCATTGACTTGCTTCATGACACATGACTGCCATGGTGGTCATGGCCCTTGAGAGCTCAGAGCCTTTCCAGGAGCATTTCTGTCTTCTGGATGCTTCTAGAGGTGTCCACCCAGTTCAACTTCTTGTTCACTTCTTGTCACACCAATGAACTCTTTTCTGAGTCGAGCCAGTTAATGGAGGAAGCCGGTTTAATTAAGGTGAGCGTACTCAGAAAGTTGTGGTACATATACACAATAGAATATTACTTAGCTATTAAAAAGAATGCATTTGAATCAGTTCTAATGAGGTNGTTCAACTTCTTGTTCACTTCTTGTCACACCAATGAACTCTTTTCTGAGTCGAGCCAGTTAATGGAGGAAGCCGGTTTAATTAAGGTGAGCGTACTCAGAAAGTTGTGGTACATATACACAATAGAATATTACTTAGCTATTAAAAAGAATGCATTTGAATCAGTTCTAATGAGGTGATGAAACTGGAGCCTGTTATACAGAGTGAAGTAAGTCAGAAAGAAAAACACCAATACAGTATATTAATGCATATATATGGAATTTAGAAAGATGATAATGACGACCCTATATTCGAAACAGCAAAAGAGACACAGATAAAAAGAACAGATTTTTGGACTTTGTGGGAGAAGGTGAAGGTGGGATGATTTGAGAGAATAGCATTGAAACACGTATATTACCATATATGAACTCAGTTCAGTTCAGTCGCTCAATCGTGTCCGACTCTTTGTGACCCCGAGAATCGCAGCACGTCAGGCCTCCCTGTCCATCACCAACTCCCGGAGTTCACTCAGACTCACACCCATCGNACCATTCAATATCACGGTAATCCAAGTCTATGCCCCAACCAGTAATGATGAAGAAGCTGAAGTTGAACAATTCTATGAGGACCTACAAGACCTTTTAGAACTAACACCCAAAAAAGATGTCCTTTTCACTATAGGGGACTGGAATGCAAAAGTAGGAAGTCAAGAAACATATATGAACTAGATTACCTCAAAGCCCTGGGATAACCCAGAGGGACAGATGGGGAGAGAGGTAGGAAGGGGGTTTGGGATGGGGGACACACGTACACTTGTGGCTGATTCATGTTGATGTATGGCAAAAACCACCACAATATTGTAAAATAATTAGCCTCCAATTAGAATAATACATAATTTTTTTTTAAAGATGAGCTTATCCAACACCACTCAGAGGGAGCTTCCTCATCCCAGTCTGTTAGCAGCAACTTTCACTAATGTTAAAATGCTAATGAAAGTGACTCCAGAATTTTATAATTTTGGAATTGACATTCTGAGCCTCCATCTTTCCTCAGCAAGGTATTTAGCATTTAATAAGTTCTGAGATTAGGGGCTTTCTTCTCCAGAGAGCAACATTTGCTGTGGGCTGCAAAGATGGCCACTGTGGAAATACTGAATAAATTCAGAATGTTTTATCCAAATACCCAGAAAACACTTAATTAAATGCTATCTATATCTCACACTCCTACAGCTATTAGCCCAAACATTTCTCCATATATATTCAGACTGAATTTTTAAGAAAATCTCCAGACACTTCTGAAGGGGCAATTTTATGTGACTTTTTTTTCAACATTCACAATTTTAAATGTGAATAAAATTGATGTGACTGGCGATCTCAGTTTTGGATTAAAAAATGATAGATTAACGAGTCTGGAAACCAGATATTCGTTTTGAAAGAAAAAAAGAATTCTTTCATTTTTTTCAGACAAAGCTATTTAAAACTACACATTTCTGGGTGTCACTTTGTCTATGTCATTTTGCTAAGTGGCTTCAATCCATCATCTTCTCTGTTTGGTTCCGATAATGTCAGCTGGAATGGGAGCAGCACATTTAGAATTCAAATCAGCAGAGGTTATAACGGCAAGGACAGACTATCCAATAAATATTTAACTCAGGACTTTTCAACATTTATTTAACCAGCACATATTCATCCATCCAAATCCACCGAGAGTGACGGTGCTTGTAACATTCATAACCATTTTCATTTATCCCTTCTGCTGGGATACACAAATACATGCAAAGGCAAAGGGAACATGAAGGACACAGCTTCACAACATGATAAAGACATAATAAATGTTTGATTCAGGCTTTTTCCTACTCTTTTCAAGTAAAATTTCGTTCCTCACTTAATCTTTTTTTTTCATTGTTTAAACATGGAAGAATAAAAAATGATAGCTAGTATCAAAGGGGATCATATGATTTTTGTAAAAAAAAAAAATAAATAAG
Source organism: Neotragus moschatus (assembly GCA_006410615.1). Classification (NCBI taxonomy): domain Eukaryota; kingdom Metazoa; phylum Chordata; class Mammalia; order Artiodactyla; family Bovidae; genus Neotragus; species Neotragus moschatus. Next base: position 627,564 of record SJYA01001948.1, on the reverse strand, counting down.
GGGTCTATTTTCACTATAGGATGCCCACTGACATCTTTTTAGTCCTCGTGTGGGCCAGGTCTGCTCCAAGTGCTTCTGTTCTCCCCCAAACAGCTGGGTGGGAAGTGAAAGGCATATTTAACAAAGCTAGTTCAACCTTAGTTCAGATTAGCCAAGCTGCTGATTTGGGCTCTCCAGAACGGTCCTGCCAGCTCGGTCCTGCCAGCTCGGTCGTTACGTTGGATTTTTTCCTGCGGTGGAACCAGGTAAGTCATGGCTGATGGGGTATCAGCCCAGCCTTTTCAAGGTCCCCCCTCCTTTCCTAACAGGCTGTGGTCTCAGCTCCCAAGACTTCAGCCAGTGCTGTGCTGGTTAATGTTTAACACCAGTCTCTTCAAAAAGAAAATTCCCTCAGTGTAAGTAAACCCACCATGGCCAATTTTCAAGCTATCAATGAGAGATCACCAAACACAGAATTGGGAAGAGATGTGTGTAATTGGGTTTAACAAGCCGTCATAATCTGGCTTCAGCGCACCTCTGGCTGTAGCCCTGGAGACAGTACCAGAATTTCACACCTTCTCTTCCTACTGAGCTGGGAGGTGGAGGGCCCAGGCCCACTGCTGACTTAGCCAAGCACAAAAGTACTTGAGACAGAAGGTGAATCTCATGGACATGGTGCCTTATAACCCCAGAGAAAATAAGAAACCAGTATCATGGAAAATGTAGCCCATGAATATTATTAGCATGTAATTATGTCCACTGTGTTACCATTACTGGAAGTCATTACCCAGAGCATGGTTTGTGGGTTGAATGTGGTAGAAATCACATTCAAATTCAGACATGATGGGAACTGACTTGTCCATATTTTTAAAAAGTAGTTCAGTTACGCTATATATTCCTTTTCAGAGTCCTTCCTGTTATAGAGTAGTACAAGATACTGAATATATTTCCCTGTGGTATACTGGTTTGTCCCTTTTGATCTACATTCATAAGCAAAAATGATTAAACTGTCACCGAAAAGAGAGAAAAAAATCTTGAGTCCTACCAAGAGTCAAGCAGAGCAGAGGTAAGGTTTTGAANAGGGCCCAGGCCCACTGCTGACTTAGCCAAGCACAAAAGTACTTGAGACAGAAGGTGAATCTCATGGACATGGTGCCTTATAACCCCAGAGAAAATAAGAAACCAGTATCATGGAAAATGTAGCCCATGAATATTATTAGCATGTAATTATGTCCACTGTGTTACCATTACTGGAAGTCATTACCCAGAGCATGGTTTGTGGGTTGAATGTGGTAGAAATCACATTCAAATTCAGACATGATGGGAACTGACTTGTCCATATTTTTAAAAAGTAGTTCAGTTACGCTATATATTCCTTTTCAGAGTCCTTCCTGTTATAGAGTAGTACAAGATACTGAATATATTTCCCTGTGGTATACTGGTTTGTCCCTTTTGATCTACATTCATAAGCAAAAATGATTAAACTGTCACCGAAAAGAGAGAAAAAAATCTTGAGTCCTACCAAGAGTCAAGCAGAGCAGAGGTAAGGTTTTGAACAGTTAAAAGTAGAAAATGTTATCTTCGAACATTATCTCAAATCTATAGATGAACCATGGTGTAGATCTGACACCCTGTCCATCATGTATTCATGTTTTCTGTATGCATTATGACCAGATAATAAATATACCTTTTTCATCAGTGAAAGATACATATATGCTGCCTAGCACTGTCAGTTTTCTCTGAATTGTTTGGAAGAACAAATTGTGAAATAAATCTTTCACAGTGTGGGAAGACTGGGTGGGGAAATGACTTAAAAGTAGTTTGCCTAATTTCCTTTTTTAAAATTGAAGTATAGCTGATTTACAATATTATGTTAGTTTTAGGTGTACAACATAGTGATTCAGTATTTTTGCAGATTATAATAATTACAAGATAGTGGCTATATTCCCTATGCTCTACCATCCTTGTTGCTTGTCTGTTTTATACACCATAGTCTGTATCTCTTAACCTCATAACCCATCTTGCCCCTCCTCCCCTCCTCTTTGATAACCACACTTTGTTTTCTATATCTGTGAGTCTGTTTCTGTTTTACATATACATTCGTTTGTATCACTTTTAAAATTGCACATATAAGTGATATCATCAGTATTTATCTTTCCAGATCTGACTTATTTCACTAAGCACAATAATTTCCAGGTCCATCCATGTTGCTGCAAATGGCATTATTTCACTTTTTTTTTTATTCATTCACCTCATTTCTTTTTTCTACATAATGTTTTTTTTTTCCATTTAAGTGTGCTTGATTTATATTTATATAGATTCTTTTTCAGATTCTTTTCCCCTATAGGTTGCTATAAAATGTTGACTATAGTTCCCTGTGCTGCTATACAAGTCTTTGTTGGTTATCTATTTTATACATATCAGTGTGTATATGTTAATGTCAAACTCCTTATTTATCCCTCCCCCGACCCTTTCCTCTTTGGTAATCACATGTTTATTTTCTATGTCTCTGATTCTGTTTCATAAATAAGTTCATTTGTGTCATTTTTTTCAAATTCTACAAATAAGTGACACATGATATTTATCTTTGTCTGGCTTACTTCACTTAGTCTGACAGTCTCTTGGTGTATCCATATTGCTGAAAATGGCATTGTTTCATTCTTTTTTAAGGCTGAGTACTAAGTCCATTACATATATATATACATTGCACCTTCTTTATCCATTCATCTGTTGATGGACATTTAGGTTACTTCCATGTCTTAGCTTTTGTAAACAGTGCTGCAATAAACATTAGGGTGCATGTATCTTTTCGAATTATGATTTTCTCGTTATATATGCACAGAGTAGGATTGCAGGGGATCATACAGTAGCTCTGCTTTTTAGTTTTTTAAGTAACTTCCAGGCTGTTCTCCAGAGTGACTGTACCAGTTTACATTCCCACCAATAGTGTAGGAGGGTTCCTTTTTCTTCATTCTCTCCAGCATTTATTTACAGACTTTTTGATGATGGCCCTTCTGACCAGAATGAGATGACACCTCACTGTAATTTTGATTCGCATTTCTCTGATAACTGGTGTTGAGCATTTTTTCAAGTGTCTACTGGCTCTCTGTATGTTTTCTTTGGAAAAATATGTTTAGATCTTCTACCCATTTTTTGGATTGGATTGTCTGTTTTTTTAATATCAAGCTGTATGAGCCATTTGTTTATTTTGGAAATTAATCTCTTGTTAGTCACATCATTTGCGAATCTTTTCCCCCATTCTGTAGGCTATCTTCTCATTTGTTTATGGTTTCCTTTGCCGTGCAAAAGCTTTTAAGCTTAATTAGGCCCCATTTGTTTATTTATTGATTTTTTATTTCCATTTTTCTAAGAGAGGATACAAAAAGATATTGTTGAGATATATGTCAAAGGGGGTTGTGCCTATATTTTCCTCTAGGAGTTTATCATATCCAGTCTTATATTTAGGTCTTTTATCCACTTTGAGTTTATTTCTGTATGTGGTGTTAAATAATGCTATTTTTAAATTTTTTATTTTATTTTTGCTTTATTTTTGGATGTGCTGGGTCTTCACTGCTGCATTCAGGCTTCCTCTGTTTACAGTGAGTGGGGGCTACTCTCCAGTTGCTTGTAGGTTCTAGAGCACAGGCTTATTTGCCCCACAGCATGTGGAATCTTTCTGGATCAGAGATTGAACCCATGTCCCCTTCCTTGGCAGGCAGATTCTTAACAACTGGACCACTAGGTAAGTCTTAAAGAATGCTCTAATTTTATTTACAGGCAGCTGTCCAGGTTTCCCAGCACCACTTATTGAAGGGACCATTTTTTCCCCATTGTATATTCCTGCCTCCTTTGTGATAGATTAATTGACTATAGGCACATGGGTTTGTTTCTGAGCTTTCTCTCCTGTTCCATTGACCTATATGTCTGTTTTTGTGTCAGTAGGATACTGTTTTGATTATTGTTGCTTTGTAGTATAGTCTGAAGTAAGGGAGTCCAATTCCTCCAACTGTTTTTCTTTCTCAAGACTACCTTGCCTTTTCAGGGCCCCCATGGTGGCTCAGGGATAAAGAATCTGCCTGTCAATACAGGAGACAAAGTTTCCATCCTTGATACAGGAAGACCCCACATACCACTGGGCAACTAAGTCCATGGCCACAACAATTAAGCTTGTGCTCTGGAGCCCAGGAGCAGCAACTATTCAGTTCTTGTGCCCTGGAGCTCGTGCTCTGCAACAAGAAGCCACTAGAATGAGAATCCTGCACATTGCAACTAGAGAGTAGCCCCCACTAGCTGCAATTAAAGGGCAGCACTGAAGACCCAACACAGCCAAAAATGAATAAATGAGTGAAATTATATATAAAAAGATTGCTTTGGCTCAGTTCAGTTCATNCTTAATCTTTTTTTTTCATTGTTTAAACATGGAAGAATAAAAAATGATAGCTAGTATCAAAGGGGATCATATGATTTTTGTAAAAAAAAAAAATAAATAAGGGGTCTATTTTCACTATAGGATGCCCACTGACATCTTTTTAGTCCTCGTGTGGGCCAGGTCTGCTCCAAGTGCTTCTGTTCTCCCCCAAACAGCTGGGTGGGAAGTGAAAGGCATATTTAACAAAGCTAGTTCAACCTTAGTTCAGATTAGCCAAGCTGCTGATTTGGGCTCTCCAGAACGGTCCTGCCAGCTCGGTCCTGCCAGCTCGGTCGTTACGTTGGATTTTTTCCTGCGGTGGAACCAGGTAAGTCATGGCTGATGGGGTATCAGCCCAGCCTTTTCAAGGTCCCCCCTCCTTTCCTAACAGGCTGTGGTCTCAGCTCCCAAGACTTCAGCCAGTGCTGTGCTGGTTAATGTTTAACACCAGTCTCTTCAAAAAGAAAATTCCCTCAGTGTAAGTAAACCCACCATGGCCAATTTTCAAGCTATCAATGAGAGATCACCAAACACAGAATTGGGAAGAGATGTGTGTAATTGGGTTTAACAAGCCGTCATAATCTGGCTTCAGCGCACCTCTGGCTGTAGCCCTGGAGACAGTACCAGAATTTCACACCTTCTCTTCCTACTGAGCTGGGAGGTGGAGGGCCCAGGCCCACTGCTGACTTAGCCAAGCACAAAAGTACTTGAGACAGAAGGTGAATCTCATGGACATGGTGCCTTATAACCCCAGAGAAAATAAGAAACCAGTATCATGGAAAATGTAGCCCATGAATATTATTAGCATGTAATTATGTCCACTGTGTTACCATTACTGGAAGTCATTACCCAGAGCATGGTTTGTGGGTTGAATGTGGTAGAAATCACATTCAAATTCAGACATGATGGGAACTGACTTGTCCATATTTTTAAAAAGTAGTTCAGTTACGCTATATATTCCTTTTCAGAGTCCTTCCTGTTATAGAGTAGTACAAGATACTGAATATATTTCCCTGTGGTATACTGGTTTGTCCCTTTTGATCTACATTCATAAGCAAAAATGATTAAACTGTCACCGAAAAGAGAGAAAAAAATCTTGAGTCCTACCAAGAGTCAAGCAGAGCAGAGGTAAGGTTTTGAACAGTTAAAAGTAGAAAATGTTATCTTCGAACATTATCTCAAATCTATAGATGAACCATGGTGTAGATCTGACACCCTGTCCATCATGTATTCATGTTTTCTGTATGCATTATGACCAGATAATAAATATACCTTTTTCATCAGTGAAAGATACATATATGCTGCCTAGCACTGTCAGTTTTCTCTGAATTGTTTGGAAGAACAAATTGTGAAATAAATCTTTCACAGTGTGGGAAGACTGGGTGGGGAAATGACTTAAAAGTAGTTTGCCTAATTTCCTTTTTTAAAATTGAAGTATAGCTGATTTACAATATTATGTTAGTTTTAGGTGTACAACATAGTGATTCAGTATTTTTGCAGATTATAATAATTACAAGATAGTGGCTATATTCCCTATGCTCTACCATCCTTGTTGCTTGTCTGTTTTATACACCATAGTCTGTATCTCTTAACCTCATAACCCATCTTGCCCCTCCTCCCCTCCTCTTTGATAACCACACTTTGTTTTCTATATCTGTGAGTCTGTTTCTGTTTTACATATACATTCGTTTGTATCACTTTTAAAATTGCACATATAAGTGATATCATCAGTATTTATCTTTCCAGATCTGACTTATTTCACTAAGCACAATAATTTCCAGGTCCATCCATGTTGCTGCAAATGGCATTATTTCACTTTTTTTTTTATTCATTCACCTCATTTCTTTTTTCTACATAATGTTTTTTTTTTCCATTTAAGTGTGCTTGATTTATATTTATATAGATTCTTTTTCAGATTCTTTTCCCCTATAGGTTGCTATAAAATGTTGACTATAGTTCCCTGTGCTGCTATACAAGTCTTTGTTGGTTATCTATTTTATACATATCAGTGTGTATATGTTAATGTCAAACTCCTTATTTATCCCTCCCCCGACCCTTTCCTCTTTGGTAATCACATGTTTATTTTCTATGTCTCTGATTCTGTTTCATAAATAAGTTCATTTGTGTCATTTTTTTCAAATTCTACAAATAAGTGACACATGATATTTATCTTTGTCTGGCTTACTTCACTTAGTCTGACAGTCTCTTGGTGTATCCATATTGCTGAAAATGGCATTGTTTCATTCTTTTTTAAGGCTGAGTACTAAGTCCATTACATATATATATACATTGCACCTTCTTTATCCATTCATCTGTTGATGGACATTTAGGTTACTTCCATGTCTTAGCTTTTGTAAACAGTGCTGCAATAAACATTAGGGTGCATGTATCTTTTCGAATTATGATTTTCTCGTTATATATGCACAGAGTAGGATTGCAGGGGATCATACAGTAGCTCTGCTTTTTAGTTTTTTAAGTAACTTCCAGGCTGTTCTCCAGAGTGACTGTACCAGTTTACATTCCCACCAATAGTGTAGGAGGGTTCCTTTTTCTTCATTCTCTCCAGCATTTATTTACAGACTTTTTGATGATGGCCCTTCTGACCAGAATGAGATGACACCTCACTGTAATTTTGATTCGCATTTCTCTGATAACTGGTGTTGAGCATTTTTTCAAGTGTCTACTGGCTCTCTGTATGTTTTCTTTGGAAAAATATGTTTAGATCTTCTACCCATTTTTTGGATTGGATTGTCTGTTTTTTTAATATCAAGCTGTATGAGCCATTTGTTTATTTTGGAAATTAATCTCTTGTTAGTCACATCATTTGCGAATCTTTTCCCCCATTCTGTAGGCTATCTTCTCATTTGTTTATGGTTTCCTTTGCCGTGCAAAAGCTTTTAAGCTTAATTAGGCCCCATTTGTTTATTTATTGATTTTTTATTTCCATTTTTCTAAGAGAGGATACAAAAAGATATTGTTGAGATATATGTCAAAGGGGGTTGTGCCTATATTTTCCTCTAGGAGTTTATCATATCCAGTCTTATATTTAGGTCTTTTATCCACTTTGAGTTTATTTCTGTATGTGGTGTTAAATAATGCTATTTTTAAATTTTTTATTTTATTTTTGCTTTATTTTTGGATGTGCTGGGTCTTCACTGCTGCATTCAGGCTTCCTCTGTTTACAGTGAGTGGGGGCTACTCTCCAGTTGCTTGTAGGTTCTAGAGCACAGGCTTATTTGCCCCACAGCATGTGGAATCTTTCTGGATCAGAGATTGAACCCATGTCCCCTTCCTTGGCAGGCAGATTCTTAACAACTGGACCACTAGGTAAGTCTTAAAGAATGCTCTAATTTTATTTACAGGCAGCTGTCCAGGTTTCCCAGCACCACTTATTGAAGGGACCATTTTTTCCCCATTGTATATTCCTGCCTCCTTTGTGATAGATTAATTGACTATAGGCACATGGGTTTGTTTCTGAGCTTTCTCTCCTGTTCCATTGACCTATATGTCTGTTTTTGTGTCAGTAGGATACTGTTTTGATTATTGTTGCTTTGTAGTATAGTCTGAAGTAAGGGAGTCCAATTCCTCCAACTGTTTTTCTTTCTCAAGACTACCTTGCCTTTTCAGGGCCCCCATGGTGGCTCAGGGATAAAGAATCTGCCTGTCAATACAGGAGACAAAGTTTCCATCCTTGATACAGGAAGACCCCACATACCACTGGGCAACTAAGTCCATGGCCACAACAATTAAGCTTGTGCTCTGGAGCCCAGGAGCAGCAACTATTCAGTTCTTGTGCCCTGGAGCTCGTGCTCTGCAACAAGAAGCCACTAGAATGAGAATCCTGCACATTGCAACTAGAGAGTAGCCCCCACTAGCTGCAATTAAAGGGCAGCACTGAAGACCCAACACAGCCAAAAATGAATAAATGAGTGAAATTATATATAAAAAGATTGCTTTGGCTCAGTTCAGTTCATTCACTCAGTCGTGTCCGACTCTTTGCGACCCCATGAATTGCAGCACACCAGGCCTCCCTGTCCATCACCAGCTCCAGGAGTTCACTCAGACTCACGCCCATCAAGTCAGTGATGCCATCCAGCCATCTCATCCTCAGTCGTCCCCTTCTCCTCCTGCCCCCAATCCCTCCCGGCATCAGAGTCTTTTCCAATGAATCAACTTTGGCTCTTCAGGGTCTTTTGTGTTCCCACACAAATTTTTAAAATAAACCAATTGAAATTAAAATGACCAACAATATCAAATGTTGGTGAAGATATAACCCAATGGTTTTTCTCAAACACTTCTGGTGAGCCTGTAAACTGGTAGTACACTTTGGGGAATAGTTTGGCATTATCTACTAATGTTAAATATATGCGTACTGTATGACATAGCAAGTCTATTCTCATAGATGTTTCAGAGGGAAATGTATGTCCGTGTGCATCAAAATCCACGGGCAATAATGTTCATAGGCAATATTATTCACAGTAACCCCAGGAAGAACCCAGATCTCTATCAGTAGAAAATCAAATAAACATGGTATAAACATACAATGAACTTCTACACAGCAATGAAAATGAACAAACTACTGCTAATATACCAGAACATACCCAAACTTCTCAAATGTGAAATTAAGCAAAAGAAGCCAGACACAGAAGAATCATACTATATTATTCCACTTATTGCTGTTGTTCAGGCACAAAATCACACCTGACTCTTTGCGGCCCCATGGACTGTAGCATACCAGTCTCCTCTGTCCTCCACCATCTCCTGGAGTTTTCTCAAATTCATGTCTACTGAGTTGGTGATGATAAGTAACCATCTCATCCTCTGCTGCCCCCTTCTCCTTTGGCTTCAATCTTTCCCAGCATCGGGGTCTTTTCTAGTGAACTGGTCCTTTGTATCAGGTGGCCAAACTATTGAAGCTTCAGTTTCAGCAACAGTCCTTCCAGTGAATATTCAGGGTTGATTTCTTTTAGGACTGACAGTTTTGATGTCCTTGCAGTCCAAGGGACTCTCAAGAATCTTCTCCAACACCAACACCACAGTTCAAAAACATCAATTCTTCAGCACTCAGCTTTCTTTATGGACCAATGCTCACATCCATACATGACTACTGGAAAAACTGTAGCTTTGACTATATGGATCTTTGTCAGTAAAGTGATGTCTCTGCTTTTTTAATATGCTGAAGAAGAACTAAGAGCCTCTTGAGGAAAGTGAAAGAGGATAGTGAAAAAGTTGGCTTAAAGCTCAACATTCAGAAAACTAAGATCATGGCATCTGGTCCCATCACTTCATGGCAAATAGATCGGGAAACAGTGGAAACAGTGGCAGACTTTATTTTGGGGGGCACCAAAAATCACTGCAGATGGTGATTGCAGCCATGAAATTAAAAGACTCTTACTCCTTGGGAGGAAAGTTATGACCAACATAGATAGCATATTGAAAAGCAGCGACATTACTTGTCAACAAAGTTCTGTCTAGTCAAGGCTACGGTTTTTCCAGGTCATGTATGGATGTGAGAGTTGGACTATAAAGAAAGCTGAGTGCAGAAGAATTGATGCTTTTGAACTGTGGGACTCTTGAAAGTCCCTTGGACTGCAAGGAGATCCAACCAGTCCATTCTAAAGGAAATCAGTCCTGAATGTTCATTGGAAGGACTGATGTTGAAGCTGAAACTCCAAATTTTGGCCACCTCATGCAAAGAGCTGACTCATTTGAAAAGACCCTGATGTTGGGAAAGATTGAAGGCAGGAGGAGAAGGGGACGACAGAGGATGAGATGGCTGGATGGCATCACCAACTCAATGGACATGGGTTTGGGAGGACTCCAGGAGCTGGTGATGGACAGGGAGGCCTGGTGTGCTGTGATTCATGGGGTTGCAAAGAGTCAGACATGACTGAGCGACTGAACCGAACTAGATTTGTCACAACTTTTCTTCCAAGAAGCAAAGATCTTTCCATTTCATGGCTTCAGTCACCATCCACAGTGATTTTGGAGAAAACAAGAAAAGAAAATCTGTCACTGCTTCCACTTTCTCCCCATCTATTTGTCATGAAGTGATGGGACCAGATGCCAAGATCTTTGTTTTCTGAATGCTGAGTTTGAAGTCAGCTTTTTCACTCTCTTTCACCCTCATCAAGAGACTACCATTGCTCTTCACTTTCTGCCATTAGAGTGGTATCATCTGCATATTGATGTTGCTGATATTTCTCCTGGCAATCTTGATTCCAGCTTGTGATTCATCCAGCCCAGCATTTCACATGATGTACTCTGCATATAAGTTAAATAAGCACGGTGACAATATACAGCCTTGATGTACTCCTTTCCCAATTTTGAACCAGTCAGTCGTTCCATGTAAGGTTCTAACTGTTGCTTCTTGACCTGCATACAGGTTTCTCAGGAGACAGGAAAAGAAAGAAAGTGAAGTCGCTCAGTCTTGTCCAACTCTGTGACCCCATGGACTGTAGTCCACCAGGCTCCTCCATCCATGGAATTTTCCAGGCAAGAGTGGGTTGTCATTTCCTTCTCCAGGGGATCTTCCCAACCCAAGGATTGAACCCAGGTCTCCCACATTGCAGGCAGACGCTTTACCATCTGACCCACCAGGAAAGCCCCAGGAGACAGGTAAGGTGATCTGGTATCCCTATCTCTTTAAGAATCTTCCACAATTTGTTGTGATCCACAGTCAAAGGCTTTCCCATAGTCAGTGAAACAGGAGATGTTTTTCTGGAATCCCCTCGCTTTCTCCATGATCCGACAGATGCTGGCAATTTGATCTTTAGTTCCTCTGCCTCTTTGAAACTCAGCTTGTATATCTGAAAGTTCTCGGTTCACATACTGCTGTAGCTGAGCTTGAAGGATTTTGAGTATAACCTTGCTAGCATGTGAAATGAATGCAATTGTGCAGTAGCTTGAATATTCTTTGGCATTGCCCTTCTTTGGGGCTGGAATGAAAACTGACCTTTTCCAGTCCTGTTGCCACTGCTGAGTTTTCTAAATTTTCTGACATATTAACAACATCATCTTTTAGTATTTTCAATAGCTCAGCCAGAATTCCATCACTTCCACTAGCTTTGTTTGTAGTAATGCTTCTTCAGGCCCACTTGACTTCACACTACAGCTCTAGGTGAGTGACCACACCATTGTGGTTATCTCGGTCATTAAAACCTTTTTTGTATAGTTCTTCTGTGTATTCTTGCCACCTCTTCTTAATGTTTTCTGCTTCTGTTAGGTCCTTACTGTTTCTGTCCTTTATTGTGCCCATCCTTGCATGAAACAGGCCCTTGATATCTCAAATTTTCTCAGAGAGATTGCTGGTCTTTCCCATTCTATTGTTTTCCTCTATTTCTTTGCTCTGTTTGTTTAAGAAGGCCTTCTTATCTCTCCTTGCTCTTCTCTGGAACTCTGCCTTCGCTTGAGTATATCTTTCCTTTTCTCCCTTGCCTCTTGCTTCTCTTCTTTCCTCAGCTGTTTATGAAGCCTCCTCAGGCAACCACTTTGCCTTCTTGCATTTCTTTTCCTGTGAAATGGTTTTGGTCACTACCTTCTGTGCTGTGCTCAGTTGCTCAGTTGTGTCCAACTCTTAGATCCTGTAGCCCACCAGGATAGGCTGTCCTTGGAACTTTTCAGGCAAGAATACTGGAGTGGGTTGCCGTTTCCTACTCCAGCGGATCTTTCCAACCCAGGGATCCAAGCTGGGTCTCTTAGGTCTCCTGCATTGGCAGATTCTTCACCCCTGTGCCCTCTGGAAGCCTCACACCATGTCCTCTACAAGGTTACAAACCTCCATCATAGTTCTTCAGGCACTCTGTCTGCCAGATCTATTCCCTTGAATCTATTTTTCATCTCTGCTGTATAATCATAAGGGAATTGATTTAGCTCATACTTGAATGGCCTAGTGGTCTTCCCTACTTTCTTCAATTTAAGCTTTTCCCTACTTTCTTCAGTTTAGTCGAATTTTGCATTAAAGAGCTCATGGTCTGAGCCACAGTCAGCTCCAGGTTTTGTTTTTACTGATTGTATAGAGCTTTTTCATCTTTGGCTGAAAAGAAGACAATCAATCTGACTTTGGTATTGACCATCTGGTGATGTCCATGTGTAGAATCACCTCTTGTGCTGTTGGAAAAGACTGTTTGCTATGACCAGTATGTTCTCTTAACAAAACTCTGCTAGTCCTTGCCCTGCTTTATTTCGTACTCCAAAGCCAAACTTGCCTGTTACTTTGGGTATCTCTTGACTTCCTACTCTTGCATTCTAATCAGCTTTGATGAAAAGCACCTCCTTTTGTGGTGTCAGTTCTAGAAGATGTTGTAGGTCTTCATCTGTGTGTGTTCAGTCACTCAGTTGTGTCTGACTCTTTGCAATCCCACGGATCATAGCCCGTCAGGCTCCCTCGTCCATTTCCCAGGCAAATATACTGGAATGACTTGCCATTTCTTACTCCATAGATCTTCATAAAACTGGCCAACTTCAACTTCCTCAGCATCAGTGGTTGGGGCATAGACTTGGATTACTGTGATGTTGAATGGTTTGCACTGGAAATGAGCTGAGATCATTCTATTGTTTATGGATTGCACCCAAATACTGCATTTCAGACTCTTTTGAGGTCTACTCCATTTCTTCTAAGGGATTTTTGCCCACGGTAGTAGATAACATAGTCATCTGAATTAAAGTCGCCCATTCCTGTCCATTTTAGTTTACTGATTTTTTTAAGATGTTGATGTTCAATCTTGCCATCTCCTGCTTGACCATATCCAATTTACCTTGATTCATGGACCTCACACTCCATGTTTCTTTGCAATGTTATTCTTTTCAGCACTGGACTTTACTTTCACCACCAGATATGTCCACAATTGGGCATCATTTTCACTTTGGTCCAGCAGCTTCATTCTTTCTGGAGCTATTAGTAATTGCCCTCCACACTTCCCCAGTAGTGTATTGGACACCTTCTGACCTGGGGCAGGGGGTCTCATCTTTCAGTGACATATCTTTTTGCCTTTTCATGCTGCCCTTGGAGCTCTCTAGGCAGGAATACTGTAGTGAGTTGCCATTTCCTTCCCCAGTGGACCACATTTTGTCAGATCTCTTCACCATGACCCGTCCATCTTGGGTGGCCCTGCACAGCTTGACTCATAGCTTCATTGAGTTATGCAAACCCCTTCGCCACAACAACGCTTTGATCCATTAAAGATATTATTCCACTCACATAAAGATAAAAAGCTGGCCAAACAAATCTACGGTTAAGTTGGGAAACTGGTTACTTTTAGAGAGGAGGAGATAGACAATAGTTGAGATAGAGTATAAAGAAGGCTTTTGAGTCCTGGCCTAGTTTTATTTCTTGACATGAGAGGTAGTTAAATAAGGTAGTTAAATAAGTCTAATTCTTTGTTAGAATTTTGTGTTGTATACTTATAACCTGTGTATTTTTCTGTATATGTGTGTATTTAACGTTGAAGAATTTAAGTAATAAAATATGTCATTCATTCATTCATCCATTGGTCTATTCACTGATTCATCAGTAAACCTTTGTTGAGGGTTACCTGCAATACTATCAGTGAACCTAGCTCTAGTGGGTTGCAATGTAAGTTTCTTATGGAAAAAAATTTTTATTGTTTTTCTTTTGATCTCATGATGCTGTGAAGAGGGCTTAACAAAAAGCAAGTGACCTAGAACCATTTACTCATTGCACTTGGCTTGGTCTTCACTCTGCCAATGGTTGATAGTAAGGATAACCAAGCCATTTTGTTGCTCTGGACCTGTGGTCATCTGGAGGAGCTGATGTTTCCTTCAGCTTTGAAATTCTAATCAGCTTGAGTGGAGCTCACATTCTCTGTGCTAGACGCTTTGCTAAGAATTGGGGTCACAAGAGCAAGCAATCAAACAAAAACACGATCCTGCCCTCCAGAAGTGCATAACCTTGCCAATAGCAAAGCGATCATTGTGACACAGTGAGACAGATGGTGCTTTGATGGTTTGTCTGTCCAGGTTGCTAAGGCCGCACATATGAGGAGCAGCTCACCCAGACTTCCAAAGGAAGGCTGCCCAAAGCCCGGAAGCCTGGTCCTGCTTCAACTGTGCAGGAAGTGATGCTGTGTGGGGCAGAGTCTTAGCCAGGCTGGGCCAGCAAGTCTTTCCTGAGGCCTGGAAGTAGGAAGAAGCTTCTGCCAGGCTGAAAAGCAGAGGAAAGAGAATCCAGAAGACTCAAAGGAACAATATAGAGTTTTTTTAAATCCTTAATTGTCAGCTTACTATGGAAAATGTAAAGCTCTGTGAAATAGAATGGCGGGGGTCAGTGTGCAGAAGGAGGTCCTGCCCGTGGCAGGCCAGGACAAGAGAGGCCTTGATGGCCAGGATACCAAACCACAAATCAATAATTACCCAGTGGAAAGAGCTCTGTCTTCCCCCCTGTTTACAGCTTCTGGGTGTCTGGCTGGCTGAGCAAGACTGGGTGAAAGCAGGCTCCTGGGGGCAAGTCTGGGATCACCTGGTTGCTGGTAGCTTGATAATCTTGCTCCAAAGAGTGAAAACACTAAGAGCTCTTCCAAACCCTAAGGGTACACAGCCCCACTGAGAATTTGGGTCATTAGTGATGCACTTTGAAAGGCACAGTAAACAAAGCTATGGGCCTCGTTGAAAGGTTCCCCCCAGACATCTTGATCTGTGGAGTCAGAAATCTGAGAGCACCCAGTAGTTCTCCCTGAGGCAAAGATCTGTGGATTTTGCTTATCCAACTCTCTCAGAGGCTCCCCCAAGCCTCTGCAAGATCCAAACAGTTGTTTTGCATTTGGGCTTAGCAGATGTGGCCATTTGCATACAGGTAAATTTCCATATACATAAACATAAAGACCTAGCAGACCTTCAGATTATTGTCAGATGGAAACCTAGAGACTATGTGGGGCTTCCCAGGTGGTGCAGTAGTAAAGAATCCTCCTGCCAATGCAGGAGATACAAGTGAGGGTTCGATCTCTAAGTCGGGAAGATCCCCTTGATTAGGAAATGGCAACCCACTCCAGTATTCTTGCCTGGGAAATCCCACAGACAGAGAAGCCTGGCAGGCTACAGTTCATGAGGTTGCAAAGAGTCGAGCATGACTGAGCCCAAACACCAAAGACTATTCAGCACCCATCAGCATAGCCAACAAACAGACATCAAGACCAGCATCAGGGAACCACGGTCCGCAGTTAAATAGTATGGAGTCCTCTTAGAAATGGTACTTAGGAAAAAAACTCAGAGAAACCAATACACGCCCTGGGGAGTTCTGGGAACTTGGTCCCGACAGCTGCACACAGGATGTCTCACCTGCCTCTCGGAGGGCAGGGGCTCATTCCTGGGCCCACTGCCTGTCTCACTGTGCTCATAGAGGTGCCCTTGGCTGTCACTCGTCACTGATGGGGAGGGGCTGCTGGTGTGTGAGTGCGGGAGGGGCGGGGACATTCTAGTGTGTGCGCCAGTCCAAAGAACTGTCTCTTCTCTGCAAGACTTTAAAAATATATATTTATTTATTTATTTGGCTGAGCAGGGTCTTCATTGTGGTGTGCTGGACCTTTAGTAATGGCATGTGGGATCTAGTTCCCCGACCAGGGATTGAACCCAGGCCCCCTGCATTGTGAGTTTGGGGTCTTAGCCACTGGGCCACTAGGGAAGTCCCTCCTCCTGAAAGACTTTTGACTGTTCACTNTCTGCCGTAAGGGTGGTGTTGTCCACATATCTTAGGTTATTGATATTTCTCCAAGCAATCTTGATTCCAGCTTGTGCTTCATCCAGCCTGGCATTCCGCATGATGTACTCCGCATATAAGTTAAATAATCAAGGTGACAATATACAGCCTTGACGCACTTCTTTCTCAATTTGGAACCAGTCCATTGTTCCATGTCTGGTTCTAAGTGTTGCTTCTTGACCTGCATACAGATTTCTCAGGAGACAGGTCAGGCGGTCTGGTATTTCCATCTCTTAAAGAGTTTTCCACAGTCTGTCGTGATCTACACAGTCAAAGGTTTTGGCATAATCAATAAGCAGAAGTAGATGTTTTTCTGGAACTCTCTTGCTTTTTCAATGATCCAGTGGATGTTGGCAATTTGATCTCTGGTTCCTCTGCCTTTTTCTAAATCCAGCTTGAATGTCTGGAAGTTCTCAGTTCATGTACTATGTGTGTGTGTGTAGTTCTGTCCAAATTTCCAAATTTGTGTTCAAACTTTTTATAAAGGTGCCAATCATATTGGATCAGGGCTCACCTGACTCCAGTAAAACCTCATCTTTGTTAATTATATCTGTAATGAGTCTGTTTTCAAATAAACATTCTGAGATACCAGAGATTAGTGTTTCAACATGTGAATTTTGCAGGGACAAAATTCAACCCACTACACCAAGCAAGGGCTCCTGCAGCCTCACCCCTCGGGGCAGCTGTGAGAATAAGCATCACCTCAGAGCTGTCCCAGGCCAAGCTGGGCTCTCGTGTTCCCACACTGACAGTCTAATGACCTTAGGGGTGTGGAGGAGAGGACAGACACTCCGTGGCACTTCCAGCGTTGTGTATATCTTTGTGTGATTAAGAGCACACCCAAATAATTTTTTAAAGAGACCCAAGCCGATGCAGAAAAAGCATCGCATTGCCCATTACAATGATTGTCAAGATAGAAGGTCATTGGTTTCCCGAAAGAAGGGCTCAAAGTAAAAAACCCACACTCCACAAGCAGAAAGAGCAAGAGGGACCCAAGAAGGAGAAGGAGAGGTGGGATGGGGGAGCCAGGAATCCAGGTGATGAAACCCAGTGTCTCTTACAATGAAAACTTTAGATCCCAATCCCAAACATCAAGGCAGCTGGTTGACCAAATACAGTTGATGACAAACGGCACTTTTAAAATCAGGACTGAAACATCTGAAATTGTCTATGGTCATCATTTCTGGGCTTCACATGTGCTGAGAACCAAGATGAAGAAGATGAAGGCTCTGGGTCCAGTCAGCTGGGGTCACCCCACGGCGGTGGGCAGTGTGGGTACACTCATACTTTCCGAGGGTTGGATTCTAGCTGCTGCGGAGTTTGAACGGTAAACACTCTGGTGGTGACTGCAGCCTGAGTCATGTTAAAGGAAACATCAAATAAAAGCAAAAAAAAAAGCTCTGATTAGAAAAACGTCATCTAAGACAAGAAGCCTGTTGTCTGAACATACTCATCCAGTTCCCAGAGCTGACCAGAAGACTTCCAATCAAACTGCAGCTGGTACCAAAATATTTTCCCTGTATATATATATATTTTTGGAAGACTCTTCAAAGATAGAACCATCTAGGAGATCAAAGTTGAAAAAGTAAACATTATTGTTACATATTTCTTCTGAAAGGGAATGTGCTTCTCAGAACAGTTCTCTAAGGGGTACCATCCTCACCCAAACCATGTGGTCTGAGATTGGAAGGGGACCCAAGGAAAGTCAGGGAGTTGCTGCCTAAGGAAGGGGTACTGGGTGCTCGACCAGCAGAAACAAAGGATGTGTGAGCATTGGCTCATCAGTCTAGATCTCCCTTTAGAGACAAAAGGGAAGGGTATGTGGGTCCAGAGGAGCAGGCAACTCCAACGTGGTGGAGGCCCTTCATAGCTCTTGCACCTAGTAAGAAATTTTAAAAGCTGAAATATTGCTGGCAGTTACTATTAAAGGATTTACTTGTTAAGTTGCTAAGGAAGTTACAGAAACAGATGGGCCATACTACTTAGGAGATGAAATCTCAAGAGTTCCTGGGGGTTATAGGGCCCCATTTCCATCCCTCCCTCACTCCATCTGGACTTTGATGTGGGCTGTGGCAAAAATACCACCACTTGCCAGCAGAGCTGCAGAGTTTAAAATATGATAACTTCACGTTGCTACACGGATGACACGTCTCAGTTACCATCTTGTATGTCAGCTCTGTCTGAGACTCTTGCCTTTCAGTTCCTTTTATGGTGCCGGGCAAGTAGACACAAAACGAATAGAAAAAACATGAACCTGTAAGCAAGCAATGGACATCTGTTATGCGTCTGTAGACACCAAACTCAGGGCTGGTTAGTTTCACATGTAATTTAATTTAATCTGCGTAATATTCCCGAACTGATTATCAGAGTGGTATCTTCAAGGAACTTAGGCTCTAGCTTGGAATATAAATCATAATGGAAAAAAAGTTACATGTAAAAATAATAGATAGTGGTATTGGTATAAAGACAGGTATATGGATCAATGGAACAGACTAGAGAGTTCAGAAATTGTCCTATACATATAGGGCCCCTTGCTTTTNACTGATTATCAGAGTGGTATCTTCAAGGAACTTAGGCTCTAGCTTGGAATATAAATCATAATGGAAAAAAAGTTACATGTAAAAATAATAGATAGTGGTATTGGTATAAAGACAGGTATATGGATCAATGGAACAGACTAGAGAGTTCAGAAATTGTCCTATACATATAGGGCCCCTTGCTTTTTGAAAAGAAGCCAAGGAAATACAATGGGAAAAGAACAATCTTTTCCACAAATGGTACTGAAACAGTTGGTTATCCTACATAAGAGGAATCTTAACCCTTACTGCATACTGTATGTAAAGCGTAAACCCAAGTGGATCATTCGCCTAAGTGTAGGAGCTGCTGTTGCTGCTGCTAAGTCGCGTCAGTCGTGTCCGACTCTGTGCGACCCCATAGACGGCAGCCCACCAGGCTCCCCCGTCCCTGGGATTCTCCAAGCAAGAACACTGGAGTGGGTTGCCATTTCCTTCTCCAGTGCAGGAAAGTGAAAAGTGAAAGGGAAGTCGCTCAGTCGTGTCCGACTCTTTGCGACCCCATGGACTGCAGCCCACCAGGCTCCTCTGCCCATGGAATTTTCCAGGCAAGAGTACTGGAGTGGGGTGCCATTGCCTTCCCCGAAGTGTAGGAGCTAGTGCTATAAAAACTTTAGAAGAGAACACAGGAAAATATCTTAGTGACCTGGGTTGGGGAAAGATTTCCTAAATAGGGCACAAGAAACATGAGCCACAAAAGAAAAAAATAATAAATTGGAGAATTCATCAAGATTTACAAAGACTGACTATAGGCCTTTCCAGGTGGTGCTAGTGGTAAAGAACTCGCCTGGCCAAAGCAGGAGGCATAAAAGATGGCTGGATCCCTGGGTTGGGAAGATCCTCTGGAGAAGTGCATGGAGAGAACTCACTCCAGAATTCTTGCCTAGAAAATCCCGTGGACAGGGGAGCCTGGTGGGCCATAGTCCACAGGGTCGCAAAGAGTTAGACACGACCGAAGTGACTTAGCACACACATACACACACATACACACATGACTACAGGCCACAAAGAATTTGGGAGGAAGATTAAAACGTTCAATACCTTTCTTGTGGTGGTGTTTACACAATTACAAACACAGTGTAAAACTCTCCTAATTGAATACTTAAAATGGGTGGATGTTTATTGTATGCAAGTGATAGCTCAATAAAACTGACCTGACCCCAAAATGAAGCCTGTATCATCCTCAATTCACAGATGAGGAAACTGGGGCTTCATAAAAGGTGAGCAACATGGCTGAAAAACTAGCAAGTAGTGGAGGTGGCCTTCGAACCCGGGTGTTTGCGTGCACAGCTCATCTTCTTCTTTTAGCATCTTGTTGCCTCCCTTGCTGTTCACTCTATAGCCAATTACTAAAGGCTCATATTAAAGGAATCTAACAGCTAGCAGAATAAGGCATGTCTCAGACGGTCCCATGCCAAAGAACGTGCGGGTTAGTCTTCCCCATCTAATTCTTACTTCGAAGCCCTGCCTTCCCCTGGCTCCTCTCATGGGTTACTGACCTGCCCGGGGCATGCATGTCCTACCTCTGAGACGCATGGTTCTCCAAGGCCATCCTTAACCCAGCATCCCACTGGCCCTGCCTTCACCACCTAAGTCTTTGCTTCCCTCATCTCCACGCTCAGACTGACCCCACCTCACTTTCAGTTACTTTTGCCTGGTTTTGCTGGGCCCTACTTGATTTTGTGCTTGTTTATCTTGCTCTTTCATTTCTTGTGAGCCTTGTCATCTACAGACCTAAGAAGTCCCTAACGCGTCCATCAGCTTCACGGAATGCTACTATTGAGCTTGCATGCCCCTCAAAGCACCCAAGACAGCCTCTGTTACACACTAGGAGCCACAGGTTGCATGTGAACTTCTCAGCACGACCTAGTTCGGGTGAACAGCGTTTGTAAGGTGACTGCTCTGTCTGCCGTTTGGCTGGGGCTTACAAACACAGAATGAAGAGGATGTGGTCCTTGCCTTTAGGGGGCTGACAGTGCAGTGGGGAGATGGGTGTATAAAGATGTAATTTCCCACCAGTGCAATGGATGCAGTGATAGGAATAGGAGTGAAGCCCAGGCTGTTACCGCTAACGACACACCCCCCTCGCCTGAGGTTTGCAGCAGTGTGGTGCGGTGTGCCGTGATGGAGGGTGATGTGGACAGCCCTGCCCACGGGGAAGATGACCTCTGCTGTACTGGAAGGACAGGGAGGTGACTTGAAAGTCCTAGGAAGACACGTGCAAATGCATGGAAGTATGAAAGAGCCCACGTGTNCACTAACGACACACCCCCCTCACCTGAGGTTTGCAGCAGTGTGGTGCGGTGTGCCGTGATGGAGGGTGATGTGGACAGCCCTGCCCACAGGGAAGATGACCTCTGCTGTACTGGAAGGACAGGGAGGTGACTTGAAAGTCCTAGGAAGACACGTGCAAATGCATGGAAGTATGAAAGAGCCCACGTGTCCAGGGAAGCAGAGTTTGGTGACACCAAGTGTGGACTATAAAGGGAGAGATGGGATCTGAGGTCTAGGAGGTGCAGAAGGCTGGTAAGAGAGGGCTTTGTGACAAGAATCAAGCCCCAAGCCAGCTCACAGCCAGGCTGACTCTGATCCAAGGACAGGAAATAAAATCATGGAAAAAGCATTTATGGGGCTTTGACTGTGTGTGAGGCAATGTTATAATCACTTTATGCGTGTTTATCACTTTTCAGGTACTAGCACCATTATCATGGAGAAGGCAATGGCACCCCACTCCAGTACCCTTGCCTGGAAAATCCCATGGGTGGAGGAGCCTGGNTAAAGATGTAATTTCCCACCAGTGCAATGGATGCAGTGATAGGAATAGGAGTGAAGCCCAGGCTGTTACCGCTAACGACACACCCCCCTCGCCTGAGGTTTGCAGCAGTGTGGTGCGGTGTGCCGTGATGGAGGGTGATGTGGACAGCCCTGCCCACGGGGAAGATGACCTCTGCTGTACTGGAAGGACAGGGAGGTGACTTGAAAGTCCTAAGAAGACACGTGCAAATGCATGGAAGTATGAAAGAGCCCACGTGTCCAGGGAAGCAGAGTTTGGTGACGCCAAGTGTGGACTATAAAGGGAGAGATGGGACCTGAGGTCTAGGAGGTGCAGAAGGCTGTTAAGAGAGGGCTTTGTGACAAGAATCAAGCCCCAAGCCAGCTCAGAGCCAGGCTGACTCTGATCCAAGGACAGGAAGTAAAATCATGGAAAAAGCATTTATGGGGCTTTGACTCTGTGTGAGGCAATGTTATAATCACTTTATGTGTGTTTATCACTTTTCAGGTACTAGCACCATTATCATGGAGAAGGCAATGGCACCCTACTCCAGTACCCTTGCCTGGAAAATCCCATGGGTGGAGGAGCCTGGTAGGCTGCAGCCCATGGGGTCGCTAAGAGTCAGACACGACTGAATGACTTCACTTTCACTTTTCGCTGTCATGCATTGGAGAAGGAAATNACTCCAGTACCCTTGCCTGGAAAATCCCATGGGTGGAGGAGCCTGGTAGGCTGCAGTCCATGGGGTCGCTAAGAGTCAGACACAACTGAATGACTTCACTTTCACTTTTCGCTGTCATGCATTGGAGAAGGAAATGGCAACCCACTCCAGTGTTCTTGCCTGGAGAATCCCAGGGATGGGGGAGCCTTGTGGGCTGCCGTCTATGGGGTCACACAGAGTCGGACACTACTGAAGTGACTTAGCAGTAGCAGCAGCAACAACCATTATTACGCCCATTTTGCAGATGAGATAACCTAGACCTAGAGAGCATAAGCAATATGCCCATAATATGGTTTTTTTTAAGATATGAACACAGGAAGTATTAGTCACTCAGTCGTGTCCAGCTCTTTGCAACACCATGGACTGTAGCCCACCAGGCTCCTCTATCCATGGGATTCTCCAGGCAGGAATACTGGAGTGGGTAGCCATTCCCTTCTTCAGGGAATCTTTCTGATCCAGAAATCAAACCTGGATCTCCTGCATTCCAGACAAATTCTTTACCACTGAGCCACCAGGGAAGTCCTGTGAACACAGGAAGTCTGACTCAAAAGCCCAGCTTTAACCACTTTGTTACTCTTATCCCAGAAACACTGAAATGACTTCAGTTTTGTAAATGTCTCCAAAAAGCATGAGGTCTATCAGAGGGAGCCGATACAATAGGTAGAAATCTCAAATAAGGAAGATAATATTGAATGTCGAATGTGAAAGTCGCCCAGTCGTGTCCAGCTCTGCTACCCCATGGAATTCTCCAGGCCAGAATACTGGAGTGGGTAGCCTTTCCCAAAGTACCAAAGGAAGGTATTGCACCTAGAAAAATAGTCAGAGGTTTGTAGATCTCTCAGTCTCTAGGATAGCAGGTTTATTATCTGGGTAAGATTATAATTTACAAACATAATAAAGCAGAAATCAGCTTATGACGCTTTCATGGAATGCTGATTAGGCTATGCCTTCTGAGCTGGTTTCAGGAGTGCTTGGTGGATCACGCCTCTTCCTGCGTCCCAGCAGCTGTGTCTACCGAAGAAGGTCCCAGTCAGCTCCCCTGTGCCTGTTGTCAGATGTACCAGGACACAGAGGGGACCCTGGGGAGACCCAACACCCAGCAGAATAAAACACAGACTCAGAACATGTGGGTCATACCATCCCTTGATATCTTGAAGGGCAGAACAAACATCTTGTTGCTCACAGAACAAAGTTCAAATTCCTTAGTTTGACCTTCGAGGCCACCTGCAACGANGGGAAGATCCCCTGGAGAAGGAAATGGCAATCCACTCCAGTATATTGCCTGGAAAATCCCATGGACAGAGGAGCCTGGAAGGCTACAGTCCATGGGGTCGCAAAGAGTCAGACACGACTGAGCGACTTCACTTCACTTTACACTTTATCCAGCAGATGGCGCTGTGCACCACGCTCTGTAGAGCAATGTGCTCGCGCGCTAAACCGCTTCGGTCTCGGCCGGCTCTTTGCGACCCTAAGGACTGTAGGTCACCAGGATCCCCTGTCCATGGGCTTCTCCAGGCAAGAATACTGGAGTGGGTTGCCATGCCCACCTCCAGGGGATCTTCCCGACCCAGAGATCGAATCCGTGTCTCTGATGTCTCCTACATTGGCAGGCGGGTTCTTCACACTAGCGCCACTTGGGAAGCCCATCCCCGGTGTCTCAGGCACTGAAGAATCTGCCAGCAACGCGGGAGACCTGGGTTCGATCCCTGGGTCAGGAAGATGCCCTGGAGAAGGGAATGGAGAATCCATCCCCTGAGAATGCCTGGAGAATCCCATGGACAGAGGAGCCTGGTGGGCTACAGTCCATGGGATCTGTAGTCCATGGGTGGACTGTAGCCCACCAGGCTCCTCTGTCCATGGGATCGCAAAAGTGGGACACTACTTAGAGACTAAACAACAACTCAACACCAATCCCCAAACAGAAGAGTGTGACCCCCAAAGCCTGGAGTTAGGACCGGTCTCCACTCTGATTCATTCTCCCCTGCAATCCACAAGACGTTATGCACGGACCACAAGCCTGGGCGCAGATCATAAATGATAAAACTGCTTCCCACTGAGGAATTCATTCTCAGCAACAGCTCAGTGGTGCTTCCTATGTGCCTGGCACAGTTCTCAGAGCTGGGGAGAGAGAGCCGAGCGAAACAGATGATTAGATGAAGTCCAACAAAAACAAAGATAACTCTGTCATGTAGAGGCTGTTTCTAACATGTGTTCAGAAGGAAAACTAAGCCGGCTCTTCCAGCGGGCAGGTCTGACAGCCTTTCTGGGGACGTGACCCGTGAGCAGAGGCCTGAATGATTTTAAGTAGGTGGCTCCAGCCTCAGGCACACCTTGAAATCACCTGGGACGCTTTAACCACACTGGAGCCTGGGCCCACCCGGAGCCTGCTGACTTAACTGGTCAGGGTGGGGTCTGGGCACTAGGGGTTTTAAGTCTCTCATATAATTCTGGTGCATAGCCAGGGATGATAACCCTTAATTCCAAATAGCTAAGCAAGAAAGCATGCCCCTTGGTAGGGAATTATCCCAAAGCTAAATGAAAAGGTACTGTTTCTGGTGCTGGTGGAGGCCCTGTCCCAGGCTGCTACCCGGAACCCAGGCGAACTGGGCAGCAGAACCCACTGAGCCAGCCAGGAANGATAACCCTTAATTCCAAATAGCTAAGCAAGAAAGCATGCCCCTTGGTAGGGAATTATCCCAAAGCTAAATGAAAAGGTACTGTTTCTGGTGCTGGTGGAGGCCCTGTCCCAGGCTGCTACCCGGAACCCAGGCGAACTGGGCAGCAGAACCCACTGAGCCAGCCAGGAAACACTTCATGCTGTGCCAATTGTCTGGGCTGGTGAACCGCCCCGCTTCTCTGAGGATCAGGGGAAGCATAACCACTGATCCATCCTGCCCCTGCGTGGGGTCACTGGAGCGGCCTGCCCAAAAGTAGGGGCTGTTCTCCCATTTCTGTGTCTTAGTGTAAGGAGCACCCTTTTTCTCCCCAGGGTGACCTCCTTGAGCTGCTTCTCCAACACTCCCATCTCTTCTGACCTTGAACCTCAGCTACCTGCCTCTCCCCTTCTCCTCTGGAACCCATCAAAGAATCTTTAAGGCGGTGGGGTCTTCAGATTAGATCTGGGACGTGATGAGTGGTCACAGGGGAGCCTGAGGGATTCCAGCCCTCAGCTGCTAACCCAACCTCTGCCTTCGCGGGCACACGGATGGGCCATCTCCATAGGCGTCTGACAGGGAGCAGGGGACGGAGAATGCTTGGCCGCCCATGAGCATCTCCTTGTTTCTCTTTCAGACAAGCTGGATACTGTCCTCCGTCTTCTTTGAAATGCCGACTGGGAGTGACTCTCCCCCTCCGGCTCCCTCAGGCTCCTGGTCCAGGTGAGGTCTTTGCTCTCAGGCACCGAGATGTTGAAGGAGGCCAGTCTGAGGATCCCAGCTGGGACAGGCATGCTAGGAGGAGAGACTGTGTGACGGGGTCACCATTGTACTCGTCTTGGTACCCAAGGCCACGGTTCTCTCTTTCTCTTTACTTTTAATTATGGAAAATTCAACTCATATACAAAAATAGAAAGAATAGTAAGGTAAAGCCCCATGGGCCCCCTCACCCAGTTGTGACAAGTTGCCAACCTTATGTCTTCTCTTGTCATTAATTCCAGAGGCCAGGGGTGGCAAATTTAAAGCACATTTCAGACAACTTACCATTTTACACATAAATGTGTCAGAGGACTATCTTAAACTTTTAGAACTTTTAAATATAGCCAGCATAAAAGTCTTTTTCTTTTCTTTTTTTTTTTAGCCATGCTGCATAGCTTGCCAGATCTTAGTTCCCTGACCAGGGATTGAGCCAGGGCCCCGACAGTGAAAGCATCAAGTCCTAACCACTAGACCACCAGGGGATTCCCAACCACCAATTCTTTATCATCTAATACCACATTTCCAGTAGTCATGTACAGATGTAAGAGTTGGACCATAAAGAAGGCTGAGAGCCGAAGAACTGATGCTTTCAAACTGTGGTGTTGGAGAAGACTCTTTGACAGTCCCTTGGATAGCATAGAGATCAAACCAATCAGTCCTAAAGGAAATCAACCTTGAATATTCATTGGAAGGACTGATGCTGAAGTTGAAGCAGCTCCAATACTTTGGCCACCTGATGTGAAGAAGTAACTCATTGGAAAGGACCCTGATGCCGGGAAAGATTGAAGGCAGGAAGAAAAGGGGATGACAGAGGATGAGATGGTTGGATGGCATCACCGACTCAATGGATATGAGTTTGATCAACCTCTGGGCGTTGGTGATGAACAGAGAAGTTGACATGCTGCAGTCCATGGGGTCACAAAGAGTTGGACATGACTGAGCGACTCAACAACAACAAATACCTCATTAGCTCATACTCGTATTTCTGTATCTCAGATGTCAGTTCTCTTAAACTGAGATCAGATTGCTACTTGATATACACTTTACTGATTTTCCATTTAACCCACTTCAGTTCCCCAACCTTTCTTGTTGGAAGCAGGAAAGGGAAGTAGGTGAGAAGGTTTCCCTTTGACATTGACCTGAGAGGTTTAGTGGAAGGTGTGTGGGTCTCAGGCTCAGACTCAACCCAGATCTGCTCCTTGTGTCTTTGTCTGGGGTCTGGACGAACGTCTCCTCGGGGAAGGCAAGCTTGCTGGTTAGGAGCCTCAAAATTCACAGAGAGAGGTCTGTGAAAATACTTGCCAAAAGTAAATAAACATTATTACACAAACCTCCAGTATTTCCCCTGTAAAAAAGAAGTTACTCGTTGAGCTTGGTTCTCTGATGTGAAGTCAACTGAACCACCCAGATCTTTCTGAAGAAATGCGTTTCATGTTTCATGGCCTTGTTCTTAAAAGAAAACAATGTCTGCCACCCCCTCCGGCCCCCCAAAAAGCATTAAACTGCTCTTTCGAGTTTAGAAGTCATCAGAGGATGGCCTTTAGCTGTTGTTCAGTTTTCTTGTTTGTGTGTTTTTGTTTGTGTGTTTGCTGGGTCTTCTTTGCAATGTGTGGACGTCTGTTGCTTTGCATAGGCTCCAAAGTCCGCGGGCTCAGTAGTTGTGACAAGGGGACTCAGTAGCTCCCTGGCATATGGGATTTTAGTTCCCTGACCAAGGCTTGAACCCACATCCCCTGCACTGGAAGGTGAATTCTTTACCACTGGACCACCAGCGAAGTCCCCAGCTCTTGGTTAGTTTTGATTCTTTTTCTATGGAAGCTGTTCACTTAGAAAGAAAAGAGAGAAAAAGGAGAGCAAAAAACCAAAGTGTGTTCACAGGGATGTAGTCAGAGGCAGGATGCTGTATTGTAATTCATCTCTGAGCAGAAAGAGGTTTCACTGTACAGTATTATTTACCAGGTCAAGCCCTTTGTTGATGTAAAACCCACAGGGTGTCAGAGGTAATTTCTTAGCGATGCTTTAGAGCAGTGTATTAGTTTCTATTGCTACTGTATCAAAGCACCGCACACGTGGAAAGCAACACAGCTTTACTGTCTTACAGGTCTAGAGATCGGAAGTCCAAAGTGAGTCTTACAGAATTAAAATTGAGTTGTTGGCCAGCATGGTTCCTTCCAGAGGCTCCGGCTGAGAACTTCATCCCCACCTTCCTCAGCTTCTAGAGGCTGCCCTCACTCCTTGGCTCGTGTTCCCTCCTCACGTCCCTCAGACCTCTTGCCCTGTCGTTACAGCTTTACTCTCCACTCTGATCTCCTGTATCCCTGATGGGAAGACCCTTGTGACTATATCGAACTCCAGAATAATCTCCTCATCTCAACATCTTTATCCCACACACATCTACAAGTTTCTCCTGCTGTGAGTGCTGACATGCACAGTTTCAGGGAATTAGGACTCAGACATTTTTCAGAGGTTGAAAAATTCTGAATTCCTTCCCTGGGAAGGAAGGAATGAACTACTGGAAATCAAGGCTTCACAAACCACCTCAGAATTGTCTCCTCTCTTAAAATCTTCCCGTTGTTGTTGTTGTTTAGACACTAAGCCATGTCTGACTCTTTGCAACCCACAGACTGTAGCCAGCCAGGCTCCTCTCTCCATGGGATTTCCCGGGCAAGAATACTGGAGTGGGTTGCCATTCCCTTCTCCAGGGGATCTTCCCGACCCAGGGATCGAACCCACATCTCCTGCCTTGGTAGGTGGGTTCTTTACCACTGAGCCACCAGGGAAGCCCCTTTAATGTCTTCCTGGGGATGATCAATGGACATTTATATATACTGTGCCCCAGCAAAACCCAGAGCTGGTCATTTGTCAAAGGGCAGGAATTTGTGGGCCCCGAAGCAGATAACGTGTATTCTTCCCTTCCCTAAGAGTAGAAATGCTTCAAAACTGTGAGCATCCATTTCTAGACGGGTATTCCGTCTGTTGCAATCATCAGATGGTGTCTGTTCAGGCCCTACCTGGCTTCACAGGGCTATGCAGACATTGGATACATTTGCCATCCCTCAGGCCCAGACCTCAAGAGTCAGGCAGTGTTCGCTTCCCGTCTCTCAGAACACTGGCCCTGGGGGCCCTGATCTTCCACACAAGAAGTGTCTCTCTCTGCCTTGCTGGAGAGATCCATGGAGAGGCCCAGGGGTAACTGAGAGGAGAAGAGAAGCCAAACGGAGTGCAGCCTGACCGAGGCGCTAGGTGTGTGAGCAAGCTGCCTCGGACCTTCTAGACCAGCCCAGTGGCCAACCAGATACCACTAATGGCCCAGTCCACTCCACGGGCAGCAGCAGAATCACCCGGTCAAGTCCTCCCTGAATCCCTGCTCCGCAAGTTGTGATAGAGAAGACAGTGGCAGCAGTGTAAGAGCCCTGGGTTTCAGGGCAGTCTGCGACACTGCTGCTGCTGCTAAGTCGCGTCAGTCGTGTCCGACTCTGTGCGACCCCATAGGCAGCAGCCCACTAGGCTCCCCCGTCTCTGGGATTCTCCAGGCAAGAACACTGGAGTGGGTTGCCATTTCCTTCTCCAATGCATGAAAGTGAAAAGGGAAAGTGAAGGCGCTCAGTCGTGTCTGACCCTCAGCGACCCCATGGACTGCAGCCTTCCAGGCTCCTCCGTCCATGGGATTTTCCAGGCAGGAGGACTGGAGTGGGCTGCCGTTGCCGTCTGCAAGTCTGCGGCACAGCAGGAGGCAGTGCAGCCACTGTGTCCCGCGTCCTCTGTGCACCAGCCGCTTTCCAGTGGGTCCGAGGGTGGAAATGGGCACCATCCATAAATCCCAGTCCAGAGCGTCATCTGAGGGCGTGGACGGGGACCGCCCCACTCTCCACAGTGATAAATAGGTGACTCGTCTCCAAAGTGGGGACAATGGGAATGAGGATTTCCAGAGCTGTCTGTGGTGACACGTGGAATACGAAGAGCTTCGTAATCTGAGAACGCCTATTCCGATGTCACAGTTTCTAGTGGTAGTTATAGCAACGGTACTACGGGAGGAATCAAACGGAGGACACTCACTCATTCCCTGCTTGTTTGAGCACTGTCTCCAAGTGTGGGTGTTGATTACCAGTTTTAAAGTAATTTGATTTTTTCATCATAACTTGTTTTCAGATTTAAGAGGGGAAAAAATGACAAGGGAGAAGAAAAACAAATTACTTCTTTCCTCCACAAGAGTTTGGGATCTCATGTGGTCCTTCTAGTACATTATGTAATTGTGGATTATGTAATCTGTGGACCAGTGTATTATTCTCGTCCTGTCCTGAGCTGACCCTCCACTCTCTTGCCTTCTCTGAGCCTCTCGCAGTTTTATGTGTGCTTACCCACAGCAATGGAGTAAGTGTGTGTTTCATAGACTTCACTTGAGCCTATGGCTAATTTAAAATCAATCGCCCTTCAGAAAGTTTGATCAAGCCTAATCCAAAGAGTGGTGAGATAGCTGGAGTGGGATAAGTCTGCTTCTCTAGGGAGGACAGTTCACGAAGTCAAGCAGTTAATTTGAATCTAGAAAACAGCCAGCCCGTGCAATGCTACAACACTGCCTTTGAAGGCATTTTGAGTGTAGTCTATCCACAGAGAGGCCTGTAACAGATCAGCAGCTGAAAGCCAAGCGTTGTCAGGAGCCAGACCAGTGCAGCCTCTGGGATCCGAGGCCTTTGGCTCCAAGATTTGGGAGTCTGTTCTCAAGTACTGAGACAGGTACACAGCCGCACCCGTTCTTCTCTAGTAGAGTGAAATTACTGGGCTGACTGTCCAGTTTTGAATTTTAAAAACTGGCTGGGCATTTGCATATATTTTTAGCCAGGTGAGGCTTTGCTCGTGGTTGACTAGCCTATTCTGACTGAAAACAGATGAAACCCAGGCATTTGAAAGCAATACGCATCGGGCCTCTCATGGCTCCACCTCCGTGGGACCACCACCACGCTGGAGGAAGGTGACGTCAGTGGTGCCCAAGCTTTAGCTTTTCCGTGTCTGAGGTTTTTTCACTTGTGGTAGTCACTGTAAGTGGGGGTAACAGGCCCTTCCAAGGTCAGGGCGCCAGCTTCCCTAGAAGGGGCCCTGGTTATGCAAGGAATCGGCTGTGCCCCGGGCCCCATGTTGAAGGCCTGGGCTAGGAGTTGAAACCACAGCCCGAGCTCCAAGCGAGTCCCATGGCCTGGAGAGAAAGGGAAACGGCCAATACTGTGAACTCCAGCCATGATCTTTGTTTTGGCTGAGGAAAGGATGGAAGGATTCCTTTCTCCGATAAAGGTGAAATATCTCAAGGCCAAATTGACTGGCACCCTGCGATTACGCCCCCAAAATGTCTAAGCCACGGGACACAGGAGGCATCAGTGAAGCGCCCTGGAGGGTGTGAACCTGCACACCAGCCCTGAGCCCGGGTGGGCAGGGCGTGGTGGGGCTGAGACACGCATGTGGTTGGGTGGGGGGTCAACAGAAGCCCAGGGGAAGAGGATGGCAAGGTCTCAAGGGAGGGACCGGGGACAAGCTTGCTCACTTCAGCCACTTGGGCGGGCTTTTGGCAAGTCCTCCGACCTCTCTCGAAGTTAGAGTTCCTTCACTGAGAGAATGGGGCTGTTGTTATCTCCCTCGGGGGTTGCTAAAGAGTTTATGTCGAGGATGCCTGTGGAAGGTCATGGGAAGGCGGGGGCAGGCTGGCAGGAGCTGGGGTTAAGGGTGGGAACGGTAGGGTGAACCTCATGAGAAACAGTGGGCGGACTTCCCTGGTGGCCCAGTGGTTAAGCATCCACCTTCCAGTGCAGGGGACATGTGATCCCTGGTCAGTAACGAAGTTTCCATGTGCCTTGGGTCAACTAAGGTGGCATGCCAGCCCACTACTACTGAACCCCTGCCCTCTATACCAAGTGCTCCAATTAGAGAAAAGCCCATGGGCTGGAACAAAGCCTAGTGCAGCCAAAAACCCAAAAAGGACCCTGGGGCTGACGTCAGTCATTGTCCTCCCATCCCACCCTGGGGATTCTACATGGGGCTTAGGGCCTCCATCAGGACTGCTCTGGGAGCCAAGGAGGGGGTGGGGAGAATGGCCCTGGTTTCTGCAGCATCCTTCCTGTCCCGAGCTGTGCCACAGGCAAGGGGGGCTTGGGACCCCCTACTCCAGGCTGGGCCGACCCTCAGCTCCTAACCAGTGCTTATACATATCCAGCAGCTCCGGATTCCAGGTTCTCTGCTTTCCCTGTCTCCTTGGCCCCATCTGGCAAGATTTTGCCCATTAAGACCAATCAAATTCGATCAAAGATGGACTTTGAATGACTATTTAGAAAGAAGATTAAGTAGCAGCTCTTTGTCCCCCCCCCCTTTTTTTGCAGCTCTTATTCTAAGCCATCCACCCCCAAAATAAACTTGCTTTCTTGGCTTGAACCAAAAATTTCCCTTGCCAGACAGATGTACACACAGCGACCGCTCTGGATTTGCAGAATTCTTCAGATACATTATTTATTAGCTCACAGGTGCCACGTCTAGTTCTGAGACAGATGTCAGGAAGGCTGGAGAAGAAAATGCTAAAGGAAATTTCTGTTCATGAGTGTGGTGTCTTTGAAAACCCTCTCTCCATTAACCGTGTATCACATCTAATGTGTGTGTGTGTTTGTTCGTGACATCAGGAGCAAGATTTCAAAATATGTTGGGAATCCTATATTCCCGCCTCAGATTTTGCTGCATAATGGCTTTGCCTGTTAGAGTAAACAAGTAAGCAACTTGATCTCACTTTTATTGTTTTGATGAAGTCAAGGGTTTTTTTTTTGTTTTTGAAAACAAAGGCAATGATGCCTTTTTCCATTCTCCTAGTTCCAGGGCAGGAAAAGAAATGCGGAAGTAAAGAACAGATGTGTGAATACAGAGCAGGGAGGGAAGGGGAGGATGAGTGGGGAGATTAGGTTTGACATATGTCCACTACGGTGTGTAAAATAGCAAGCGGGAAGCTGCTCTGTGGCACAGGGGGCTCCGCTCAGTGCTCTGTGATGACCTAGAGGGGGGATGGGGTGGGGTGGAAGGGAGGTCCAGGAGGGAGGGGATGAATATATACACTTAGCTGATTCACTTTGTGTGCAGCGGAAACTAGCAATGTTGGGAAGCAATTTTTAAAAATGATGCCTTTTCCCAAATGCTTTGCCTCCGCTCACTCACGAGATAATCACAGCAGTCTTGTGAGGGAGCTCCAACGTTGGCATTTGTGGAGACGAAGCCACAGAGCCACCGAGGGTCCTGGCAGATGCCATCCGCGGATAGTGACACAGGAAGGTTGGAGCCCAGGTTTACCGTTTTCCGGTCTCTTACTGATGAAAATTTTAAAAGTAAAAATTTAAAATTTTTACTATAAAAATAATGCAAACACATGGTGAAAAACAAAGGAAGTGGAGAAAATTAGGAAACAAAAATGACCCTTAGTTCCACCACCCAAACACAATTATTTTTTTCATCATGATCCTGTTTTCCAGATCCAAAGGGAGATTTTTGACCCAGAGAATAAACTAATCCTCTAAGTTCATGTTGTGGGGTACTGGCACTTAGTTGCTTTGCTTGCTTTAGGTACTTGCTTTAGTTGGACTGTCACACAGATCCGCCTTTGCGTCTGGGGAGACAGGTGGCGGCCCACATAGTGTGAACTGACAGGCAGCAGAAGAGAGCCACTGGTGCCCACCCTCATCCTATGGGATTGTGGTGAAGTCACTTTCCAGCGGAAGTGGTCACGTCTCTCCCCGGTAACTGCCAACATGGCTCCTGGGATGAGGAATCCATTCCCAGGCAGGCGTTCCTCAGATTAACCAGCTCAGAACAAGGCTGTAATGGAAAGAGATAGGATGAGCCGCTGTTAAAACTAGCCTTGGGGATCTTTCCCAGACTGTAACAGGGGTGGGTAGTCTCTGGTAGATATGGGAAGGATGGTCAAGGCACCATGACTTCCACGGTGGCCACTGCCCGCATGCTGGGCAGACCTTACTTTCCAAGGATGGAGTTATCTTTCTCACGCACGGGCTCCCTCACCACATGCCTGGTGCCCCCGCCCGCTGAGACGTGGGCCTGTTTTTCCTCCCTTTGGGTCTAGGTGCTAGCCTAGACAGCCACTGGAGAAATGTTGAGAGAGATGCTATGGGCCTTCAGAGGCTACAGCAGAAGAAGGTCATGGTTTCCATCTGGCGTTCACATTTCTCCCCAGCATCTTCTAAGCTCACCTTGGAAAACCAGCCTCCGTGTACTGAGGAAGCCCAAACTAGTTCAAGCGGAGAGACAGCAAGGAGAAAAGCCAAGAGAGGCCTTCAGCCAAGAGCCAGCATCCACCACCAGTCGTGTGAAAGAACAAGCCTTCAGAAGGTGCCAGTCCCCAGTCTTCAAGGCTTCAGGGCCTCCAGCTGAGGCTTAGTCTCCATGGAGCAGACACAAGCAAGCCCACCTCACTCTGCCCTGACCAGACTCCTGACCCACAGAACCCATGAGTATGGCACATGGCTGTTTGATCCCACTAAATTTAGAGGCAAATGGTCACACAGCCTGAGTTGCTGGAACATGTGTGCCCAATGTCATCTAATGAAGAAAGACATCTAACCCAGAAAGTCGCATGTTCATTTTGTAAAAATATCACCAGCCCTGAGTCTCGTACTGTAAGTCCTGCAATCTAGGAGCCACGAGAAACCCCCTGCCTGAACTCACTTCCCCGTCTTTACTTGACTGATTTCTCTCTCCTTTCCTCCAAGTCAGAGGTGTTGTAGCTAAGGTTACCCAGGGACCACAGGAGGGCCCCAAACTCTTGCTGTAGAATCCACCCTCCATGTCTCCCAGCCTGTGGTGAGTGGGGAGAGGGGTGGAGGTTTGCAGGCATGAGACACAGAGGCTTTCATGAAGGATGGCACGTTGGAGGTTTGGTGAACAGTCTTTAGACACAAACTCCCAAGAGGGTGTACTGGCTGTCACATCTAATACTTTTAACTCGGCAAAAAGTAGTACAGATTCAAGATTTAAAACTCTAAATCATGCAGGCTGAGAGGCAAACACCCCCCATCCACTCCTTCCATGCCTAGCAGTGAGCACTGTTAACACACAGGGAGGCCCCTTGCTGACACAAACCCTGGAAATAGACTGTCTGGCATTGAGTCCCAGCTTTGCTGGGGGACCCGCTATGAGATTCTGGCCTCAGTTCCCTCATCTGTAAAATAAGGAACACTTGCCTCATGTTTGTTGTGAGAGTTAGTTAATAAACGTAAAGCATTTAGAACAGCATCTAGGGGCTTCCCCGGTGGTCCAGTGGTTAAGAATCCATCTTCCGACCCAGGGGACACGGGTTCAAGCCCTGGGCTGGGATCTAAGATCCTGCATGCCTTGGGGCAACTAAGCCCACACGTCAAAACTACTGAGCCCTGAGCTCTGGAGCCCATACCACAGCTAGAGAAAGTCCATGTACTGCAACAAAGACCAAGTGCAGCCAAAAAAAGAGAACAGCGTCTGACACAAGGTCTCAGGGTGAATGTAGTGGGGTACTGGCACTTAGTTGCTTTGCTTGCTTTAGGTACTTGCTTTAGTTGGACCGTCACACAGATCCGCCTTTGCGTCTGGGGAGACAGGTGGCGGCCCACATAGTGTGAACTGACGGGCAGCAGAAGAGAGCCACTGGTGCCCACCCTCGTCCTCTGGGATTGTGGTGAAGTCACTTTCCAGCCGAAGTGGTCACGTCTCTCCCTACCACTGCCACTGCTACAGCCACCACCATCATTATGAATCGTGTTTGTAGCCTGGATGGGCTCAAGAAATAGAATGTGCTGGAAGGAGCCCAGAACTAGAGAAGAGGCTCCCAGACCAGAGGACGTGCCTCTGGGCACAGTGGCCACTGGGAACGAAGTGAACACCAGCCACTTCATCTCACTGTACAGCCTTCAAGGGTGTCTGAGTCCCTGGGGTCTCTGCTGGTGTCACAAATCACGTTTCCTAGCATCTTGTCCCTGGTGGCTCAGATGGTAGAGCGTCTGCCTGCAATGCCAGAGATCCGGGTTCGATCCCTGGGTCAGGAAGATCCCCTGGAGAAGGAAATGGCAACCCACTCCAGTATTCTTGCCTGGAAAATCCCATGGATGGAGGAGCCTGGTGGGCTACAGTCCATGGGGTCACAAAGAGTCGGACACGACTGAGTGACTTCACTTTCTTTCTTTGTGGAGTAAGAGGGTCAAATAGAGTTGAAATGTTGATGAAAGAAAGAAAACAAGTTAAAAAAAAGGACAAATCCTGACAGCTCAGGAATCCTGCCCGACAAGTGATGAGATGGAAATGTGACCTTTTCCACTATCACTCCCTTCAGCTTTCGTCTCTGGAGTTCTGTGAGGCTGTCACTAAACACAGCGTAGTTCCTTCTGCTTGCAGCCAGTAGGTGGTTGGAAATGAAGGTTACCCTTGTGAGTACTGAGTAGACATTATGGAATAAAGATGCCTGTGACCTGTTTCCACCACTGGCAGTAACAGGAGAGGACAAGAGACTTCAGTTTGGTCTTATATTTAAGCATGCATACTTATATATAATATGTGTGNGGCTGTCACTAAACACAGCGTAGTTCCTTCTGCTTGCAGCCAGTAGGTGGTTGGAAATGAAGGTTACCCTTGTGAGTACTGAGTAGACATTATGGAATAAAGATGCCTGTGACCTATTTCCACCACTGGCAGTAACAGGAGAGGACAAGAGACTTCAGTTTGGTCTTATATTTAAGCATGCATACTTATATATAATATGTGTGTACATACACACACATACGTGTATATGTACATGTAAGTATACATATATGTATGTATACACATCTATTTATATATGTATATATACACATGTATATATGTGTATGTGTGTATACATATATATGTACATATGTATGTATCAATTCAGTTCAGTTGCACAGTCGTGTCCGACTCTTTGCGACCCCAGGAATTGCAGCACGCCAGGCCTCCCATAATTATTAAGCAAATGAGGGGTTTTTTAAAGAGATTTATTTTTATTTCTTTTTTGGCTCTGACGTGTCTCCGTTACTGTGCATGAGCTTTCTCTAGCTGCAGCGAGCAGGGACTATCACCATGGCGGTGCTCAGGCTTCTCACCGCGGTGGCTTCTCTTGTCGCAGAGCACCGGCTCCAGGCGCATGGGCTTCCATAGTTGTGGAGCACGGGCTTAGTTGCTCCGCAGCACGTGGGATCCTCCTGGATCAGGGATTGAACCAGTATACCCGGCACCAGCAGGCAAACTCTTAACCACTGGACCACCAGGGAAGCCCTTCAAGTTGGTCTTGATAAAACGGCCCTCAAGAGGGGCAGCCAGCCATGCCTGCTGATAGGTGAATAGTCTGATCCCGTGAGTGGAGCATAGAGACCAGAAAGTGTTCTCTTTTCTATCAGTTCAAGCATTTTTGGCTATAAACAACAGAAACACCAGACTAAGATTAGCTTGAATAAGAAGGAAAATTAATTATCTCACCTAGCCAGGGGCAGAGGGAGGGGGTCCATGAGTCTACCTCTGAGACTCAAGATGGCGTCAAGACTCAGGACCTTTTTCATCAAGGAAACCTTTTCCGGAGTGCACACTGCTGCCCCAGACTTTATTTTACATCTTTTTTTTTTTTTTTTTT